>CM043319.1:65218528-65768902 GCA_023736055.1 Quercus glauca | reverse complement strand
TAGGATTTCTTTTCTCACAACCCTAGATCTATATAAGGCTTATTTTGGAGGCTGTCACATAAGAGAATACAAGGAGAACATATGCAAAAGGAGATCGATACCTTATTCTCTCTGAAAGAAGCTACTGCATCTTTGCGCCTTAGGGTTCTGTAACCAAGTGCTTCTTGATCTTCATTCTTGATGAAGTGAAGAATTTTGCAGCCAACAATCTTTTTCTAGTTGGTGATTTAAGTCGCGTACTGGGATCCGCGGAATTGGTTAGTTACGTACTGGGATTCGTGCATCATCAAAAGGGTAGCATTCATATATTGAAGAGTTCAGAAAATCTGAAGCAGTAAAAGGTTTCTGCTGTGAGTTCATTTACGGGAATTGTAGAGTCTAGGAACAAAAGTTTTATACTAGATCTGAAACTTCTCTTTACTATAGTGGATTGCTTTCCGGGAAGGTTTCCCTCCAAGTTTTTTACTATGAAACTGGTTGGTTTCATTGGTTTTCTTGGGTCATCATATCTTGTCTTATTTATTTTTCTGCTGCATGATATTGACATGATATTGATGTTAGTTTGGTTTAACAAATTTTATTCATAATAAATTTAATTAACAACTTGGTTTTAAAATTTGTTAATTCTATCAACCGAGGTCTAAATTTCCCAACAGTACTTAATAAGCTCTCAGTTGAATTGAATTTTTAGATGGATATTAGAATTGATTGGGTGTAGTTGTACTTATTTTTTAAAACTTGGATTTTACACCACATCATTATAAAATTTAATCTCTTAGTGTAATGCCTTGCTTGAAAACAATAAAATTTCCATGGGATAAAAAAAAAAAAACTCCGTTTTTTCAAGCCTATCATACTATCTTAAAGATGCCTGAAAAAGTGTAAGGTTATTGTTGGTAAATTCATGACAACGTAATGCTTATTTGAGTTATAACAATGAAATTTTAAATGCATGTCAAAGTCCAAGAATCAGCTCAAGTTTTGTAGTCTTGGGAGTCTCAACTACATCTTGATGAACTCTCGATTGATTGAGATGTGATTTTCGATTGACTCTCAACCATGTCTCGATTAACTAAGAACAAAGAAACCTAATTCTCTTATAGGCCCATTAAGCCAGCTATCAAGTGAGAATTTGAGTGTTGGGTATACACGTGTGAGCGATGTTCCACATTGAATACTAGTGATATGAAGAATAAATTTTTAATATAACATAGTTGAGCTCATACCCATTAGACTTAAGTCTTTTAAGTTAAACTAGTAAGTTGCCTGTATAATGAACGGATAATGTTGTGATATTCTATGTAAGACGATTTTAGAGAATATTGTACATATATTATCAAGAAAAAATAAACTAAATTATAGTAAAAAATTTATACATTTTGAGATATTAAAAATTAGTTTAGTAACTTCACTGTACATTTGTAACATTCTCAAGGTAATATTAATTTTTTTAGAAAATTCATGAAACCAAAAATAAATGCAAAAGAGTAGTAGGATCATAAAAAACAACTAATTTGTGTTGTATTGTGTTCACAGATTGCATACCATGAAATAAAAGTATGCCTAATTCTCTCATCGTCTTCCACTTATTGATAGTGCGACATTAAGACATAGCGTAGGCAAGTGTGTATGCATGTATCTTATAGATAATTTAAAACGATGGTAGAATATGACTTTACATTGCACACTAAATACTCTCTCTACTTACATACCCAAAACAAAAAGTCTCCAACTAAATTATCAAAACCAAAATCATATTTAAGCCCTTAATTTAAAAAGAAAAAAGAAAAAAAATTACCGATAGGGATTTTGCCGGCTTGATGGTGGTGGAAGGCTAGCATGATTGAGGTGGCAACCCCTCAGATTCTCATTTCTTTCTCTTACAAATGCTCTATCAATCTCAGTTCCTTTATTTTGGTAATAGTGAAATAGTGCATTTTATTTAACAATCCACAACATTTTTGTGTCTCTCTATCTCTCCATAAGGCCTTAATCTCAGGTATTTTTATTTTGGTAATAGTGAAATAATGCGTTTCATTTAATAATCCATAATATTTTTTTGTCTCTTTATCTCTCCCTAGGGCCTTATCTGGTTAGTTATTACTATTAGTCCTTAAATATTATTTTTTTTTTTCTTTGGTTTTTAATACTAAAATGGTGGGTATGCTAAAAGACATGAAGAAGAGAGAAATGTGTGGTGTAACCTTAGGCAATTAATGAGAGATTAATGAGATAATAGTAAAAGTAAGTTAATGTAAACTTTTGGATAATGGTAAAAATACTTAATGAAAAGAGACATAAAAAAAAAAAAAAAAAAAAAAAGTGCATCACATGGCAGAACATCATGCACTCCCGCATGAGATCTTTGTTTTAATATATATATATATATATATATTGATATTGATGTGTCTATATTATTATATTAACTACTCATATGTTTTTCAAATAGTCAACAAAATTTTGTGTGCTTTACTTTTCCTAAACATCAATTTATATTGCAAATTTGTTATTGTGGCTTGATTAACTAGAAATCCATTCATCATCATAATTGGTTAATTAACTAATTTGGCTTAATTGATTTAATTTAATTAGCGAGGTGTAACCACAACTTCTCAATTGGTATTCGAGCTAGATTAACATTAGGTTGGGCATTTATTCTTAAGTTCATCCTTGACCCTTGATGTCAATGGATCACTAGCTATCACCTTTTAAGTATCCCTTCGTATTTTGATAGAAATAATTGGCATATTAGAAGAGTAGACCTCAACTCCTAGTGCAGACTGCAGAATGGTCTACAGAATAGCTGGTTGTGGCGAATTTGAATGGTAAAGCCTTGAATGCCATTTTCGTAGCTGTTTGACAAGAGGAATTTAATTAGGAGGTGCTCCAATGTGGAGATAGCTAAGGTTGCTTGGTCAATATTAAAGACCACTCTTTAATGCACAAAAGTTGTTAAAGGCTCCAAGCTTCAGATGCTAACTTTAAGTTTGAAAAAAATAAGAATGGCTGAAGATGAATCCTTTAATGAGTATTATGCAAATATTAATAATATAGTCAATTTCACATTTAACATAGGAGAAATCATAAGGGAACCAAGGATTGTTAGGTCATGAGATTTCTACCTAAGTGTTTTAGTCCTAATATTATATCCATTAAAGAAAGTAAGGATCTAGACGCCATTAGGTTGAAGAATTAATGGGATTTTTACAAACATATGAACAAACCTCGCCCCAGAATAGTAAGGACCAAGACACCATTATTATTATTATTATTTTTTTTTTTTTGTGAGAAACAAACATACTCATACAAAAGAAGGAACGAGATTCTAACACAAATGCACAACATATCATAATCTTACCTTTTAATTTTTAACTGTTATTCATAATGTTAATATTAAATTATGCTTCCTCTATGCATTATAGTCATAAGAGGCGGAGCTAAAAGTTTTTTTTTTCAAAGGGGCCAAGCTAAATATAACACAATCAAATTAAAAAAATTATTAAAAAAATTAAATTTAACTCAATAAAATTGAATGTGCTAGATGGTGTTAAAACCATTTATAAAATAATTAATCATGAACTAAATTTTTAAGCAATTTGTTTTTTGTATACACAGTTAAACAATAATGTCCGAAAAAAGTAATATCTCTTTTTTAGGTTCACATCATTGAGCCTTGAAATGGTTCCAACATTTGAAATTTAGAATTTTGGATAGAGGGATTAGGATTGAATATTAGAATTGTGGATGGTTTCCCCCATTAAAATTATATCAATTTTAAAAAAAAAATATTTGAATATTAAATTTTATAAATTAATTTCATAACCAATTTTTTCATTTAAAAAAGTGCGGATTATTCTTTATGTGCAATCAAATATTTTAGACCCCCAAATTTAACAATACCAATACAAACTTATACACAAACAATATGTGTGCGGAATGATGTATATAAGTTATAACCAAATAGGTAAAACACTCTAAACGATAATTAATCACAAACACAGCAGCAATTAAAAGGTAAAGAGTAAGGGAAGAGAGATGCAAATACAAAGAAAACACCAGCACGTGTTATCGAAGAGGAAACCGAAAAACTCGGTGAAAAACCTCTTCACCTTCCTTCAAGCGGTTAAATGATCTACTAAAGAATACAGTTGGAATACATGAATAGTAAAAGACCCTCCAAGCCTAATCTACCCAATGCACCTAAGCCCTCCAAGCTTCTTACTCTAACAGGGTTACACCTAACCTTGTCTTCTTTAACTTCCCAGATCCCGCAATAAGCCCATTGCATCAACTAAGTAAATTGGTCATCTCTGAACTGCTTCCCAAGCACCAAAATAACCCCTCACTGATATGGGTATGGTGAGATAAGGATTTGATAAAATGTACCTCTCAAGGATATGTCAATGGAGAGGGTGAGAGTAGAGGAATTTGGAGAATCAAATGATGAAGATTGTAGATGAGTTAATCTTTTTTTTCTCTAGGATTTCTCTCTCAAAATTTTCTCTAAAAACTCTCTGCATTTCGTGGATATAATGGTATTTATAGTAGTATATATGAGGAATGTGAAAAGTCAGTTTTCATCTAAATAAGACATTCTGGCGACTCAGCCTCGTGACGGGAATGAGTCGCGAGCTAACTGCTTGGCCAGACTGTATATTTTTGTCCTGTAGTGCTCCAGCTGTCATGACCCTTCAGTCCCTGCATGCTTCACACGTGTGCCACTTTGGTGACTTGCCAGTCGTGAGTCAGTTGCGAGATCCAGTCACGAGACTCCTTTGATTTGCACACATCTTGAGTTTTCTTCACACTTTCTCACACACAACTCTTACATGATTTTCACCTAAATACAGGATATCTAATTACTAAAATACAAGTAAATTTGGCACGGAATAAAGCCAACATATGATTGAATAAATTCAACCTTACAATATATAATAACACAATTTTATTACTTAAACCTCTATCTAATCAAGAAACAGATAGTAAACTAGTGCTATATTTTAAACATAATATAAAACAGTAAAACAAAAAGGAGGTGCAAGATGCAAAGTGGTACAAACCACTAATCTTACAGAGAAATTTCGGCAAAAACAAAAGCAAACCAGAGAGATAGAGAGAGAGATACATGGGTACCACACTGCTAGCTGATCCTTAACTAGAGGCGGGAGCGGAGAACAGCGGACGACAAATTATTATATATATTTTGGGTTTATCTTAACAAATTTTAAGACTTGAGGGAAAAAAAATTTATAATAGGGTATTATGTTGGGTGCACTGCACCATGAGTCCAGCCCACATGCTTTTTCAAGAGCTCATACAATGAGCATGTCACTCGTCTTCCATGACTTCTCTTAATGAGAAGTGAGCCAAAGTGTGTTGGACATGCTGAAGAAAAAGAAAAGAAACAAGCAAAGGCCATTCAGCTAATGAGAGTTGAAGAAAGAGAATTTGGTTGAAGCAAAGTGTAAGTGGCTTGCATTTATTGGCTTGCATTTATTATGATTTGATGTGAAGAGTGTGGAAGGAAGAAAGAAGAAAAGCATGAAGAAATATAAAAGTAAGGCCATTCGGCCATTGGGTGAAGTAGAGTAAAAGAGTGAAGTCCTAGAGTGTGAGGACTGTTGCAGTTTTGAAGAACTGCATGAGTGAGGACAAGTAAAAGAGGAGAAAAATAGAGAGGGTAAGAGAAAATATACAGTGAAGAAGAGAGTAGTGAGTGAAAAGAAAAAAAGAGTTTTTTTTTTTTTTTTGCTTAAGTTGTATCTCTAAGTGTTGTAATCTCTATTTAATATAGTGAAATTATTCGGAGTTTATCCCGTAGTTTTTCCTTTCAAGAAGTAAGGGTTTTCACGTAAATTTTTGTATTCGTGTAGTTGTACTTCCACTGTACTTGCTGAAATTTATTCAAAGTTATATAGAATTTTTCCCGACTTATTAAAGTATTAAACCAATATATTTTTTTTCCTCTCAAATTTTAGGGGGGAAGGTCATAAGTTAATTTACATATAATTTAGGTATAATTTAATTTATCATTTTGTTAAAGTTATAAATGAAATTTTCGAAAAGTCAAGGGAGGCCATGGTCCCCATAGCTCTGCCTCTGAATCTCTGATGGTCATTTGCACTTTTTATTTAAAAATAAAAAGAAATGATATAATTATACAAAGAAATTAGTGCAATTTTTTTTTAATCAAAAAGAAACGCAATGAAATATCCAAAACGCTTTTCTTGCCGTAACCAACTTGCTACGGTTCTGCTCACTTTGCATATATGAAAAAATAAGGTGAGCTAATTGGGAAGAAAAGGGGGTAATTCTGATTCAACTTTAACAATCCTTGCGAATTTTTTCCACCACGTCATTGCATTTTCCTTTTCATCCAACATAGTATATATAATACCCTGTAAAAGTAGAAATAAAAGAACCATCATGTTGTAAATGAAAGAACCATGGTTTTGATAATTGCCATGCTAATTTTTTTTTTTTTTTAATTATTAAATATTGAAGTCTTCATTTGTCAAACTACGAAGTGGGAGAAGCCATAGCCAGACATTTTAAAAGTTCTCTATTTTAATAGTAACAGTTTTTTATAATTATTTTATAATATTCTTTGATAATGTGAAATTTACGAACCTTGTAAAGAGGAACTCGAGCATCTGATTTGATAGACGACGATTTTTCGAGATTGAGACATTTGCATTTTATGGCTTCTTGATATCTTCCCTGTATAAAGCAGACATGAACAATATGAACAGCGAATTTGACTGATGCAGATTGTGCATGTAAAGTCATAGGGTACACTATCACTGTTCCACATTATTTTATTGCAGAATTTTACCATGGCATTGACATGATAGCCGCGGTGCACGGTTAGAACCAATATCAACAATTTATAGTTATTATTGTACAAAGCAAAGCAATTGCTATTTTTCTATTGTTAGGAATCTGACTTCCATTACAAAGGGAAGCCAAAGGGATAAATATCTTCGTTTAGATATGGCTAATTTCATGACAAATTTATTTATAATTATTGGGTTTTACTACGTTGGGTAATGAAGATTAAGCTAAAGAGTCTCTATAGACTCTTGGTAACTTGAATCCTATTGTGAGAAATTCTAATATTTGCTTTTCAACAATCGGTTTCGTGACAAATTCTAGTCCAAACCCTGCACATATATATACACACTATTAAACTTGTTAAGTTGTAATTTATTTGTAATTGTGTTGGTTTTATTCCGTATTAAATTTTATTATAATTCATGCTTAATTTTTTGTATTTGTGGGCTATTTTTTGTAATTGGGTTAGGTTTAGAAGTCCAATGAAGTAGTGCTATTAGAAGTACAAATTTACAAGAGACTTTCAGGACATTGGCACCTGCGAAGTGCTACCTCACAACTTAAAAAAATCAGTTGCGCATAAAAATTAACTCGCGAGTCGCGAGACCACCAATTTGCACTCGCAAAACTGCCAGTAGCAAAAAAATCAGTTATTTAGATCCACAGTTGTACCAGCTCATATATATGTGAATATATATATATATATATATATACACACCCCATTTCCTACTAATTTTACCCTAAGCACCCACTAGAGAGTTGAGACAATTGTACCCATTGATGTGAGAGCTAAACACTATTAATTCTCTACATTGTTCTCTCTCTACTTGCATAACCAAATCCTTGAGAGGAGATTCGGTCCTACACACCCATCGTCACTTCAGTGTTATGAGTTTTTTTGGACCCTAGGGAACCATTGGATCTTGCCAATTTTAGCCATGGTAGCTTGAAGGTACAATTGGTGCTTGGTTGTAGATCCAGTGCCTAAGTTAGAGAAACAACTTGATGTAGTTGGTTGTGAGCTGGAATTTGAAGGGCTCAAGTATTTAGGTAGCTTTAGGTTTGGAGGGCTTATTGTGTATTAATATATATATATATATATATACACACACATATACAGGGGCGGCCTAACATAATTTGGGGCCTAAAGCGAAAAATTTATGCGGGTTTTTAATATGTAAATATTAATTAAACAAAATTATTTAATACTAATCAAATTAAGATTAATTTGATACATTAAATACATAAATAATACCAACTAGACTAATGTTAATTTCATATAAAGAATTGAATATTATAGTTGAACTATAAATATTAATAAAAAGAAATAAAAATATATTGCGATTAAAAAAGATACTTTATTTTGGATATAAGACGATGTATAGTTAAATAAAGTTGTAATCTAATTTTTAATTTTATATTTTGATTTTAAGAGAGAGAGATAGATATTATTTGATGTGTGGTTTTGTAGGATATTAGTTTACAAAAATCAAAGTCTCAAACTATTAGGGGAGATTAATCTATAATTGATGATTTAACACATTTGCAACATCTTTTTGAAACATTTTAGGATTTCAATTGAGTTAAGGTTCTATTGATCTCCTACTTTGAGAGTCTTAATAGAAATGAAAAAGAAAAATGTGCTAATTAAAAGCACTATAAAATGTTCAAAATATAATTTGACATTATCTTTCATTGATGAACTTCATCAATTTAACTAATGAATGTTTACAACACTTTTTTGTGATCGATAACATAGCAATTTGTAAGCTAATAGTAAAATTTGTAGTATTCTTAACATCACTAATAAAAAAAATGTACAACCTTTATAATATATATATATATATATATATAATTTTATAAAAATTTGGGCCTTTAATTATGGAAAGTGAGGCCTTTTTTTTTCGAATGAAATTTTTTTTTTTGGTGAGGCCTTAGGCCTAGGCCTAACTTGCCTAGGCCTTGAGCCGGCCCTGCACATATATTGGATTGTTTCATGGAGAGGTTTTTAAGCATGGTACTTAGGTTTTTCTCTTTGATAACACATCCAATGTTTTTTTGAGTTTGCTTCTCTTTATGTACTTTACTTTATTGCTTATGTAATTGCTTATTTAACTCATCCATGCAATGCTTGTTTGACATGCTTAGTTCATTTGGCTAAATACTTTCACTTGGCTTTAATTGTTAGTTTAACCTAGAAGTGAATTAGACGTAAAATTCAAAGTTTTGGGGGGTCTAAATCATTGCCTAGAGTAATTATGTAATATCTCAAACCCTAATCCCCAAAGAAGGAAGCCGACTACAAAACCTAAAGAAAAACTCTGTGAACCCATTCTTGTCTTCCAATCATCTCCAAATGTAAAATCCTTGAGAAGAGAATTTAGCCACAAATAATTCTATCCAATGAGTTTCACAACTGCAAATTCTCAAGTAGGTTTCTTGGAGCGCCAGAGGTTTTGGTTCACGCAAATAAGTAGTCTGTGAAGTAAAATCATTTAATAAGATTTCAAATGTTTTGGGGTAATTGTGGTAGGAAAGGCAAGTGGGGTTTTTTCAAAAGGTAGAAAAAGACTATAGTTGTACAATGGCTTTGTGATTAGTTAATTGTAACTACATTCTTATTGTGAATTGTTTATGGAATTGGATCTCTAGAGGGGTTTTACATTGAATAATTATACTCTATAAAACATTTAGTGGTTTAAAATGGATTTTTCACTTCATTATTTAAATGTTTTAAGGTGAATTTAGTTTTGTGTCATACCAGATATATGAGAACTTCAACCAATGCCATCTCCACTTGGTAATTAGGTTCCCCATATTCAGGATCTCTGGTCTCAATGTCCTTCAGTGCCTTTCGCAGTGGCTTCAATACTTCCTCATCACGTCCGCATTTGGCTAGCATCTTGGCCTGTCTCTGCAACATAGTTGTGAAGAAAAAGAAAAATCATAAACAATAAAATAATCTGGAAATCAGCTCTAGCTCAGTTGGTATCAAGACAGTTGAAAATTTTATGTAACATTAGGCACGATACGTGCTAGGTGTACAAAAAATTGTGAATATTGGAATTACATAATGTTGGATTCAAATTACAATAAATATATTTTTCATCACAAGTATAGGATTTTCACTCGCTTAGGGTGCTTCAAATGTAAGAAATCCTTATTTTTAATAGTCAAAATTGAAGACGAAGGTCGAACTATCAAAAGTTAGAGATATAAGAATCTTCTCTACATGAAGACAATTGTCTCTGTTAAGAAAAGACTTTGACAAAGTTTTGACTTTTGATCATTCTTTTGTTGACATAGATGCACTCCAAGGTTAGGTCCTAAGGGATTTTTTTTTTTTTTAAATAAAATATTTAATAGAATGTGAATGTATTGGTTGAAGTGTATGTATACCCTCGTCACTCTTCTTCTTGTTTGTACGTATAACATTGTTATGAATTAGCATAAAGGAATAAATTGACTGCAAATTAATTAAAAATAACAAGAATTAAATTGATTATTACAAAAATGTAAGGACTAAATTAACTATGACCTTAAAATAGCATTTTTGCCTATATTTTAAGCTTGCCACTAATTTAATTTATCTGATTTATCCTCACTAGCAAGGGTAACTTTGGAGTCAAAAACAATTTAAATGGTTTAATAGCTTTAATACAAAATAAATTTGACTTGAAATGAAGAGGACAGAATTGGATATAACAGTAAGCTAAAGAATTTCGTCGTGTACATTAAGCATGTAGAAGCACAAGCTGAAGCTCGGCTTCATAATAGAAGCAGCTAAAGAGAAAAGAGAATGATACCTTAAGGGATTCAATGTTTGGAGGCTTTTTTTTGGACTCTACTACAGTATCCGCTGGCTTTAACATATGTGTCGGGATAGATAAAGCTATTGGCTTCCACGGAGAAATTGCATTGGCTTCTGGACTCATCATACAACCGCAACTGATGATTCCAACAACACATGCCAATACCAGAGACGCCCCTACGGTCCCTCTTACAATTTTGCTGTCACTTTCATCATTCGTTGATGGTGTTGGGAACCTATTTACTGCACAAACAATGGGACTGAAGGCATGCCTAAGTGGACGTTGGTAAGAACTGTTAGGTAGTGAAAGAAAGGAATGGTTAGAGCTGAAATTAGGGTTGGTTAACATTGTAGCACTCAGAGGGGAAGAGATGCGTATGGGCAAACTGGCCAGGGGGCTAGAACGGAGGAAAAGTGTGGATTCCATGGAAGAATGGTGTGTGCTTTCGTAAATTAGGAGGCTAAAGCATTGTAGCATTAACTATTAAGGAAACCAATACTTATTCTTGGTCGTGAATTGGAAATAGCCATGACCCATACAAATTGCCTTTTAGGAGTTAAGTAAGGTATCATTTACTGCTTTGAACTGAAGTCTCTGTAATTAACGGGCAAGGCATCATTTTCAAGACTGTGTACTAGAAAGAATGTGTTACACGTACGAGGAAGACCAGGCTGTTGTCTTGCATATATAGGACATTCTCGCCTTTTGCCCTTAATTTTTAAAAAATTTAGCAATATGCCATTGTTTTAAAACAATATATATATAGGTAAATGCCCCTGTTTCGATATTCGATTACCTTAAAATCGAGTTTCAATGCAAAACTCGATTGGTGTAAAATCGAGTTATGCCTGATCAAACTTAAAAATAAAAAAAAATAAAATAAAAAATAAATAAAAAAAATTGCATGAAACTCGACTTGAGAGAAATCGAGTTCCAAAATACCACTAAAGGGCTTAAAAACGTCACTATAGAGCTTAAAAACGCCGCTATAGAGCCCCTGAACCTGGTATTCACTTACAAAAAAAATTTGCAGAAAAACGCCACTATAGGGATTAAAAAACGCCGCTATAGGGCCATTGAACCTGGTATTCACACTTACAAAAAAAATTTTGCAAAAAAAACGCCACTATAGGGATTAAAAAACACAGCTATAGGACTACTGAACCTGGTATTCACACTTATAAAAAAAAAATTGCAAAAAAATGCCGCTATAGGGCTTTAAAACGTCACTATAGGGCTTTAAAACGTCACTATAGGGCTTAAAAACACCGCTATAGGACCCCTGAACTTCGTATGGGGAAATACACTTATAAAAAAATTTACATGCAACTCGAGTTCATGGAACTCGAGTTCTATGCAAATTTTTTTTTTTTTTTTTTTTTTTTAAGTTTGATCGGGCATAACTCAATTTTATATCAATCGAGTATCGAAACAGGGCATATACCTATATAGTTTCAAAACATGGACATATTACTAAATTTTTAAAAAATTAAGGGCAAAAAGCCAGAATTCCCTACATATATATATATATATATATATATATATATATAATTAGTAGCATGCTTAAATTGTCTAATTAACTGTGATTCTAAAATTTAGGGACCAAATCAGTATTAAGATTTTTTTATCCAATCCAACATATGGTAACTGAAGAGACCATCTATGTATAATTTTAATCGCATGATTTTTTAATAGGCTGTGTAACTTTTTTATAGAATACAAATCATACTCGTATAAATCATCACCTAATGGATTGGAATAGATTGCTTCAAACTGGTTTGTAACCTATTTTTTATTCAACTTTAACTTCACGCGCGACTGCACATTTGACACTATGAGTCTTATATGTTTAAGTGATAGTTATCCATTCAATCACCTTCCCCATTTTTTTTTTTTAAGACATCGATATTTGGGGTAATGCTATGCTTAAAAGCATAGAATTTCCAAACAATACACGAAGTTCTATCTTCTTGTGTACAAGAGGAACAAGTTTCTCATACAGCCTAAAAAGATTCCTAAAGAGTGAAGACACCAGCAAGGTTGTCATCAGAACCATTGATATTCTCCTTTTCCACGCTAAAATTGCAGTCCAAGTTCTCTCTCTCTCTCTCTCTCTCCATTAATATTCTTTTTCTCACACAATTTTCACCATCAATCGTTCTCTTCACAAATTCTCTGTTTTTTGAGGAACATTCACTAATGGGCTGGCATTTGGAATAATGCTTTGCTTGAAACAATAGAATTTTCAAGGGCAACTTGGAAAAATTTTCTTGCTTCAAGCCTATCATACAAACTGAAAGATGTCTGAAAAAAATTTTATACTATTGTTGGAAAATGTGTGACAATGTAATGCATATTTGAGTTATAACAATGAAACCTAAAGTTCTTGTCGAAGTCCAAGAATCAGTTCAAGTCTTTGCAGTCTTTGGAATCTTAATTGCATCTCGACAACTCTTGATCAATTGAGATTTTCCTTTTGATTAACTCTCGATCAAGTCTCAACCAATTGAAAATCGATAATCCTGATTTTCTCATAGGCCCATTAAGTCAACTATCAAGTGGGAATTTGAGTCCTACATAGGGGTGTTAATTCAGGTTAGCGTATCGGGTTTGTGTCATGTCGAGGTAGGAGTATTCAACTAAATAGCTCAACCCTAACCCGACCCATTTAATAATTGTGTCATGATCCTTCAACCCTAACCCGGCCTGTTAATAAGACGGGTTGACCTAACCTAACCCATTTGACACACTTAATAAACAAGTCGTGTTAGGTTGACACGAATGTAACACAACCCATTTCAACCTACATAATATTAAATATAACATCTATCCATGCATAAATAATTTTTTTTACATCCCAAAAACAGTGCATACACTTCAAGTCTTCAACCCACATTCAAAATAATATAGTTCAACAAAAATATAACATTCATCTAGAAATAAGTTCTTTACATTCCAAAAGAAGTGCATACACTTCAACCCAAATTTAAATAACATAGTTCAACAAAAATATAATATCCTTGGAACTTGCCAAATGCTAAGTATTAATATTGAAAAAATTGGAGTAAACAGTAAACTAAAGTTTATAGAACAAAAACATTATGTAGAAAAAATTACTGTAGAATTTTTAAACACCAAGAAAACGGTTTTCTTTAATTCTAAAACTCACTAAACACATGAGAGAGAGAGAGAGAGAGAGAGCAATAAAAAAATTAAACTAGATATCTATAAGAAGGTTTAGAGATTTAGGGTTTGTAGGGTTTAGAGATCTAGGATTTGTAAAGTTTCAATTTTCAATTATATCCCTCATAAGTTTTTGTATTTATTCACTTTTCTTTTTAAATTTAAAATATATGTAACATATAAAAGGTATTTGACAAATCTAAAATAAAATGAATATTTATTTGTTATATGAGTTAAATGAATTGTGTTAAGTGGGTCATTTCGGGTTGGCACAAATAAATTGACGTATCAAACGTGTCTATTGCGGGTTACGCAGGTTGACTCGCTTATGACATGTTTCTTATTGTGTCGTTTTCGAGTTGACCCGTTTATGACCCAAACCTATTAAGGCCCAACCCTAACCCGCAAAAACTTGTGTTAGGTCGTGTTGTGTTCGCGGGTTGGGTCAAATATTGACACCCCTAGTCCTACATGGAATAGTATATAAGAGCCAATTATAGTCGACTAAAACAAAAGTGAGAAAGGTTATAAATTTCTTTGAAATTTCAAAACCCTAGTTCTCTTTGTATCACCACAAACCAAAGATCAAGAAAATTCCTTTGAAGAATGTTCCATTAAGGATTGGTGATCAATTGTTGAAGCCACAATTCATCTATAGATAGTTGTTGTGAAGAAATCTTCAAGGCAATTATTGGAGTCACGGACACAATTCGTGCAGAAAAATTCATATTAAAAGAGTTCAAAAGTGCTTGAAGCAATATGCGGTCATATTGTAAGTTTTACTGTAGATGGTGTCTAAAAATATGGGTATATTTCAGTTGTAAACTTTGATTCTAATACTCAAATTTTCTTTTGGGTTGGTGGTGTCCCTCAGTGTGTTTCCTTATGTTTCGACTATAGTTTTTTCGTATTGTCAACAAATCTTTGTGTGCTTTACTTTTCCTGCACTTTAATTTAGATTGTGATTTGTTGTGGTGGCTTTATTAACCAAAAATATTGTCATCAACATAATTGGTTAATTTACTTTTTTTTTTTTAAATTGATTTAATTTAATCAACGAGGTGTAAATGTAACGTCTCAATTAGTATCCAAGCTAGATTAACTCTAGCTTAGATATTTATTTCTAAGTTGATCCATTACCCCCGATGTCGATGGATCTTGGTCACTCTCTTAGTATCCTTCCATACATGGACAAAAATTACTACACATGCCAGAAAGTGGGTATGAAATCCTTTTTGAAGTCTTTAAACAAAAAGGTGTGGCTTTCTATAGAACAAGGATGGACCAAGCCCTAAATTCCAAGTTCGAATGGTCTACAAAACAGTTGGTTGTGGCCAATTTTAATAGTAAAGCCTTGAATGTCATTTTCATGGTTGTTTCACTTGAGGAATTTGGGAGAATCTCCAATGTAGAGATATCTAAGGCTGCTTCCATGAAGGCAAAAAAGTTGTTAAAGCCAAGGTTCTCAGACTCGGACCGTTCAACAAACTGTAAATGGAAGAGGTTCAAGGTTTTTGAGATCGGACTGAGATCGAACCATGGTCGAACCGTGATAACGTCATAGTTAATTTATTAATTATTTAAAATATAAATAAATACTTTTAATTAGTACAAATAGAAAAATTAACTAAAATAGTCCAATTAGATAAAAGATGTATCTTTATATTTTTCATATCATAATTTGAACAAGGCAACACAAAAAATATCAAAGCTTAAGCAAACATATATATAATATTTATTTTCTTATTTTTATGTTGATTAGTTAAACTTGTGATAATAATAATAATAACAATAATAATAACTTTAGAAGGACACTTACCTTAAATAACATTAAAAAAAATAAATAAATAAATAAATAAAAGAGGGACACTAGTTGTTTAAAAGGACCTCAATATTGGAGGATGACAAAAGTTAAAAACAATTGAATGGTCAAATCTCACTATTAGTCTGTTGAGCTTCACAAGGTCATGTGGTAGTGGTTTTGTCCAGCAAAACAGTGGGCACACTTCAAAAACAAGAATATAGCTATACAAGTTATTAGTGCACTACTCAAAAACAAGAAACGAGAGCCAATATGTGGAGATGAGTTTCTAGCTGCTGCCAGCTGGGCAAAGTGTTGTCGAGAAGGAGAAGAAGAAAATAGGAGGTGGGGATGATCAGAAAGATATACTACCAGAAAATTAACAGTGATGTTAGCAACCTCACCAACTTGGCTCTCTGTTTTCTTTTTCTCTCTCGCAATCTGTTTTTTTATTTTTTATATTCAAATTCTTTATGGACTAAGATCTGTTTTCCGGCCAAATATAGTAAAAAAAATGGAACCGTGTGAACCTCTAAAACCGGCCACGGTTCTAAAAAACGTACGGTTTGACCACGGTTCGAGCGGTTTCATGCATTTTTCACATAGAGAGGTTCTTAGAGCTAAAAGAACCGGAATAACAAGGGGTTCACAGTTAACTGGGTCGGACTGTACGGTCTAGTCCAGGTCTGAGAACCTTGGTTAAAGCCTCCAAGTTTTAGATGTTGACTTCTAAAGTTTGAAGAAATAAGACTTGCTAAAGATGAATCTTTTGATGAATTTTATCTAGAACTTAATGATATAGTAAATTCCATGTTTGACCTAGGAGAAACTATAGAAGAATCTAGGATTTTTAGAAGATCATGAGATCCCTACCTGAGTGTATCCATCCTAAGGTTATAGCGACTGAAGAAAGTAAGCACCTATACACCATTAGGGTAGATGAATTAGGGGAACCTTACAAATATGAACACACCTTGCTTCAAAATAGCAAGAGCAAATCTATGGCTCTTAAAACTGTTAATGAAGAGGGTAATGAATCCTTTCATGATGAACTAATCAGTGATTAAATAACCTTCATTGTCAAATAGTTTAAGAAATTTATAAAAATCTTTAAAAACAGAGATAAAGGTAAAAAGTTTAGAAAATTTGAACCTCAAAAAAAAGATAACAAAGATAAACTTGAGGCTAACAAAGAAAAAGTAGTTCCACTTCGGGTGCACAGTGTTTTAGGCAGGTTTTTGTGCATTAAAAGCTCATTCTACTCAAAACAGTTTTCTTGGCGAAGGCGCCCTTCTCCAGTATAGGCCCTCTAGTGATATCATCATTGGGAAAATGGGAGCTTAAATTGTAAGGGGTGTAAACTGAGATGTCTACATAGGTCTTAGTTATCATTGTGTGCTAATATGAGAGTACCTTTGGGTGTAGTGGTGAGTTGAGTTAATTTATATTTGTTAAGTTTATAAAAGTTTGTGAGTTTGAATGCAATCTAAATTGTTGATAGTAGATTTTGTTAGTGTGAAATTTGGAGAGTTTATAGATATTTAAGATAATTTTTTGGTAGTGATTGTAATACTTATCATTGGTGGTGGATTTTGTTGGTATTCATATATTGTTAATGTTTATGAGAGTTTGCCAGTGTGTTTGTTATTGTTAAAAAAAAAAAAAAAGAGTTGGAAGCAATTATCTAAAATTAGCGTGTATGGAATTAATGCTATATTCAAGGTGATAATTAACGCTATTTGAAAGAGTTTGTTGTTACTACAGCTAGAAACAACTGATATTGGGGAGTTTGGGAGTTAAGGAGGTAAATAGAATTGAGACCTATCTCGGCTTACCAACTTTGGTTGGGCGGGCTAAGTATCACACATTCTCTTATTTGAAGGACAGAATATGGAAGAAGCTTCAAGGGTGGAAGGGCTTGATTTTGTCTAAAGCTGGTAAAGAAATTCTAATCAAGGCAGTGGCACAATCCATATCCACATATACAATGAGTGTGTTTCAACTCCCATTGAAATTATGTGATGAACTGGATGCTCTGTGTGCAAAGTATTGGTGGGGCCAGGTGAGAAGTGAACGAAAGATTCATTGGCGAAGTTGGAATAAACTGACAGCTTCAAAAAAAGAGGGAGGAATGGGCTTTCGAGACCTAAGAGCTTTTAACCTTGCCATGTTAGCTAAGCAGGGATGGAGAATGATCCAAGGCAATGATTCTCTACTTTATCAATGTTTCAAAGCACGGTATTTTCCCCGTTCTTCTTTCCTTGAAGCTAAAGTTTCTCCAAACTGCTCATATGTTTGGAGAAGTTTGATGGCTTCACAACCCATACTATTCTCTGGACATTGTTGGTGGGTAGGAAATGGCCTCTCAATTAATGTTCTCAAAGATAAGTGGATACCCAATTATCCATCTAACAGCATATTACATCCGGTTCATGATGATGTGGAGGGAATGAGGGTGGCTGATTTAATTAATCCAGATTTGCATATTTGGAGGACTGAAGAAATTATGGCTAAGTTTCACAGGGAGGACGCAGAAGCTATTTGCCAAATTCCATTGAGCCGTAGAGACGTTAATGATACTGTCATCTGGCTGCCCAATTCTAAGGGAGAGTTCAACGTCCAATCGGCGTATCATGTGGCTCGAAATCTAGGGGATCGGACAGGAACGTCAGGGGGCTGTGCTGAATGGAAAGTGTGGGCTGCGATTTGGAAGCTAAAACTTCCAAACAAATTTAAAATCTTCGGATGGCGGGCTTGTCATGAAATATTACCGACAGCTAGGAATCTGTTCAAAAGGAAAATAGTTCAGGAAAATATGTGCCAATTATGCACGAGGGAGGAGGAATCAACAGTCCATGCCTTATGGGATTGTGTGGCGGTTCAGGATATTTGGTATGGCAGCATTCGAAAGTTGTAGAAGACCAGGCACGAGCAACAAGACATGAAGCAACTGATGATGGATTTATTGGAGTGGTTAACGTCGGATGAGATGGACTTGTTCTGGGCACAGGCGTGGATTATCTGGAGTCAAAGAAATGGTGTAGTTCATGGAGGAAGAATGAAGTATCTGAGTTGCTTAAACAAAAGGGCTGAGAAGTATGTTGCTGAATTTAAACAGGTCCAAAATAACCTCTCTGTTTTGACTCGGCAGCAACAGAGTGGAGACGGGTGGCAACCTCCCTCACATTTGGAGTACAAATTGAACTTTGATGTAGCGATTTTTTCGGGCTTGGACAGATCAAGATTTGGTGCTATAATCCGGAACGACAAGGGTGAAGTGATGGCTGTTATGTCTGTAAGTGGTCCGAGGGTGAGCACAAGTGATGAAGCTGAATTACTTACTTGTCGAAGAGCCATTGAGTTCACCGTGGATGCTGGGTTCTTTAGGTTGACTATTGAGGGAGATAATTGCAATGTGATCCAATCCATATCTTCTACTTCAGAAAACTTTTCACTGCTTGGGAATGTTGTTAGTGATATAGGACACTTGTTGTGGGGGTTACAGTGGGCTAAAGTTTCTTATGTTAGGAGAGGAGCAAATAAGGTAGCTCATGCATTAGCTCAATATGCTAGAAATTCTTTAGATTTGGATTTGTTTTGGATGGAGGATGCTCCCCCACCAGCCTTAGAAGCTTTGTATCATGACTCTTTATCATTATAATTGAATGATTTTTCCCCTTCAAAAAAAAAAAAAAAAAAAAGAGTTTGTTGTTAAGTTATAGGCAATGCACCTTTAGGATAAAACAAAACCACTAACTACCACTACAAGAAATCTATACTATTGCGGCAGGTGCAAAAACTGCCGCTATATGTCGCATATTACAACGTTTTTTGGGACCGCCGCTATACATTGGATCTATTGCAGTGTTTTTTTTTAACCGCCGTAGTAGTTTTAATCTCTTGCAGCGTATTACAGTGGCAGTACATAGAATCGCCACAATATGTGTGTTTTAGGGGTGTTTACATAGATATAGCGGCGCTTCAAAAACCTACCGCAATAAATATAGCATTTGCAGGGATACTATAGCAACGGTATTGAAAACCACCACAATATGTAAGTTTTAGCGATGTTATACCTAGCTATAGTGGCGCCCCATAAACCTGCTGCTATAGCTAAGATTTACCGGCGTTTGTTTCGGCCTATAGCTTTGAATTACATATAATTAGTCCAATTTTTTTCCCTCTTTTTTTTCCCCCACCTAAATCAATCAATTTAGACCCTAACCTTTTCATTTCTCATCCGATTGTATCCCTCTAAAAAACACACACACACTTTCTCTCTCTCACTCTTAAATTAACATCTCACATCGTTGATCTCAATACCCAAAGATCGATCTTCCCACCACCACCATGCATTCTCACTCTCAAACCCTAGATTGGGCCTTTCTCTATTAGCAGTCACCGCCACCACTAGCCAATTGAAGCCCGCCAATGATCAATATTTGAATATTAATTGCACCGAGTCTAGTGGTATCGGGATTATCTATTAAGTTTGACCGGGTTTGACCAACTTAAACTAAACTTTAACCGTGCCTTTCTCTAAATCAGACCATTTGATTGTGACCATAATTTACCAAAATTAACTTTTCGTTACACTCTTCAGATCCAACAATTAGATTTCAAATCTAAGTTTGGTGCGTGATAGACATGTGTTATGTACCTGTATGGTTATGTTTTCTCAATCTGACCGTCCAATTGGGCTCAAATTTAACCAACACTAATATGTCACCATAATCTTCAATCCCAATTATCAAGATTTGAATACGATTTTCACTAAGTCCAGTGGTCTCGGGACTATCTATTAAGTTTGACCAGGTTTAACCAACTTTGACTAAACTTTGACCGCGCATTTCTCTAAATCCAACCGTTTAATTGTGACCATAATTTACTAAAGTTGACCTTTCATTACACTCTTCAAATCCAAAGGTTAGATTTCAAATCTAAGTATGGCACGTGATGGACATATGTTGTGTACCTATATAGCTGTGTATATTCTCTCAATCTGATCATCCAATTGGTCTCAAATTTCACCAATATCAATATGTCACCATACTCTTCAATCCTAATGATCAAGATTTGAATATGAATTTCACCAAGTCCGGTGGTCTTGGGACCATTTATTAAGTTTGACCAGGTTTGACCGACTTTGACTAAATTTTGACTGTGCCTTTCTCTAAATCCAACCGTTTGATTGTGACTATAATTTACCAGAATTAACCTTTCATTACACTCTTCAAATTCAATGGTTAGATTTCAAATCTAAGTATGGTGTGTGATGGACATGTACTGTGTACTTGTATGGTTATGTTCTCTCAATCCGACCATTCAATTAGTCATATTATTTTTTTTTTTTAAAGTAAACGTAAATAGTCACATATTAAAATTCTTACATAAATTTAATAATAGCTATGATCATTTTTTTACATTTTTAATAAGATAGAACGTGTGATAATTTTTGTTGTGTGGTATGTTTTTTTTTTTTTTTTTTGAGAAAGTTGTATGGTGAATTTTATTGAGTATATGTGATTGTTTTTTGTTTTTAAATTTTATTTCATAGCTCATTAATATTATATTCTTAATATTTTGCACTCATTAACTTACTTAGATATATAGATATGTTTGATTCATGTACAATTACAAAATGCATAACAAAATGGTAATTGCTAGTCAAAAATGGTAATTAATTAAAAATTGTCTTCTTTTATTTTTATTTTTTCCTCAAAATAAATCTGTCTTCTTTTACTTTTCCTACCCAAAATTTCCCAAAAATTTGTTTCCCTCCTAATGTGTTTCGCTTTTAGCTTTTTTCCCCCCAAAGCCAAAATCTAACTAATATTACTATAAAATGATAAATATTACTATTTATATTAAATATAAATATTAAATATTACAATTTATAAAATATTTTTGTATAAAATATTTTATTTATAAATATTTAGTGAAATGTACACCTATATATTAATATAAGTAAAATATATTCATTAACGTAAGTTACCTTAGTGGTTAACAAGCGTGCCATGTAGTTTTTTAGGAACCTGTCCAAGGTTCTAACCTCCAAAATAGCCTCTCTTTTCTTTTTTTCTTTTTTTTTTTTTTCTTTTCAATTTTTAAGTTACTATTAGCAAAACTATGTCGTTTTGATTCTATTTAAAACACAACATAAAACCCTACACGTTTCTCATTCAGCCGCCCTTCCCATTTCCCCTAATCCTTTTCATTTTCTTTCTCATTTCTCACAAGCAAAACTCATTTTCTCTCTCTCTCTCTGCTCGTTTCTAAATTCATCTATTTCGATCACTCCGCCACATTATCCTCTCGCTATACGGGCTAAACCCGAGGATGATGGTGATGATTTTTTTGATTTTTTGCCCTTTCAGAGCTTCGTTTTCTTCCCGGTCCCGCTCCGGTACCGGAGTTGGACCTACGAGAGGCGGCTCTCGAAGGAGTCCTGTTCGGGTTCGAATCCGGTGGAGGAGGAGTCCGCAGATGGTTCCTGCTTGGATTGGGGATCGGTGGCTCGGGTTGTGAAGGAAAGGGAAGGTTTCGGTGCATGGGGTTTGGGTGGAGAGGGTGTGAGTGGAAATGGAGTTGAGAGTTGCAAAGACAAAGAAGGTATGTTTGCCATTTCTCTTCTTTAGTTTATTGTGTGTGAGTTTTAGTGAGTTTCTTGTTGCTGGGATAAGAATTAATTTTTGTATATATATATATATATATATTATTATCTATATTGTTCTTAAATTTTTTTTTTTTTTGGAAGAGAAATATATATATATATATATATGTGTGTGTGTGTGTGTGTGTGTGTGTGTGTGTGTGTATATATATATATATTAGTTGTGGGAGGTGTTTGGAGTGGCTCCCGAAGAAGAATAATAACAACGAAAAAAAAGCTCCCAAGAAATGTGTAAGCCTTATTGTGTTGTTTATCATTGTTATTTATCTAGTTTTCCTTTGAATTTTTTAAGTATTTATAAAAGCCTATATATATATATATATATATATGTTGAGGACTTTTTTTTCGGCCCACATGGCATTACTTCATTGGCAACCCATTCCACATCAACATATTATTGATTTTTTGGGTAAATCTCTTTAAAGCCCAAAATAAACTCATATCTCATTCAACTACATGAATTGGGCTCACATGGCCCATGAGATCCTTACTTCAAGAGACGAATTCATGGTCCATATTTCCTCATCACCAATTGGGATCATAACCTCACGACATCATCAACGTCAACATATGGATCGGGCTTAAGCAATGAATCAAAGCTCACGGTCCATTTTACCTCTCTTACACTCATGGCAAGCGGCTTCTTCAACAAGAGCCCATATTTACACAAAATGACAACAAAACCCGAGGTATGTCATCTCGTCTTCGGCTTATGATCCAAGCTCATAAGTCACTTTGAGGAAAATTTGGGAGTCATGGTTTGGAAGGCCAAGAGATATGTTCAGTAAATCTCCAGCGATTTAAAGTTGATAAAAGAGACATGTTGCTTGGTATGTCTTCTCCAACTCCTTGAACTTTGACAAGTCTGTGTGTAGCGGGTAACATATGGTAAGCATCTCTTATCACATAGCACTTTAGATGATAAAATTCCCTATTACTCTTTTCCTAAAGCTTAATATTCATCATATGACAAATACTCAATATCTCCAGCCATCTAAATGCTAAACAAATAACTATTCATTCAATCTCCAACTGTTGCTATACGAATTTAGAAACTTCATTATATTATTCTACATAAATCTTATTACTACTTTTAGCTAAAATCCAACTCAAACACATGGCCTAATCTGATTGGCTATCTTTAATCTCCAACTATATGCAAAATATTCATGATATCTCTAATATCCTGCAGCTGTCTGCCACAATCAAACCATATAGTTCTCTGCTAGCTGCTAGAGCAGAGCATTAAATACTTTTCTTGCTCACCAAGATTAAGTCACAACACAATGAGACCTTGACTAAATCTCTAAAGCTTCATTAACTATCAACCAACCATTATATTACTTACTAAAAACGTGTTGTAATGGAACCTTGGACCAAAAACACAAACACCCGAAATAGGAAACATTTTCAATAGAACCCCAGCAGTATATTCAGCACTTGACACCTAGTTGGAAGTAATATCATCAGCCATTTAATGCTGAAATCCCGCAACCAGCTGCTATACCCAAAATAGCAAGATACCCTTGATAGAGATCTTACCATTTTTCAACCAAATCCATGAAATGACCTCTCCAACAATCTGAAATCACTCAACTGACCTCATCTGCTTCTGTCCAAAGCAACAGTTGTCTTATGACAGTTGTGACAATTGTCTCATGATAGCTATCATAGCTTTTCCTGATAGCTGGGATGGTTTTTTCAGAACAGACGTAACAGCTAACCCAGTAGCCTTAGCATTACTGATTTTCCACATTTGGCTAAAACCAAAACCAACTAAAGTAACTATCTTTTTCTTACCAAAATACTTTCCTTTTCTGCTGCTCTTTCACCAACAGCTCTTACCCAAAACAGCAAGAACACCTTAAAGCTAAACATACCATTTTTGGCCAAATCTTAAGATGGATTCTCTGAAGATTTATTGCTGATTGGGGCAGATTTTGGCTGATATTATTTTGCTAAATACCCCCTTAAACTCAGCTATAAGGAGAACTCTTCATCAACACCTCAAAGGGGGGACACCAATGGAAGAAGAACAACTCTCTCATAAACTTCCCTATTATTTCTCCCTCTAATTATCTTCTTAATCTCTTAATGAAGTACTAAGCTTCTAGGTTTTTAGTTCCCAAATTAGAAACTAAACTCTTCATCCCTTAACCCATAAATGCCCTTCATAAGCCTTCATACATCCTCCAGCAAAAAATCCCAGCAGCTTTGCTAAACACACTACAATACTATTACTCTCTTATACTTATTATCTCACTCTCCATATTCTGAAATACATATATCTTGCTACCCATATCTCTAAACATCTCTTTCTTCACTTCTCTTACACAATCTCATATACACTTACTACACCATTACATATAACACATCACTACTCTTTTAACTTCCACTCTCATACTCTTTCACTCTAAAATTCTACTGTTTTGCTGCCCATAAACACATCTCCATTCCCTTCTCTTACAAAATCTTTCCTCTTGGAAAGCAATCTCTACAACTTCTCTAGTGGTTATAATCTCATATTTTTACTATCTTTAACCTCTATATCTCTCATACTTCCATATATCATACATATTACGAATATTACATCCCACAAAATATCTATATCTTTTACTATCTCCACGCTTCTCAAGAGATATCAACCACTTATACCAAAAGCCCTTCTCATGGAAAGCATAAAACTTCTAATGCTAAAGCCCTTCTCCTAGAAGGCACCAAAATCTCATATCAAAGCCCTTCTCATGGAAGGCACAAATTCATCTTACATAAAGCCCTTCTCTTAGAAGGCACAAGTACTCCATACAAAAGCCCTTCTCAAGGAAAGGCAACACTATTCATAACTTCACAACAACTAAAAGAGCATTGTCAATGGGAAAACTCATTTAAGTGCATGATAAGAAGGGCAAGCTTAACCAGCCCCTACACATAGCTAGGCATACTCTCTCTCCCTCCAATTGCAGCCATTTTTCCCCTTCAATCTTGAAGTCATCATGGCAAACTGCCTCTCTACCACTAGGGTCACTTTGCTGGGATATTATCAACTCACTAACGCTATATATCTAGGGCTACAAACCATACAAAGATAAGTGACTCTGCTTCCATATCTTTAAATATGCATCATTGAGAACATGATTACTTCACATTTAAATACATATCACTTTATTCCAACTACTATTACAACTATTTATCAAAGCTATTATATCAAACACATGTTACATATTTATTTAACCATTATCATGATTCTTAGACTTTGGCTTTAATGGCTTTGTAGGCTTAAAAGTACGCCGGTAGCCGTTGGATCACGTGGTCCAATGTTGAGTTCTGGATGCAACTCCCCAAACAGAACCCGAGCCTAGTAAGGTCATCCATCCAACGGACCACACATGGCTAAGCAACCGAAAAAAGGCCCTTGAACAATATATATATATATATATATATATATATATATATTTGGTGTTAAATTTTGGGTATAGGAGCTTTGGGATTTGTAAGGGTTTATATAGTGTTGTAACGTGTTTAATTTTTTGTGATATAGGCCGAAAGTTTAATCGGTACTTTTCTTCAATTACAACACTTCGTTGGGATCGCCATATCAAGTTTTGGTAGATACCAACTTTATCAATTTCTCTATCCAAAATAAAGTGAGTGATTAGTAGTTTTATTCCATTTTAGTAGATACCAACTTCATCAATTTCATTTTATTGAATGTGTGTAATTACCAATTAAGAAGGAAAAAAAAAATCTAAGAATGAGATAGAAATCCTTATTCAATTATAAAGCTCGTTCTCTTCCCATTAATGCATTGAAGGATATGTTCTGGAAGCATGGATAAAAATAATAACTTTAATGTATTTTGACTTGGTAACTTTTCATTATAATCCTAACTTATGCAATTTCTTTCATTGTTGTGTAGCTGGACTTGGAGAAGGGAATGATGGACTGCCTATATGCAAAATGTGAGTTTAGAATCACTAGTTTCTTCAATTTAATGTGAATATTAATTTGCTGCAAGAATTGTTGTGCCGCGTTGATGTGGTATCCTAAGTTCAACATAGTTGTTAATGTGGTTTTATAACAAGCATTGAGTGCCATGTATCATTGGCAACACTTAAATATGTGTTGTTGCTTAATGATATTTATCAAAATATTACTCTTGGTTGTGTGGATGTCCATGAGAATGCTTAAGGAATAAAATGAGGATCTTTTTTTTAATTATGATTTTATTGAATCCACCTACCTTGTGGAATGAAGGCACTCCTTGAATCACGCAATGTGTGATGGCAGGGCTTAAGCAATGTGGTGTCTTTTTAATCATTTGTTGTTAGGAAAAGAATGAAATGATAGAGCCATGTACAATAAGCCGATGCTCTGGATTACAAAAGAATGAAGGAAGCATGGTAGTGTACACGGAAATTAAATTCATGGGTCAACATGTCTGCTCTCTTTGATGCTTTCAGTTGATTTTAGGGCCTGGATTAAGACCCACGTCTTTTCAATAAATAAATAAAAATTTTCTTTCATTATTTTCAATCTATGTTTTTATTTTTATTTTATTTTTATTTTATTTTTTTTGTTTGCTGTAGATCTCAGAGGTAGGTTGTTTTTAAATCCTTTAAAAAAAAAAGTTTATTTGGACCTTTTTGAAGTAGAGAGTTTTTACTTGGTCTTGGAGATGAATACCATGAATGAGTATACTGTGGATGTTAACTTTTATCATTTCTAAAATGAAGTAATAAATTGTGGGTGAGGAATGAGGTTAAACTCATCATGGTGTATGTTTAACCATGACAAATTTTAAATATCGAAATATCCAGTCATTTTGGAATCGGTCTAGGTGTTTTTTTTTTTTTTTTTTTTGGTGTGATAATTGATAATTTTAGCGTCATACATACATACATAGTATCCAAAACTTTTACCAAACAATATTCTTGTACACTCACTTGTGCAATAACCATGGGTAATGCTAACTATGTGTACCCTTCAAATGTGGAGTGCTCTCACCATGTAGTGATTCCACCACCACAACCCTTTGTCAAGTAATTGAAGTACTCTCCCAAAGAGACTTTCTTTCCTAATGACCCATTGAGACAGTTCAAGAACCAATGACCCTCAAGAAAATTCATACTAGGACTTCAATACTTCTTGCCATTTCTAGAATGGGCACCTCGTTATACTTTAGAGTTCTTGAAAGCTAACCTTATTGCTAGGATCACCATTGCTAGCTTGGCAAACCATCAGGGGATTAGTTATACTAAGCTAGCCAACTTGCCTCCAATTCTTGGCCTATGTGAGTGCTAGAACTTCAAGGAGTCCAGTTTCCTCTCTACTAAATTTCTGGCTACTAATATAGATCGTGGAGGGTTGGCAAGCTTCTAGGACATATAATGGGCCTTCTATTTTAGCAATATATATATATATATATATATATATATATATAGTTTGGAAGTCTTTTACGATTCTCATCTTGATAGTCATGCCAATAGGCTTTGCCTCAAATGAAGGAAAGACTTACCCAATTCAAAGAGATGGAGCAAAGAATGGCTCCATGCTTTAACAAATGCAATAAATAACTTCACAATGCAGTCAGGTTGGCATTAATGTTTGTTTAATTCCTTTGATCATGCTATTTCCTTGATGGGTTTGTCTTATAATTTGCAGTGATGGTTGGCATTAATGTTTGTTTGCTGAGTTCCTTGTTGATAATTTGCTGTGATGGATATGTTGTTTTGGTTTTGATAGTACTCAAATTGCAATTACTAATTGGTTGCCAGTAGTGGTAGTCAATGAAACTCGTTTAAGTATTGAAGGCAGTAAGGTTATTTATTCAGTTATTCACCCTTGCAATTTAGCCAATAGGAAGTGCTAGTTGAGCTACAATGCTTTTGGCTGTTGTTTTGATTTCTGATAATACTCGAATTGAAATTGCTAATTGGTTGTTAGTAGTGGCAGTCAATGAAACTCATTTATTCAGTTATTTGCTCTTGCAATTTAGCCATAATTAGTAGAATTTGAATGGCTAGGTTAAAAGGCTGAAGTCTTAGCAACTAACTGATAACCTGTTTGTGTTATTAACTATTTGTGGTAGCCCTTCCTAGTTGGTTTATAGGTGAGTATGTTTGTTTATAAATGTTTCTGCCATTGGAGTCGAATGTATATCACATTTCGTTCTTCTTATCTTATTGTGCATCATGTAATCAGCCACTGCCATTGACTTAACTTGTAATATTTTCACATTTTGATTCCATGATTTCTTGAGTATTGTTTGTTTCAGTCCTTCTTAAGCAACATGCCTCAGAGTTTGCTTGTAAATTTTAGTATTACAATTTTCCAAATAAATTTAGAATTCCAAGCCACTCTCTTGAGATATGGTCATATAGAACTTAGAATAAGTTGCTAAGAATACCCCATGTCTTTGTTTTTCAATGGATGCCATGTTGATATTACTCATTGTTTTGTTTGATCTTTCATACTTGTACATGCTGACAT
This sequence comes from Quercus glauca, assembly GCA_023736055.1. NCBI lineage: Eukaryota > Viridiplantae > Streptophyta > Magnoliopsida > Fagales > Fagaceae > Quercus > Quercus glauca. The sequence continues at coordinate 65,740,110 of CM043319.1, read as the reverse complement.
GACAACCAAAGCAGTTTTGGATGTTGCAAAGCAATTTTGTATTCCAATATTTGATATCATTGTGTCCTAATTATTGCCTTTTTTTTTTTTTTTTTTTTTTTTTTTTGTATATAGAACATTCCTCCGATCCTACAATCCCCAGCTCTCCAAAAATCATCAACTGCATCCAATCAACCAAGTAGCTTATAAATTTTATGTTGGTGTTTGAGGACATTTTGTGTACAAAGAACCACATTTGAACAAACACATTTTTTGCAAGTGTTGAAAAATATTTTGAAACTTTGATGATGGTATTAGCTTAATTTAAGTGTTGAAGGACTTTCTGTGTACAAAGGACCACATCTTTCTTTTGTTAATTTTATGATGATGGTTATAGACAATGTTATGTATTTGATAATATATTTCTATGTTAATATAATGTTAATTTGGAGACATTTGTGGTGTTATCTAGTTACATTTGTGGTATTGTCTTAGTGGAGCTAAAATTATTTCAGGTTATTTGTAATAGAAATGTGGTTTTGGAACCCAGGAGAGGGGAAAAAAAAATTTTTAACCTATAGTGGCGGGCAAAAACTGCCATTGAAGGACTAAAATTATAAAATAATTGGAGACCTATAGCGGCATTTATAGCCCGCTGCTAAAGCCTCACACATATAGCGGCGGGCGTAACTGTCGCTAAAAGGTGCGTAGAGTCTGTTGTTTAATAAGCCCTATAGTGGCGCTTAATGACCGCCGCTAAAAGGTCACTTGACCCCAATGGTAACCTCATATGGCGGCAGTTTTATGCCCGCCGCAATAAGCCAAAAGCGCCACTAAATGGCCAATCTATTTGCAGCATTTTTTGTTACCGCCACAATAGAGCTATTACGGCACCACAATGCTGGCGGGTAGAACCACCGCAATAGGCCAAATGGACCTTTAGCGGTGGTTTTTTGGGCTTTTGCAGCGGTTTTGGCCTGCCGCAATAGTACAGTTTTTTGTATTGTACACAGCAATTTTGAAATTTCCTCCTAAAAGAATTTCATACAAAATTGTATTTGACTATAGTAAGAGAAAAAACATAAATTTTCATTTTAATTGGCTCCTTTCTATTCAAATTAATTTATAATTCTTCAAAAAAGATTTTTTACTCGTTATTATTTCTGTATAAAAAAAAAAGAATAATTTCCCAGGTTATAATCTGAGTGCATCTCATCTTATTTCAATACCTAAAAAAGGATGGTAAAAAATCATATAAATTTCATCACGCACATCACATGCAAATGTGTCCAAGTGCCAAGTATGCTACATAAGCACCACCAAAGCGATACATTGAGCCACACTTCACTCACACTGGTTACAGTGCCACAAGTTTATAGATTCTCTTTATGATTTAAATTGGTTACCAACAAGTGCAATACATAGGAAAGTTCATTAAAAAAATTATATATTGTACATATTTAATTAATAAGTATTTATAAATGAAAAATCGAATCAGAGAATTTATAAAGAAGAACATACATAATTTAGTTAGAAATTTGATTGAAAATATCAAACCTAATTTAATCAAAATTGGTTTAATGTATTTGGTTACTTTATAAAAAGGGTAAATTGCAAATTATACCCCTAAATTTTAGGGGTATTTGGATTTTACACTCCCAACATTTTAGAATTTGAAATTTACCTCCTAAAGTTTGAAGGTGTTTGGATTTTATACCCTGACGTTTCAAAATTTAGATTTTACTCCCTAAAGTTTGTGGGTGTTTGGGTCTTATACCCCAATTCTGAAATTTTAGGATATAAAATCTAAACTCCCTCAAACTTTAAGGAGTAAAATCCACCCCTAAAATTTAGGAGATAAAATCCAAATTCTAAAACGTTAAGGTATAAAATCTAAACACTTTCAAATTTCAAAGGGTAAAATCCAAATTATAAAAAATTAGGGTGTAAAATCCAAATATTCCTAAACTTTAAGGGTGTAATTTGCAATTTACCTTTATAAAAATATAGTGAGTTCTTATTAGTCTTTAAAAAAAAAAAAAAAAAGATTTTCTAATCAATTTAAATTAATTCATTTAACATTGTTTGTAACTTTAAAAATTAAATAAACATATATTAGAATAATGACATGAAAAAAATGTGAGTTTTCAAAAGCTTATGTAACAATCTTAAATGAAGTCAACAAAAGGTCAAAAATTTTGTTTAACTAGTAAGTCATGCAACAAATAGGAAAGTCCAACAAATTATAATTTTTGTATCTATTTTTTTTTTCTTCTAAATATGTAATTTGATAACTATGGTAGTTATTAATGAGAATTTATTATGATTATGTTTATATATGGAACTATTTGTTCTTCAATTTTTTTTAAAGAAACTTTTATGTGACAAGAGTATGATGAATAATATAAATATATGAGGATTTATAACAAAGTCCTAAGCACCGAATCAAAAGAAATGAATAATAATGATCAAATTAGCTAAACGTACACAGAATTTTCTAGCACGCTTAATTTTGTATTGTGATGCTTATTTCGATAATTAAAAATTATTCATGGTGTTGATGTTGAATCCTTGAATGTAGACATAAAATTAGGTAGTTTTATTTCCAACACACATTAAATTTAGCATGGTGTTCTATTTGTGTGCTGTTAGCCTCTTCATGCCTTTCTTATTTGAGCTTATAATATAATAAACTGGGTGAAATTATTTAATAACTTTAGGTCATCCCTTTCAATATCCAATCACAAAAATGATACAAACTCGTAAGTAGAACTCATCCTTGAAAATCAGCCTGTAAGGAGGTGTTTAGGAGCTTATATACACATTGTTAAGCTTGCACTTAAACCATATGGGATACTAAGATCATAACACATAGCTTATTTGGTGTATGCAAGGAAGAACTATTATGGAGCAATACTGAGAGTTAAGTTTAGACACCTTAAACAGATTGTTTAACCTAATTATTAGCCAAGTGATTACTTAGATTAATTTACAGATCTAGGTTAAACACAAATAAATCATATCATGCTAAGTTGCGGAAAAGTAAATAACACCACAATATAATTACCCAGGTAAACCGATGAAACTAACCCATTTCAAAGTAAAAACCTGGGGAAGATTTGACCTAACTATTCTCAAGGTAAACCAAATCCACTATAAGAGAATTGGAGTTTTACAAAAGATCTAACCCTAAATCTAATGCTACTTTCAGTAGTAACTTACTAACACAACCAAGTGCAAACTCCGAATCTATGGACTCCTCTTCTCAGATTTATAGCAACACAAGCCGCCTTGCTTGTGACTTTAAGATCCCACAAGGTTTAGCAACACAAACTCTTCAGTTTGTGACTCCAAGGCCACCCTTAAAGGTTTAAATCATCAGTAGTTGTTGATCTTGTTGCAGCGACTTGCAGAAATTTCATGTTTGCGATTTTCGATCGGTCGGATTTCACTGAATTTGAATTTTTCTTTCTGCAGCTTGAATGTTCTTGTATATTGACTTGTAACACCTTAAGCATTGTCTAATAAACTCTATAGACTCTAAAATCTATATCTAAGCAAGTTTATGCTCACAGTTTGCCAATTATTCTAAACTATAGAACCTAACAAATACTACAAGGAACACTTAGCTTATTTGGTGTATGCAAGGAACAACTATTATGGAGCAATACTGCACATTGAAATCATATAATCTTAGAAAAGAATGGTAAAAAGGAAACACAGGTTAAATTATGCCATGAACCCTTCTTATTTAATTTTTAAAAAAAAAATTAATTATACGAAGATATTATGCACATATACAGTGTTGAGAAAATAATCCTACAACTCTAAGCTACAAGTCGTTTTACTCTTGGTTGATAAGCTACAAGTAGTTTTTCCTTTAAAAAAAATAAGTGGTGCTATTTCCCGCGTGTAAAGCATGTGTGTTAGTGCTGTCAGTTATTAGTGGAGTCGGTTTTTTTTTTTTTTTTTTTTCTATTAGTTAGTTAGTTACAGCCCTTTGTTTTGGAATCTCTTCTATAAATACATAGTTCAATTCAGTAATAAGAATAAGAATCAGTTACGCATTTTTCTCAATTATTGCAATACATAGTTCTATAAGAAACGGAATGAAATATCCAAAATCCTTTTCTTGCTGCAACCAACTTCCTATTCTGGGGGACTAAAAAGGGGTAATCCTGATTCATCTCCAACAATCTTTGCGAATTCTTTCCACGACTTCATTGCTTTGTCCTTTTCATCCAACATAGTATATATAATTCCCTGTACAAGTAGAAATCAAAGAACCATCATGTTGCTAATTATGTTTCTTCAGAAAAATATCCGAGTCAGTTAAAAAATATAAAAAATCCCACAACTGAAAACATATTCATGCAAGCTAGGAAGCACGGACAAGGGTATGACACAGTGACACAAGGAACAATTTTTGAAAAATTATAATATGAAACAGTGGGTACAATACCGCTATAATACGGTTACAATACGAGTATGACACTTTAAATGTGCACCCAAAATGAAATGTCCGTGCTTTTTATTATGCAAGTAACTGAGAGTTATGGTTTTGAACTTTTGAGTTGGTCAATCGCCATGCTAATTTTTTTTTTTTAATAAAATATTGAAGTCTGCATTTGTCAAACTACGAAGTGAGAGAAGCCATAGCCAGACATTTTGCAAATTCTCTTGTTTTTTCTTTTTTCTTTTTTTAACATTTTTTCTTATTCTTTTATTGTATATATTCTTGATAATATGAAATTTACGAACCTTGTAAAGAGGAACTCGAGTATCTGATTTGATACGTAAATCTCTGAGTTCTTTGAGGCCGAGTTTGAGACACTGGCATTCTTTGGCTTCTTCATATCTTCCCTGTATAAGCAGACATAAACAATATGAACAGCGAAGGCAAATGAAGATAAGAAAAATGCTTGGTGGTGAACCCATTCTGCTCAACTGATCAGGTTTACCTCAAGCAATGGACTTTTTTTCTGCTTTCATACATTTTTTATTCATCCTATATTGACCTTTAGCTAGAATTAAACCAGTCATATTTCTTTTCTTATCCTTGCAGTTTACTATTGGAAAGATAATGAATGTGATTATACTAAAAGATAGTGTTCATTAAGTAAACACAAAGATGTTAAATTCAGGAATCATGTCAAAAGGATTTATAGTTCAAAATGCAGATGCTTTGGCTGATAAATAAATAATATACAAAAATTTGGCTACAAACTTAGAACTAAAAATTTGGCAGATAAATAAATAATATGCAGATGCTTTTACTATGGCATTGACATGATAGTCCGTGGTGCATGGTTAGAACTTAGAACTAAAGGCAAAGTTTGACTACAAACTTAGTAGTAGTTATACAAAATTTTTGTAAATAGACTGTTGTAACTACTTTTCTTATAGTGAATTGTTTATGACATTGGATCTCCAGGACCCGGAGTGGTTTTTTCTTGAATAATTCTACACAATCTATAAAACACATAGGGTCTAAAACATATTTTTCAATTCATTATTTAAATGTTTTAAGGTGAATTTGGTTATGAAAAAATTTAATTTGTCAACTTTCAAGGGTGCAGTATCCAAGTTCTGAATTTAAGTGATTAAAAGATGCAATCGATCACAGGTTGCACCCAATCAAAAGTACAGTAGGGTCTATGCTTGAAGTTGTAATGTCCGATGTTCTTGTGCACTAGAGTGGGGAGATTTTGTGTCATACCAGATATATGAGAACTTCAACCAATGCCATTTCAATATTGTAGTGAGGATCCCCGTATTTAGAGTCCTCACTCCAAGCTTTATCAAGTGCCTGTCGCAGTGGCTTCAATACTTCTTCATCACGGCCGGAATTTGCTAGCATCTTGGCTTCTTTCTACGACATAGTTGTGAGGAAAAAGAAAAATCATAGGCATTTAGACAATCTGGCAATCAGCTCTAGCTCAGTTGTTATCAAGACATAGTTGAAAATTTTATGTAACATTAGGCACGCAAGGTGCTAGGTGTACAAAAAATTGTGTATGGAATTACATAATGTTGAATACAAATTACAATAAATATTTTTTATCACAAAATATAAGATTTTTACTCGCTTAGAGGGTGCTTCAAATGTGAGCAATCCTTATTTTTATCAGTCAAAATTGAAGGCAAAGGCCAAACTATCAAAAGGTAGAGATATAAGAATCTTCTCTAAATAAACACAACTGTCTCTGCTAAGAAAAGACTCCGACAATTTTTTTTTAATGTTTGGATAAACAAACACACACACACACACACACGGGGGAAGAGGAATGAGGTTTGATTGTCCTTTGATTGACATAGATGCACTCCAAGGTTAGGTGTTAAAAAAATTTTAAAAAAGAAAAATAGCAATGGAGTGTGTGTATGGAGGTAGAAGAAGCGTATACACCTCAATCAGCCTTCTTCTTGTTTGTATAACAATGAGGTGAGTGGTTATCTTTTAAGCTTGCTGCTAATTTAATTTGTCCAATATATCCTTACTAATTAACAAGGGAAACTTAGGATTCAAAAAAATATTTAAATGGTTTAATAGCTTTTGAAGAGTCACCTACTTAAATTTAATTACTAGTGTAACTTAATTTATCTTAAATCATCATAGTTAATTTGATTTAACGCAAAATAAATTTGACTCGAAATGGAAAGGGTCCTGTATCATTTTTCAATTGATGAAATTGAGGCCAAAATTGGATAAGCAATACTCTGCAGGACTTTGCGCACATTGAGCATATAGTAACACAAGCTGAAGCTTGACTTCATAATAGAAATAGCTAAAGAAAGAAGAGAATGATACCTTAAGGGCTTCAACGTCTGGAAGAATTCTCCTTGTCCACTGCTTGTGCTTCTGGGAATCTGCTGCAACCGTTTGGCGAGATGAATTGCTTGAACTCCACGGAGGAATTGCATTGGCTATTGGACTCATCCAACAACCGCAACTAATGATACCAAGAACACATGCCATTACCAGAGACGCCCCTACAGACCCTCTTACAATTTTGTTGTCACCTTCATCATTTGTTGAATGTGTCGAGAACTTATTTACGGCACAAACAATGGGACTGAAGTCATGCCTAAGTGGGCGGGGTAAGGAATTGTTCGCAAGCGAAAGAGTCAAATGGTTAAGGCTGAAATTAGGTACGGTTACCCTTGTAGCACTTAGATTCACAGGGGAAGAGATGCGTTGTAGGGGCACACTAGGCAGGGGAGCATTGCGGAGGAGAAGTGTGGATTCCATGGAACTGTGTGTGCTTTCAGGAACTAGGAGGATACTGCATTGTATAGCATTTAGGATACCACTACTTATTATAATTGGTCATGAATTAGAAGTAGTCACGCTCAACACATTGCCTTTTTTGTAGTCAAGTAAGGTATAATTTTACTGGCAAGGCTTCTTGCTTTTATTCTATAAGTAGAAACAACGTGCTACACGACCAGGAAGGTCTGTCTTGGTGATATCATAAATTACTGTTAACAAGAACCTTTGGGTCCACTTGATTGGGGGATAGAAAAGAGAGGAGATAGAAGAGATTTTTGTATTTCATCAAGGTATTTGGTTTGGGGTGGATAAGTAAAAGGGTGAAAATCTCTTTTGTTTGGTTGAAAAGAAAAATGAGAAGATAGAAAATATGATTTATATAAATTTACTCTCATGATCCTATTAGAAATAAATAAAAAATAAAAATGTAACACATTATATATTTATTAAAAAATTGTATATGAATAGGCACTGCATTTGTAAAATAGAAAAAATAAGTAAAAAATATATAACTGACAAGAAAACAAAAACGATTTTTGAAAAACACAAGGGGAGAAAAACCATTTTGCAACCCATTTTCTATCCAATTTTCTCCCTAATTTGTGGAGAAAACATTTTGCTAAATAAGAGAAGAAAACACTCGGACCCACTAATTTTCCCTCTTAAAAGCCCTCCAACCAAACACCCAAAAAAAAATTATTTTCTCTCCACTTTTCTCTCCCCATTTTTTATCCCCCTAAAATCACTCCAACCAAATGGACCTTTAACAAGAAAATGACCATCTTCGTTTGAAATAAATATCTTTTATGGTTCATATTAGGTATTATAAATTTACAACTGTATCGGTGTCACATCATTAATTTAATTTATTTTATTCTTTATTTTTTTTCCATCTTTTTATTTTATGTGTAACTAGACTTTTGTCAAAATCATTGAAATTGTAATTCAATGAGATTGTCTATTTTTTCATGTGAGAAAAAAATAAAAAAATAAAACCAACCTTACATTTAGTCTAATGCTCTGCTTCAAAGTATAGAATTTCCAAAGAAAACAAGGATAAAGTTCTTGCTTATTGTGTTGGAGAGGAACAATCCTCTCATTCAGCCTTAAAGATTCCATAAAAAGCATGTTTCGTTACCCACATAGTAAGGTTGTCATCAGAACCATTTCAATTTATTTTCCAAATTAATATTAACAGTGGAAAAGGTTCTTGCTTCATACAATCTGAAAGATGCCTGAAAAAGCATTAGTTTCTTTACCAACAGAACAAGTTTGTAATCAGAAGATTCGGAACCATTTCATCTGCTATGACAAGCTACTAGTATAGCCTCCATGTTTTTCTTTAAGATATCCATCTTTATTTCTCATCCTCTTCACAAAGATCTCCTTCCACGTATTTTGGGAGGAACATTCATTAAATTTTCCTTCACCTAGAATGAATAATTAATATGCATATTTTCTCATGTGCTATATGATTAGAAGCATTGAAATCTACATTAAAAACATGTTCAAAAATCTCAGCATACAGGCTAAATATGGATTGGCAGCAACTGCAACACCCATCATCATCTTTGCCGGCATTTATATTGCTTGGGGTTATGCAAGTCGTTCTCTGAAAAGAAATCGACATGTTTTTACGAGGTCCATGTCCATTGGTGTTATTCACGGTGGCAAACCAGCCTTGCAGAGATTGGTAGATTTTCACAAAGCTCGACTAGATGCAAAAATACCAAATAAAGCTGTAAAAAAATTGAAGTACGCACTTGTAAAGGAAAAACCTGATTTCTTTCATTTGAAGGTTAGGGGGGGTCTCTACTTCCTATTTGCCAACATTTCAGTCAAACTTCTGTTACTTGTTGATAACATAATTTATCATTTCCACCCATCCCTCCTATTCCAGATAATTGAAGTTCATTAAATATACTTACTCCCCTAAGCTTATTTACAGATTTTCTTGAAACAATTTATGGAAGCCAAAGTTTCTGAATCTTTAATTAAAATTCGGGAAATTAGTTTCATGTTTTCATGGAGGGGGAAAGATATAGTTTGCTAAATCTCTTATTTGGCTAACTTTGCCATAAAAATTGAATAGACTTCATTAATTATTTGAACACTCTTCAAAGTTTAAGAATCTTTTTTAAGGTATATAATTTTTATGAGCTTTTTGTGTTTTGGTTAAAGAGTACTGTGGCAGAGCTGGAAATGACAGGAAAAGAAGCTGAGGCAGCGGCAGTACTAGAATTAGCATATGAGATGGCCATGAAGCAAAAGAAACCACATGAAGCCTACGAGATTGAAATGTTACTTGTGGAAATGCTTATCTACCAGGTGACAGACTCTTCACTTCTCAAGTTCCTTTACAAATGCTAATTGTAATGTTTTTGAGGAACTTCTCAACCCCATTGCACCTTTCAAAGCATGAATTTAGATAATCCTTGATAAGACTGCTCTGCATTTTGAAAACCGGGGTTTATTAAATTTAGAGAATTGCCTCCATGGAAGGGGGCAATGCAATCAAATACAAAAGGAAACAGAGCAGCAAACATTGGTGATGATGGTGAAATTTTTCTCAATTCATTCCCAATCTCCCCCCAGTGCTTGAACATTGGCGTTTGCTCCTCTGTGAAGCCCATGACCTCAGCGCCACTTAGTGTGGCCAATAAGTAGGGTACCACCCAGAGAATGAGCCAAATTCAGCCATTAAGTCAGGTCTCAAGTGTCTTGGTCCGTCAGCAATAGAAATTAGACCCACAAATCAGGATGTCATGAAGCATTCTATGGTAATAATTTTAGAATCAAAATAAGCAGCAACCAAGTTGGCTGAAGTATGAAAGGGATGATGTGAGAAATTAAATAACTTGAGTTCCAAGTTTAAGAATCCTAGGTTGATTCACGTTAAGCAATTAGTGGTATGAGTCACAGAACCTCATTATTTATCTGACAATGATATATCAATTTCTTCTTGTTTCAATATCTTATTGATAGATTAATTTGGTTATTTGATCTACCAAACTGCAGTGATTTTTGTCCTCTTAAGTAAAAACAGCAACCTCTTTTTTTATGATTTTGTTTCTTGTCACATCACTTTGGACACAGATTTTGCACTTGGTTTGAGTCAAAAACAACCTATCCTTTGTTTTGAATTCAGGGAGAGTTCAAAAAGGCTTTTGATCGCAAATGCTTCGACAATGTAGAGATTTCAGATGCACGGCGTCCACTCTTTAAGGTATATCCCCCTCTTTAGACAACTCACTTTAGTCTTTCACCATATAAGGTATATCCTTCTAGAGTTCAGGCACTTTCTGAAAACAATTTAGAGAATATGAATTCTTCAAATTAATCAGATTCAATTTCAGAGCTCTTCTTGTTCTAGTCGCAAAGTCCATATCCCACCCATGTTTTTAATCAGTATAGTTTATTGTTCTCTGAACTAGATGGCCTTCTCCACGAGGTTCCATAAGGTAGCAAAACAGAAAAAGGAAGATATACTGATATTTACATTTGTGCCTTTTCTGAAAAATTCACAGGCTATTCTACACCTCGTATTGGAGAATAATGGTAAACAAGCCTCAGCTTGTTGGGAAGAGTTTACCCATATTCGGGATGACTTCAATCAGCAACCTAGTTTGGAAGAAGACATACTCAAGGAAGTTGTTTCTGATTTCGAAAAATTCAAGGAGGTAGTCAATCTTCTCAAAGATGATATTAAAGAGATTCAGGCCCTTCAGGGAGAGAAAGCACTGAAATAATAAATTAATGTATAGCAGGTGCAAGTAACAAATATGATATAAAATTCCTTACCGACTAATTTAATTACTTTTGCTTTGTTCATTCTTCGTTTCGGGTTATGATTGTACTTGTCCAATCACAAGAATGTGAGAAAATGCTATTTGTGAAGAACAAACATGCCAATATCAGCAACCGTCTTTCTCAATGCTATATATCTATAATCAATTTTATGTCCACAGGGCTGAGTTGTGTGAGCTCCATCTGTCTCTAGCTTTACACTGCATTTAGGCACGCCTAAATTTATGTCTCGTATCTCAGGATTCATATCAATGCCATGAATAACTTGATCATACAACTTGCCCACCATAACCATGTGTCTTTTTGAGGTTATTCATGTCACTATAGCCTTACCACCTCATTTTATCCCTAGGTCTTCATTCTGCTCTAACAAGCTGCATTTCTGTTATGCTCAAATTTTTGCTACACTGGTGTGGACTACGTTACACCGCAAAATATATCCCCCATAAAAGAAAAAAGGTTATACTGAAAAAATTTCAAGCCTTGCAAAGAGATTGCATTCACTTATTGCATCATTTTGACATGTTTTGGGCAAAACCAGAGCTTTTATCCATGTCCAATCTTTCTTTATAAGCTACTGATATGCAATCCAACCTAACCCATTTAACACATAGGAAACTATAATTCACATGTCATTGAAAACTAAATCAAGACATTAATTGCTGAAGACAATGATGGGAACTCGTGGAATTGGGATGATCGATACAAAATTCAAATTTATATTACCATCAACTTTTATATCTAATATTCATCAGAAATATGGATTCCATTATAACGTGTCAAGTTAAGCTAAATGAAATATAGCCATTTCGGCTCTTTTTCTTGTAAATGTAAAAAATCAATGATAATATAAATTTTTCATTCACTTAACTTACAGGGAAATAGCCCAAATGGCTATATTTTTCATTATGTTTTCAAACAGCCCATTTCCTGTCAATATAACTATTTGGATTCCATTATAACGTATCAAGTCAAGCTCCTGCGAGTTAAATCCATCCTGTGGCATTTTCTTCTTTTATCACATTTGCATCGTTAACCACAATCGAAACACCGAACCATCCCTTGGTCCAAGATGCAAGAATTTTGTCCATAACAACAAGTCACATGTCATATGAATAAAATTATATATGAATGACCTCTTAATTTCCACATCCTAAGTTTGGAGCAAGATAGTTTCTGTTTGTTTTTAGACCCCTTAAAACACAATTGGATTAACCTAGTTAACAAGCTAAGTTATTACTTAGTCCAAATTCCAAATCTAGGTTAACACAATCAAACAATCATATCAATGTAAAGTGCGGAATATAAAGAACACAAAAATATGATGACTCAGGAAAATCAAACAAGTAAAAAACCTAGGGAAGATTTAACTTAGCTATCCTCAAGACAAACCTGAATCCACTAATGAAAAAATCGAAGTTTTACAATAGCGACTTAGACCACTAACATCCTATTGCTACCCACCAGTAGAAAACTTACTGACACGACCACGTGCAAGCTCTGAGACCACGGACTCCTTCTTTCTTGGATTTTCTAGCAAGTACAAGCACACCCGCTTGTGTATCTTTAATCTCTTATGGCAGCAACTGAATGATCATCAAGCTCTTAAAGAAATCTCCTTCTTGATAATTCTAAACTTGTGTGAAGGCAAGTACCTCTCAGATCTCACAAAAGATTCACACAAACAACAATATGAGCAACCTTTAAAACGTGGCTAGGGTTTACTTTATATACCTAGGGCAAAACATAAAACTCTAAACGTTTTAATGAGCTAGGGCTAAGTTGGAATTCTATAGAAAAAACATTCTGCCCGATATTTGATCGATCGAGTCTAAACTTCGATCGATCGAGCCAGGCCGAAAGTTACTAATACTTCTGCAGCCACTCAATTCCAACTTTACATACAACGCACACACTTTGAGCAAGTCTAAACAAGACTAACCATTGTTTTAATCATGGTTTGCCAAGATTACACATTAGAGTTCTAAATACATTAGTTCCTAAGTCTTTAGAACCTAACAGTTTCAAATAAGTTTGTAACCAAACTTTTTTCATACATAATTCGAATTCAAATTATCATTGAATTTTGCATAATTAGTAAAATATAGGACAGACCCATGATTTTAAACTAGAGGTGAAGTATAACAAAAAAAAAAAAAAAAAATTGTGTGACATTTTTATTTTGTCTTTTTATCTTTGTTACTCACCCACGGCCCCAAAAACACTGTTATAATGCACTACTAACACACTTTTCCTTACTTTGCCCCTTTTTTTTTCGTGAATCACTTTCCTTTGTTAGTATATCTGTGCATGTTCCGTATTGTTTCCCCACTACCAAAGAAACAGTCAAACAAATAAACACTATTTGATACTCTTTACCGCCCCTACTCTCTCTCTATATATAACATAGCTTCACTCACACAACTCACAGTAAAAATAATTTTCAGTCTCTAAAACAAACTCACAAACACAGTCACAGATTCACAATTATAGACTCACCTATGAAGCATGGGTGCATTTCTAGATTCGGGTGCGGGTGCGAGACTCAGCATTTTTAAAAAAATAGAGTGCGGGTGCAGCGGGATGCGGCGATTAAAAAATTATTAAAAATATTTTTATTTATATATTTTATATATTGCTAAGCATGATTTTTTATATAATAATAATAGAAAACTCATATCATAATAATAATAATAATAAAATAAATAGATAGTAATAAGTACACAAAAGTTTTTGACACTTGAATTATTGTCTATTGACAGAGGTATTAAAATAGATGAGGCTTCCCATAAATAAATAAAAAAAGATGTGGCTTAGTGGCTCACATATTTGGTCAGCCCAAAAACAAAATAAAGGATATATGTGGCAGGTATTAAAATAGGTGTAGCTTCCTATTAAAAATAAATAAATAAAAAAAAGGGAAGACGTGGCTCAGTGGCTCACGTGTTTGGTTAGAGAGGCACAAAAAACAAAATAAAGCTTTTTAAGTTGTTAACAAAGGCATTTAACAAAACTTATCAAAAAAAGAAACAGAACAAAAGGCTGGGGCTCTGGCCAAAAAAAAGGAAGAAGAAGAAGAAGAAAGGGGTTAAGGCCGATGAAATTGTGATGGGAACAGTGGCTATCTTGTATCAATATCCACCGGTATTTTCGGTTTAAGTTCTTTTTTTTTTTTTTCTTACCGGCCGATTTCCTTTTTTAGCCGAAACACACCGATATTCGGCCAATACGATCCGATTCGGCCCGAATCGGCGGGAATCGGCGCAAGTCAGCGCAAATCTGGAAACAAAAAATAAATAAAAATAAAAATTCTGACGCGCGGGGCAGCGACGTCACCCATCGTACCCTGCATTGGGCCACGTCGGACTGCGGTACGGTGACCCTGTAGCCGCGTCTAGATCAATTATGCATATATTCAATTCATAACCATCAATAGTGAAAAAAAAAAAACAAAAAACACCACAATCACATATTCATACAAATTATAAACATATGGGGTGGAGAAAGAGAATCAGAGAAAAGTCATATTAGTATTAGGTTTTGAATGAGAGAATAAATACTAGAAATTTGGTACATTAGGTTGGAGGTGGGTGGGCAGTGGGCCGATGGTTGATGCTTGATGGTTTGCAGTCTCCAAGTCGTCAATCGTTTGTCTTTTTCTTTTCTGTTTTTTCTTTTTCTTTTTAAATTTGGAATTAGAAATTAGAATGACTAATCTTTCCTTGTTGGGCTGGGGGCCTGGGCTGCTATGTTCTTGGCGGGGAGGGGCCAAGGGGCTAAACATAATTTTAGTACCCAATTTATCTACTCTTGTTTTTTTTGTGGGGGTGGGGGGTTTTCGTGCCTGGCTACGCGTATTTTACGATACGTGTGTTGTACAAGTATTAAAAGTTTTTTTTTTATTAATTTGTGTAAAAAATATGGAAACATTTTGCATATAAATGCAGTAATATATATACTTACTTACAATTATTATTGTCGCGTCTGACTAGCGAGAGGATGAAGCATGACAATAGGTTGCATGCAGCTTTTGTGTTTAACTTTTTGTGAGTTTCACAATTTAATAAAATAAAGAATAAAGCAAATACACAATAACTAGGGATGACAATTTTACTCCGCCCTGCTTGACTCGCTCTTCCCTGCTTTGCCCCACACGGGTTTTTCCTGCTTCGCAAAGGTAGTGGGGCGAGATTTTAGCCCCGCACCACGGGACAGGACGAGGATGGGTTTAGACTTTTTAAATCTACCACACCCCGCATTGATAAAAGTTAAATTGTAAATTTTTCATACCCTAAAATCCTATTATTTAAACAAAAATATCATCAACTTATTTTATTATACTCAATAAGGCTTTTAGCCTCTCTTTTTTCTCTAGCAAAGTTGGAAATAAGGTACCAATTTTAACATTTTCTTTTGTCTTTATTATAAACAAATTTATATACTATTAAATCAGTAATTTTGTATTATGAGATTTTTGTTTTTGTTGTGATATAAACACTTTAATAATATTATTCAATTTTTGCTAAAAAATAGTTTGATTTGATGAGATAAATTTATTTGTAATTTCAAGTATATTTTTTCTAACGAAATAGGTTTTATTAAAAACAATTGTAATAGTTATGAGCAAATTAATTAGAAGTAGAGTTTTACGGGGTGGGGTTTCGTGGGGCCCCAAGGGGCGGGGATGGGGCAAGAAATTTTCCCCATCATGCGTGGCAAGGCGGGGATGAGGTAAGAAAAAACGATGCGGGGCGGGGGCGAAGACCCCATCCTTTGGACCCGTCCCACCCCATTTCCATCCCTAACAATAACTTTACAATAAAAATTACATATTAAACTGTTAATAATAGATAATAATAAAAAAGTGATATCAGTGATGAACTCAAATAAAAATTAATGAAAAATAAAAATTAATGAAAATTAGTAATAATTTACTACCTAGGTTTTGTTGTAAATTGTTGTGAAAATATTGTTTGTTGTAGCACTATTTTAAAATATATTTAAAAAAATTGAAATTGATTCTTTGTTTTAAAATATTGTTTGTTGTAGCACTGCCTAGGGTATATCCGATAATCTAAGCCAGAGCTTTCCACATATTTTGCTTTAAGAGCCTCTATTGAAGTAGAACTAAACACAAACCTCTTTAATACAAGCTTCTCTTTTGTCAAACTAGTTTTTAGTTCAAATCGAGATAAAGTACTTGTAGGTGTGAAGAGAGTGGATGACTGAAATTGTGGATATATCTTACTATCACCTCGAGCTATGGCTGCCCAAGTTTTCATAAACATGATTAAGGATGAGCCATCAGCAATCTTGTGAGAAATGCATGCACCAATAGCAATACCACCACAAGGGAAGAGGTTGACTTAATATTATTTACATTATAGTTTAGAAGTTAATTACTTCATCGTATTAAATCCAAAAAAAGTTAAAGTGGTCTTTTTGCTGCGCCGAAATAAATCTAGATAAAGCTTATGATTATTTAGGTTAGAATTTTATTAGAGACCCCTTTATTGTTCTATAAATTACCAGCTCCTTTATAATTTCACAATCTTCATTAATCATGAACTGCATTACCAATTTACCACTACCTCCTTTTCAATCCTATAAAATGGAAAACCTGGACATTTTTCTCCTTTGTCGCCAAGGAGATCCCTTGTCTCATTATAGTACTCTACTGTTTGTTCAAACAGTCTTTCTTTGATCCTAGATCAGGCTATCTACTCGAAACAGTTCAAATGGTCAAACCTTTGACTATCAACGGTTAGCCTTTTTTATTAACTCATGTCTTGTTTAAGGATTTTTTTTTGCCCATTTTACCCCTCATGACTGTTCTAGACTGTTTGATATTTTCACAACTTTTTGTTGGCCAACTTTTTAGTGAGACATAGAAGTATTAAAGAAATCTCTTAGGGGCTATTTGGATTTGTTATTTTCCATCATCCATCACTTTGTTTTCATCATCTATAACTCAAAATTGGTAGGTCCCACGGCAAAAGGGTTTGTTTGGATTTGTTTTCAGTTTTTGTTTCTATCACTTAATTCTCTGATTTTTGAGTGATGAGTTATGAAAACTAAAAACACATTTTAGGTGTTTTCAAGTTATGGAAATAGAGTTACGTGGCATTTTTGTAATTTTACTCAACCGGATGGGACCCACCTTATGCCTTGTCTCATCAATCTGACTTCATGCACCTGTGCTCTCCCCTTCTCTCTCTCTCATCTTTTTTTTTTTCTCTTCAAACACTCATGAATCAAACCCAATTTCTTCAAATAATCCACTGTTTATCAAAACCAAACCTATTCAAGAGCTAATTACAATAATCTAAAGCAAAATCCAGCTCGGAAACACAAATTTGGTCACGGTAACAGCTTAATTAAGCTCCAAAATCTGGAAAATTTGTATTAAAAAAAGAAGATTGTTAATCCTAGAGAGAGATCGAAGCCTTCTCAAATATAAGAAGTAGAAGAAAAAAGATTCGAACATCGAAAACCCTAGCTCCGATCTCAGATCAAACCAAACCAAAAACCCAACAAAAAAAAAAACAATAGGGATCTCTCTCTCTCCAAAATCTCCCCCCCCCCCTATCTCAGGGATTGAGATCAACTGAGAAAACAAAAGAAAGAAAACCTAACTCTGCGTTTGGTAGCTGAGAAAACAAAGGAAAAAATCCCACATTTTTTTTCCACTTGAACATTAAAATTAAAAAAATGAATTTTAGTGGGAAAACGAATGAGGAATATTGTTTTCGTCGTTGTAGGCTGGCTCAGCTGGTAACAAAGATGAAAAAGAAGAAGGAAATCATGAGAGAGAGAGAGACAGAGAGACAGAGAGAGAGGAGATCATCCGTGACAAATCAAGGAAATGGGTCACGTTTCTTCACACTTCGTCGGTGCCGCTGGGTCACGATGGGGGAGATCACGCCGCCGATACACGTCAGAGAGATGAGTCAAGCAGCCCTAATGATGGTGAAGATCGATGTCTGAGCTTCTTCTATTTTTATGGGTTCGGGTTTGTGTTTTGGGAAAGTAACAGGGCTGAAGGGGTGAAGGGGAAATGAGAAGTAAAGAAAATGGTAGGGAATAAACGTCCGAGCTTCTTCTATTTTTATGGGTTCGGGTTTGTGTTTTAGGAAAGTAACAGGGCTGAAGGGGTGAAGGGGAAATGAGAAGTAAAGAAAATGGTAGGGAATAAGGGTGAGGCGAGTAGGCTAACATAAGTCTCTGACCAAGTGCTCAAGTATGGGTCCCACAAAAAGTACAAATATTTAAGTGATGAGAAGTTGAAAACGGTGTATCAAACGTGCAGGGTTTAGGAAATTGGGGTATTTTAAGTGATGAGTGATGAGTGATGAGTGATGAGTGATGAGTAACGAAAATTGAGTGAGAAGTGATAAGTGGTGGTTTTTTTAAAACCAAACAGCCCCTTGGATTTTGATGTTTCAATCACTCATCACCCAATTTTCATCACTCATCACTCAAAAATTGTGGGACCCACGGAGATGCAGCTTGTTTGGATTTGTTTTCAAGTTATATTTTCATCACTTAATTCTCACATTTTTGGGTAATGAGATACAAAAACTAAAAACAAGTTTTAGTGTTTTTGAGTTATGGAAACTAAGTTATGATGGCATTTTTGTAATTCTGTTGAACTTAGTGAGTCCCACCCATGTGTTAAGTTCCATCCGTGGTAGAGCAATAATGTCCAGCCAACGGCTACAGCACTATTCATTCTCAGCTTCCAGATTCTGCTGCAACAAGCCGTGAGTGCATTTTTTTTTTTTTTTTCCTTCCTTTCTTCACATCTATTGCTCCTTTAGCTAAAACACCATCTTCCTTTAAATTCACCAAGTCCTCGATCACCATAACGTCCTTCCAAAGATTCACAAAACCCCAAATGAAAACCCAAAAAAAAAAAAAAAAACCTCTCATCTGCACTGTGGCCACTCTTAAAGAAGAAGACACTAACAGAGAGAAAGGGTTAATTTTTTATTTATTAAAAAAATGAATAAAGAAGAAGACATACCTGTGGAACAATGGTAGCATGTTCAGAGGGTGGGTTCCACCTTTTTGAGTTTTTAAAGTTGAAAACAAAACTGAGTTTTAGGTGCCAAACTGGGTTTTGGAAATATTTGGGGATTATTGAGTTATAGAATGATGAGTGATGAGTAATGATATTTGAGTGATGAGTGATGAGTGAGCATTTGTTTTCACCCAAACAGCCCCTTACTCTTCCCTCGCTCACTCTCTCCTTTCCCTTTTTGTGTGCTTTGTGAGTGTGAGTCACTTTATCTGAAGAGAGGACAACCAATATTTTTCAACAAAGTAGTATTAGAACCAACTGGTTCATGGTTAGAATGGTTATTACCAATGGATGACATCTTTCCAATTTCCTCAACTTATTAAACAAAATTTTGATGATTAGAGTTTTTGTATAAAGACGTTACTTGGATCCAGGGGCGGAGAGAGGGTTAGGGGGGGGGGGGGGGGGCAAGGGGGCAAGTGCTCCCTGAACTCTCAAAAAGTTCTAAAGTAATACTACTAAAAGGTCTTATTTGCCCCTCCTGTCCCAAATGACAAAGAACTTTCTATTTATTATATTGTACATGACTACATGTAGTAGCTTCTTACATATAAAACAAATTCTACTTTTCTCTTTTTTTTCAATTCCCACAGCAACTTTTCTTACACCACCTACACTCTTACATAAACTCTTATATTAAAATAATGGGTCCCACCTAGTAATGATAAAAATAAAACAACTTATAAAATAACTCACTTCTCTACTAGGATTGAGAAATTGCACCTAATGCAGTCGCTATGAATTAGTAAGATTTAAAATTGTAAAAAACAATTTTAAATCTCAATCATTGAATAAAAGAATTAAAATTAAAAAGTAAAACTAGTAAAAAAAATGTTGTAAGAGGGAGAGAGGTTAATTTCACCATGCACCGGATCCTAATCCTCTCTACAGCTACTTTTAAGCACACCTCCAATCAAAATTTTTCCATTTCTTTTTTCTTTTGGTATTAGCCTCTTTCAATCTAAAACCTAGAGTTTCTGTTAAGTTTATAAAACCATTTAAGCCATTGAGTCACCTGTAAATATTCACAGGTATATTGTCATACTCTTAATACTTTTACATTGATTTATTTTTTTATTTATTTTGAATAATCAAATTATATGTTTAATCTTGCCCCTCCTAACCTAAATTCATGGCTCCGCCATTACTCGGATCCCAATGTGCATGGGACATAGTGGAAAAAGGTTATATAGAGTCACAAGATGAAATCTCTATTACTCCAAATCAAAAGAAGCCTTGCAAAAGGCTAAGAATGAGGAAAGATTAACATGCACTTAAGCCCCTTACCTTAATCTATCAAAGTTTGGATGAAACCATGTTTAAGAAAATTGCAAATGCAACTTCATCCAAGCCAGCGTTGGAGATTTTTAAAAGCTCTCTAATGGGAGTTGATAAGGTGAAGAAAGTTCACCTTCAAACTCTAAGAGAAGTGACTCACACCCCTACAATGAGAGTCTAAGGCAAGGTATGCATTAGACTACTTAATACCTATAGGAGTATTCATGACAGCAAGCTACGAAGCCAACAATGGCAAAGCCTACTGTGCAAAGTTGTTGGATACCACCAGAAGAATGAACTTTCAAGGCAAATTATGATGTTGCCAAGTTTACCACAACTGAAAAAAATCCTGGTATTGGAGTGGTTGTCAAAGATCATACTGGCAAGCCAATCTCAGCCTTTAACCATTTTATCTTGCTACCACTACAAAAAAACGTGTTTTTTAGCTGCAATTTTTTAAGCCGCGTTTTGTGGCTTTGAGCCGCGTTTGGTAAAAACACAGCTACACCACTGGACATATAGCCGCGTTTACTAAACACGGCTATAGACCAACTCTATAGCCACGTTTTGTGATGGAGACTAACATTAAGAAGGCCACATTAGAAGGTGAGTCAAAGACATGAAAGCTTTGAACGAAGATGCAGGATGCCTCACAAACTTTGGAAAAATCATAGATGACGCAAAGTATGGAGCTCAAGAACAGGAACGGTTTCGGTTTATTCATACTTGACACCAAGGGAATGTTATAAGTTATAACTCATGCATTACAAGAAGGACCAAGGACAAGGAAGGATTTTTAGTTATGTTAATGTAGTCCCACCAGATGTAGTACATATGCTTTCTCTATATTACCATAAATAAAGCTTACTAGCCTGATTCTCAAAAAATATTTTAAAAAAGCATCCCTTTACTATATATATATATATATATATATATATATATTCGACAAATTTGTATAATAAACGTCTACATTAAAAACACTAAAAAGTGTCAATTAAGCGATAAGACTATTGACAACTCCTCATGTAATATCATGCATATTTATGTATGTTCTTAATACAATTATTAATGGTTGTGAGATGTAGTAGGTACGCAAAATAGGTTAATTTACTATATAAGGTTATATGGTTAGGCTCTAAATCTGTATAGTTTTATTGACAAACATGTGAACACAAAATTGTCTAGTTATAGCTCATAGAGGCTATAAGAATATTTAGAAAATGCTCATAATGTGCAAAAATAGGAAATCAATTTATTCAAGGACCAGAAATATTAACAGTTTTGACCAAAGGAAACTTAAGTTCGATCGA
This sequence comes from Quercus glauca, assembly GCA_023736055.1. NCBI lineage: Eukaryota > Viridiplantae > Streptophyta > Magnoliopsida > Fagales > Fagaceae > Quercus > Quercus glauca. Next base: position 65,718,383 of record CM043319.1, on the reverse strand, counting down.
TCAAAATGTGTAAATGCAAAATCAGAATTTCAGCTCATCAACCCATCCGATGATTAGGGTTTCAGACTGACTTTACTAAGTATATAAAGGAAACCTTAAGGCTTATTTTTCAAGACTTTGGAGCTGCTCTTTTTTTAGATCTAAAAGGCTCAATGCCTTCTCCTTTCAAAGTCACTATTCAAAATCAATCTACATACAATTTGAAACAGTAGATCTGAAGTTGTGATGTAGGACAGAATCTACTATTTAATTTTTGTAATTATTTAATTTTGGTATTTTTTATGTAATTTTCGTTATTTTAGGTTTAGGGTATTTATTTCCTTGTTTTTAGGTGCTTTTAATGCTTTTTAGGTCTAATTTTGTTTCTGTTGTGGTTTGGTATTAATTAGAAGTTATTTTAGAATATATTTTCTTGTCTGTCAAGTTTTACAGAGCCCTTAAATACGTCCCTGAGTATGTAAACGCTTTTGGAGAGTATTATTGAGATTAATAAAATTTTAGACTTTTGTTCATTATTTTCTCTGGTGGATTCCAGACCTATCACTTCTAAACTGTTAGTTTCTGGTAGTAAATTTTGAATTCACAAGGGGATCCTTGAATCCACAAGGTGATAAATCTTGAATCCACCAAAGAAAACAATAGACAAAAGTCTAAAATTTTATTAATCTCAATAATACTCTCCAAAAACGTTTACATACTTAGGGACCTATTTAAAGGCTCTATAAAACTTGACAGATAAGAAAATATATTCTAAAATAAGTCCTAATTAATACCTAACTATAATAGGAACCAAATTTGACCTAAAAAGTACTAAATGCACCTAAAAATAAGGAAATAAATACCCTAAACCTAAAATAACGAAAATTACATAAAAATATGAAAATTAAATAATTACAAAAATTAAATAGTATATTCTGTCCTACATCAAGTTGCTAAATACTAGTTGCCAAAAATACTGAATCTAAACCTTCAAGGATGGTCTTGGATTTATGGATTGTAGGTTCATGTTGTAGCAGATTACTATTACATTTTTGTGGGATTTAAAACTCAGTTCTATAATTGTAGTTAGATTTACAACTAATAGTGTTATTATAACTGTAAATCTCTATCTTATAGTAAATTTGTTCACTTCGGGATTGATAAGGTCAAGTCCCCCTAAGTTTTTCCTGTGAAACTGTTTTGTTTCATTAGTTTCCTTGTTCATCATATCGTGTCTTTTTTAATTTCTACACTTGCATGATATTGACGATTATGTGTTTAACCTAAATCTTCCATAACAATTTACCACAACAAAGTTGATTATTAGATTATTCAAGTGCAAAAATTTAAATAAGACACGGTATGATGACCTAGGAAACCTCATGAAACAAATTGTTTCAAAGGAAAAATATGGGGGGACTTGACCTTATCAAGTCCAAGATAAATAGTTTCACTATAAGATATAGATTAACAGTCACATTAACCCTATTCGTTGTAAACCTAACTACAATCATTGAAACGAGCTATGAATCCCATAAACATTTCTGATAATGATCTATTGCAATGTGAACCTCCACCCCATGTACTTCAATGTCCCATTGAAGATTTGAAACTAGTACACTTGATATCTAGAGATCAGCAACTTGAATCCACCAATTTAAAGAGCGTATGAGTAATTACTAGCAGAGACTTTGAAAGAGCAGTAGGTATAAACCTTTAGATCTCAAATTAAGCTGCTGCAAAGTCTTTAAAAATGTGCCCTAAGATTTCCCTTAAATAGTTAGTGAAGTAAGTTTGAAACCATGTTCATCTGATGAGCTGATGAGCTAAAAACCTAATTTTGAAATACGACTTTCGATTGTTCGAACTTAGGTTTCTATTGGTCAAAACTATTAAAAATCTTTTGAATCAGATGTTTTCATGTTCTATCACACTTGAAGCAATACCTTGAGCTTTGTCTAATCATTCCTATAGAATTTATGAAATATATCTAGACAAATTTGTGTTCACGTGTTTGCCAATAAAACTATACAAGTACAGAACCTAACACAAGAACATATGAAAGATCACAATATCTAATTGAACATAAAACACAGGATTCTAATTGAATAAGAATTAAGAATTTTAGAAAAATATTTTATAATTATTGAGTAACTATGAAAACCTAATTTAATAAGAGAAACATTTTAAATTCTATTCGAAAAAAGAAATAAAAATTTGGAATCGCTTAGTTTCAAACAAATTTAAATAACTTAAACCTTTTGGAAAACTTAGATTAAAACTCAATTCTTTTCTAAAATAATTTTTTTTTTAGAGCCGATCTTTAAAATAGAAGGTAGAGGGTCAAAGTGTTACTAAAAATTCAAATTTTCTTGTTCAATACTTATAAAAATGCTTTTGATAAAATTTGAAAAATTTAAACCTATAAAATCATAGACTTCTAAGAACCTAATGAAACTTGTCAATGTCTTGCATAATTACTTACCTCTCTTACAAATACACCTTAACACGACCGAACACTTTATTATTTAGCAAGCTCTAAAAGAAGAGTTAAATTAGTTATGATGCCAAAATCTTCTATAGGTTAGTCATCCAAATTTGGAGATTTGGAAGATCTTCTAGGATCTTCAAGAAATAAAAAATAATTGAAGTGTCCATCAGGGTGTGCTCCGATAGTCAAGTCAATATGTTTTTTTTTCTTTTTATGCAAATAGAATTTTTACGGTTTCTTCTCATAACTTATTGTAGTTATGATACCCCCATATATATTCCTATTGTAGTTGTTATGTTCATAAATTTTCCTCTTTCCATAATTGGAAGGGGTTATGATTATGGATGTAATAGCCACTGACTTAATGTGTTAAGCCGGTATGTATCTCTCATTGATGGCTTGCTAGCAGTACAATGTTGTCATTAAGGTGGATGACATTTCCAATTTTTCCATACCCATCAGTAGCCGACCATTCTCGAGTCTGACTTGCCTTGCATTGGAGAATGGGGGGCATCAAATGAGTATGGAAAAATTGGTAAGGTTTTCCACCTTAATGGATGATCTTATACTGCTAGCAATCCATTAAGGAGACGCTGGCGTAGCTGCCTAGCACATTAAAAGCATTAAACAACGACCATTACTCAACAATCATATTTTTCACTAAGCCAGCAACCATTACATCCAGAATTATAGTCCCTTCCAATTATTGAAATGGAGACATTTATGAACATAATAATGGCTAAAATATTAGGCCAATATATGGGAGAATTAGAACTACAACTAGGATTGAGAACAAACCCTAAAAATTCTATCTTCATAAAAAAATAAATAAATAAATAAATAAAGACTTAACAATCGGAGGCTCCCCGCCAAGGCAGTCCCCAATGGTTACTTCATTAGTTTTCTTTTTTTCTTGTAAAACCTAGAAGACCTTCCGAAGTCCAAATTTGGACGAGAGACCTACTGAAGATTTTGACTTCATCAATTAGTAATCAAGAAATTCATGATGAGAAACCTACTTACTAAAATTAATCTCTTACAACACTAGGGTATAGAAACTACTTTGGTATAAACTACCAAATTGGCTAATTAACCATTTCTTAATTCTTACTAAGTCCCACTACAATAATATTACCCCAATAGCTAATTTTTACCACATGAGTTCAAAGGAACTTCTACAACCATACTTAATATCCTCGGCCACCACTTAGATTTTTAATCCTTCGACCAACTATAACATAATTAAGCCGTAAAACTCTCTCTAATTAATTGAACCATACATTTGAGGTTTAGAAAGCCATAAAAATTATCTAAGTCTAGATTCTTCACAAATATTCACAAGTTTGCATTGCATCCAAAGGAATTTATAAAACGATTAGAGTTTGCTTCAATAACAATCGCTGGATCCCAATCTAACTTAGATTGATCCGAGTTCACTGACTGAAAGGCATCCAAAGGTAACCAACCAATTTATTATGTTGTAAAACCCGACACCAACCCAGACTTAAATAGTACTGAGTACACCAGTATTCAATGTTTCTATTCTAGTTCCCTTTCAAAACCACGAATATTACAAGTTTGTGTGTGTGTACACACACTGGAACCCCACAAGCAGCAATCAAGGCTGTATATTAAAAAGAAAACCCATATAAGACTCGGAGTGAAAGGCAAATTACCTTTACCAAAATGAAGTTTGACTCTAATGCTTTTGTCGCTAGCCTCTAGCCTCCAATCTCTTTCTTTTCTTTGGCTTACACAAATAATGAAGAAACCCTAGAGCTTAAATATTCTTCTACGATTTTATAATTTTGTAATTAACCCCAATTTAAGATTAATTTTACTATTCACTCCAAAAAAAATATTTATTTTACTATTGGCCTTATTTAGGTAAGCTAGGACTAGATTGGACCGCAAGATATTAATCCCCTAGGTTTTTTTTTTTTTTTTTTTTTTTTTTTTTTTTTTTTGAGAAAGTTTTAACTTATGGAGTCCTCTCCTGATAATAGCTCTTTATCATAACTTTTTATCATCAGACCAAGACACCAATCAGTTTTTGGTGTAAGGGGGATTGAATCACAAATCTCTTATTCAACCATTAGAGACTTTACTAGTTAAACTAACTGGAACGTAATTAATCCCAGATTTCTTTTCTTTCTTTTCTTTGACTTACACGTATAATTTTGTAATTAGTCCCCCAATTATTGATTAATAAAGTTACATGTCTTTCATCTCAAAAAAAAAAAAAAAAAAAAAAAAAGAAGAAGAAGAAGAAGAAGAAAAGATTGGATCACAAGATCAAAATATCAAGCCACATAAAAAATCAACAGTTAATTTCCGTCAAAGCACACTAATGCATAAACCACGTGATTATGAGGGATTCATTCTGATTAGTCCCTAATTGGATTAATTTGAACTAATTTCATGTCAAAGTTTCATGATTTATTTTTTATAACAAGGATGTAATTAAAAAAAAAAAAATTAAGAGATAAAGCCTTAGGGCCTGATTGGTAGGAAGATTTTTGTTTTTGTTTTCAAAACAGTATAAAAACAATTTTCATATAATAATTGAACTTGAAACTAGTTTTCAAATAATAATTTTTATATTATACATGTTTAGCTTTCACTTTTAAAAACAATTTTCAAAATTCTAAAAACAAAAAATAATTGTTTGTTATGCCATTTCTTTTTTTGAGATTTTTTTTTTTTTAAAAATTACAAAAATTAACATGTAGAATCTGTAGATTACTTTTTTTGTGTGTGGATAATGATAAGGGAATAGAGCTCATCATATACCTTTTTTTTTTTTTTTAATGATAAGTTTCAAATTTAAATTATGAGAATTCTTTGTGTGATAAAGATAAACTCTTTAATTTAAGAGATAAAAGAGCTTGGACAAATACGTGGGTCAACTATTTTCAATTTATTTACAACTATGTCATTAAAAACATTTTCTGTATCTTGGAAACACCCTTTTAGCCGTTTTCAAAATCCTATTCTAAGCTAGGAAAATATGATACAGTTTTTTGGAAACTGTATTTAGAAAATATTAGGCAAACAATAAATTCAAGAGTGGAACCCACCATTTTATGGATTGCAAAATAAAAATAAATAAATAAATAAATAAAATCTATATTTAAATACTTTTACCAAATAGGCCCTTAGATTTTAAGTCTTTAACCTTCTGTTCTTGAAAAAATAAAAAGGGAAAATCAAAGATTAAGAAATATGATCTTTAAGGGTCATTGGTTGGAAGAGTGGAAAAGTGGGAGAATAGAAAATGGTGAGAGGATAGAAAAGATTTTAATTTTCCTCTTTTTTGTTTGGTTGGGAGTGGAAAAATGAAGGGATGGAAAAAGTGAGTTTGTACAAATTTACTCAAATACTCTTGTTAAAAAATGATACCCTATTCAAAAAAAAAAAGTAATAAACAATTCAAAAAAAAAAAAGTAATCACCTAAATTTATTAAAAATAAATATCATGTATAGGAAAAAAAAATCACAATCTTAAAATAAAAAAAATTAAAAAAAAAAAAAAGGCAACGTCCCAAAACAAAAATAAGAAGAAACTGTTGAACACAAAATAAAAAATAAACGTAAATGCACTTTTGGTCCCTATATTATTGGCCGATTCTCGATTTGGTCCTTAAATTTATTTCGCTCCTAAGCTAGTTCTCGATTTCAAAAAATCGTTTTTATTTTTGGTCCCTGCCGTTAGGTGTGTTCGCGGTGCGGTACGATTTTGGGTCATTTTTAGCACCACACTTTGCGGTGCAATTTAGCTAAAATCATAACTATACCGCACCTTATTTTTGTGATCACATGTGCAGTGTGGTGCTGTTTAGAGTTTAACCAAAATCATAACCGCACCGCACCTCATTTTTGCAGTCACATATGCGATGCTATGTATAAGATGAGATTTGAAGTTGGTATATTTTTCAAATTTTGGGCATTTCCTACCCATCCCAAAACTAATTTTTTCATTTTTTTTGGTCAAGTTTTAAATTATTTAGCTAGGTTTTTTTTTTTTTTTTTGGGTTGGCTTTTCTAGTCAACACTTGCTAGGGTTATCAGTTTTTATTTTTATTTTTATTTTTTGGAAAACTAGGGTTATTAAACTATTAATAATATATTTAATATTAAAAATAAATAAATATATTAATATATATATATATATAGGGTGTGGTGCGGTGCGGTTTGTACGGTTTTCTTAATATAAAACCGCAAACCGCACTACACCATGTGGTGCGGTGTATTGTTACTTGCAGTGCGGTACGGTTATGCTATTTTGCGGGCGGTTTTGGTGTAATTTTTACGGTTTTTGCGGTTTGGTGAACACCCCTACCTATCATCAACCCAGTAACAGAAAAATCTGAGGTGGCAAACGGAGTGCATTGGTTGCATGCTAAACGCTAATGTGGCAAAATAATAATAATAATAAATACCACATCAGCATCTAATTTAAAATATATATATATTTGTAGGGGCCCGTTTTCGGGCGGCCCCCGTACAATAAATTTGTAAAGAGTGGATAGAAGGACTAGGCACTAGCAAGGAAGACAACAGTCGACGTAAGATTCATAAGAACAATAACAATAATTTGACTAAGGGTTTGCGAGAATAATAACAAGATTTTGACGAAGTATTTCTTGAGGAAAGCTCGTCCTCAGCCCAGTCTGAGGATCCCTTTCCTTAGAACCGATGAATACAAGGGTTGTCCTTGGACACCCCGAAAAACCTCTTTTACTTTACTACCCAAGGGTCCAACCTCCCAACCCCATTTACTTTGGGGGTTCTATCTATTATATAGTCTTGTTCAGTTGATCTCTGCCATCTACTTGTCAACCATCTGAACTTGTGTTTGAGGGCTCGTCCCATCAGCCGCCTTTGCAGGCTTTCTGTTAATTGAGATAACCAAGACATCGCTGTTTGCTGGTCAATTCATCATTAATGCGGCCAGAGTGTTGGTGGTGTACATTTAATGGGTGAGTGACAGCTTCCTTCTTTCAATGTCGGTTTGCCGAGGATAGGGGCATCCTCGGCGAGGTCCCTTGATGACTTGGGCCTCTCCCTATTGTCCTCGGACTCTGCACTATCATCGGCATGGAACTTGGGCCCGATATGGAGTGGGCCGGGGTTGCCAAATATTTGGGCCCCACAATAGCCCCTCAAAATTCTGCTGCCAGGCCTCTCGGACGGAGAGGAGGATTTTGATGTTCTCGGGCCTATGTCTTGGCCTGTCGAGCCTTGCCTTTCTGTCAGTGTCACAATCATTTCAACTGCCCAGGAGACGTTCCTGGCGTTTTGGTATCTGGAGCTTGCCTTCATTAAATTTCGACGGCTCTACGTCCTCCACGTTCAACGATGTGATAATGAATAGACGGTAGGGATGCTCCTGGCTCATTTGGGCGGGAAAGTCCGTGCAGTTATTTTTAATTAGGGGTATATATACCCAGTTGAACTATTCGTCCTTTCGCTTTTGCATTCAAAAGATCTTGCGCACATACTCCGAATTCAGTCACATCTCCAACTGTACTAGCGACTTCTCTTAGCACAAAAAGCCTGTCCGAGGAGCTTTCCTCATTTTTTAAGTCTTCTTCTCTTTCTAGTTCGTACTGTTCGCTTGAGTTCCTTGTTAGTTCTTTAGGATGGGTAGACTTAAGAAGTTAGTGGAGTCTGAGGAGTCAATGGACAAATTCGTCACTGATTATAGGATCCCCGATACAGTGGGTTTAAGATACTGCGAAGAGGGGGAATGGAGTTCGAAGAGGAAAAAGGGTGAGGTGGCTATTCCTATAATCGCCTTCCTGGAGGGTGGAATGAGGATCCCCATGGGGCCGGTCATGAGGGACTATCTCAGGCACTTCAATCTATCTCCCACTCAGTGTGCCACTAACGTATTTAGGATCTTAAGCTGTGTGGATGCCTTGAATGAGAAGATAGGGCTAAGGCTAACCCATCATGATGTGAACTGGTGCTACAAACTCCAGCGCCTGAAGGAGAAGTCCTATTACATGAGGACGAGGGATGATAGGGTTCAGCCCATCCAGTGCCTCCCTGAGTCCAGCAAAGGTCTGAACAAAGATTTCCTCATTGTCTCTAGGGAATGGCACGAGGGCCTTCCTTGCCCAACAGTGGAGGGTACACCAGGTGGGGTATCCAGACTAGAAGAACGTTTAGTCCTTTGTGCTTTAGTGTCCTATTTCGCTTGGTTTTTTTACAGGAACTTGCTTTCTTTATGCAGATCTTCGAGCTTTTGATCGTCACTTCGGCCAGGTTAATAAGGAAGACTTAGAGAAGGTGCTGAGGTCGGAAATCTTTGTGAATAAATGTGACAACCAAGTTAAAGCCGCCCATGTGGTCCTAGGATACGACCCGCTCCAAAAATCATTCTCGGTTCCAAAGCACGTGATCCGAGCTGGAGACCCTCAGCTGCGCAGCATCACAATAGTCGAGCACGGATTTCTGATCCCCGAAGGGTCTCCCATTCCCGAGGGCGTACTGTTGGTAGGTACTTCTTCATTGGCTCAGGTTGTCGAGGCCGAAGGAAAAGAGGAGTTTGCTGACTCAGGTCCGTCCGGGGATGAGTTTAGCATGTTCGACCACCCCCATTCGCCCGAGGACCCTTCCAGCGATCTTGGTGACCCCAGTCTAACTGAAGTGGACTTTCTACCCGAAGAAGCCACTCCTCGGTCAAAGATGAGTTTTAAGAAGCAGCCTCAGAAGAGCTTGCTGGCACTGATTGAGGGGCAGCCGGGGGGGGGGGGGGGGGGGACGCGCTAAGGAAGTCTCCTCCCGAGCTCCCTCCTTCTGAGCTTCCTCCATCCGAGCTTCCTCCTCCCCCACCCCAACAGAGTTTGACGTCTGTGTCCACACCCACCAGTCCTCCGCAGAGGAAGGATAAAGGCAAGAGACCTAAAGGGGCGAAGAGTCTAACCTTCCTCGAGGTGGTGGTGATGCCCGGCCGCTATCAAAACAGCTAAGGATAGGGCGCCGAGGCCAAGAGAAGTAGGCCTCTATCCAGGCCGGGGCCCAGGCTTGGCTTCTTGCCCTCATGCTCTATGAGAAGCCTCTAACGGATGATGCCTCCCTTAGGAACCCTCAAGGGGGTGAGGGTGCACTCATGGCTGACGCGTTGGGGAGGTCCTTGTTGCTCCCTGCAGACATGGCCCAGCTAGAGGCTTTGAGGAGCAAAGAGGTCTTCCTCGGCCTTAAGCAGTACTTGGGCATGGTAAGCTTTCTGATTGTTTGTGATTTTCTTGACTTTCCATTCCTCGGCTCTTCATCTACTGCATATTGGTTGCAATTGGCAGGCTATCCAGGCTACCTTCAGGCTGGAGGACATGGCCAATAGCCAAAGCAAGGTTGCTGGCTCGGAGCATTCCAAGCTGTTGGAAACCGTGCGGACCCTCAACTCTTTCAAGGATGATCTTAAAAAGGCGATGGATCAGTTGGAGGAGATGAAGGTGGCTCGGGATAAGGCTGAGTCGGAACTCACTGCATTAGAAAAACTGGCTCTGGATCAGACCGACAACCTGCGCCAGGCAGAGGATCAGCTGAGGATAGCCAGAAAGAAAGTCGCAACCCTGAGGGAAAGAGTGCTTGAGGCAGATAAGGCTAGAGGCACTGCGGAGTCTACCAGGGACGAGGTTTTGAAAGCCAAGGAGGAAGCTGAATCTACCAGGGTTGAGGCAGAGGCCTCCAAAGACAAGGCTGCGCAGGATGCCTATGAGGAAGGGGTGACTGAAACAGAGGATGGCCTTAGAGCCCAAATGCTAGGGGTATGCAAACTTTACTGCTCCCAGGTTTGGAACGAGGCCCTTAAACAAGCTGGGGTTAAAGCCTCATCCGACCTGTGGAGGGCGGAGAATGTATTCTATCCTTTTGCCATTCGTGAGACTTCCCCTCCAAGTTCTAAGACCGAGGTGGCTACCAAAGGCACTGGAGTTGTTTCCGAGGAAGGTGTCCCCACTACCGTCACTTCGAACGAGCCAGCCAAGGAAGTTGATCCTCCTGAGGCTATTTAGGCAAGCAAGGGTCCCCTCGCTGATGTGCCTGGGGAGACTGCGGATCCCTTAACTGGTGTCCAAGCTCTTCTTGCTAAAAAGGTAGCCCACCCAGCTAACCCTTCCCAGGCTGCAGCCCCGAGCAAGGGCCACAAGGATTCTGAGACCTCCTCTATCCAGCCCTCTGAGGGGGGAGTTGAGATGGAGCTGCAAGAATGATCCTCCGCGTGCGCCTTTTCCTTATTTTTTCCCTTTTTTTTTTTTAGCATTGTAATGGCACATTTGCCTCGTACAACTTTTCTTTAAAGATTTAGCGAAGTATATGTTTTCTCTTTTCTTATTTTTTTTGCTTGTGTTATATTATGCATATATGTATATCTTTTTTACTTGCATGATTCTGGCTTCAATTGTGCCTTTGCCGACTACATTGGTCATCATCCCCTATAGTGCTCATTACTAGTACCAAAGTGGTCAGCCTCGCCGTAGGTTTGGACCCGCGGTCAGTACAAGACCTTAGTTCTGTCCAGTGCTTAGATCCTCCTTAAGTAACTAGTTTCCCCATAGGTTTGAGTCTTTGGACCATACAAGACCTTGGTTCTGTCTAGTACTTGGATTCCCTTGAAGCAACTAGTTTCCCCATAGGTTTGACGTCAAGGAACGCACAAGACCTTAGCTCTGCCTAACACTTGGTATTTTCATGGGGGGATGGTTTCTCCATTGGCTTGAGTCTGAGGACTATGCAAGGACCTGGTTCTGTCTGGTAATTAATTCTTCTTTGGTAGTTAGTTTCCCTGTAAGCTTGAGTCCGAGGACCATGCAAAGCCTAGGTTCTATCTAACACTTAGTTCTTCTTCTAGTAATTGGTTTCCCCATAGGCTTGAGTCCGAGGACCATACGAGGCCTTGGTTCTGTCCAGCACTTGGTCCTTCTTAAGTAATTAGTTTTCCCAGAGGCTTGAGTCCGAGGACCATGCTAGGCCTAGGTTCTGTCTAACACTTAGTTCTTCTTTTAGTAACTGGTTTCCCTATAGGCTTGAGTCCGAGGACCATGCAAGGCCTTGGTTCTGTCCAGCACTTGGTTCTGAAGTAGCTATTTTCCCCATAGGTTTGAGTCCGAAGACTATGCAAGACCTTGGTTTTGTCTAGTACCTAGTTCTTCTTAAGTAGTTAGTTTCCCCAGAGGCTTGAGTCCGAGGACCATGCAAGGCCTAGGTTCTGTCTAACACTTAGTTCTGAAGTAACTAGTTTCCCCATAGGTTTGAGTCCGAGGACTATGCAAGACCTTGGTTCTGTCTAGTACCTAGTTCTTGAAATAGTAGTTAGTTTCCCCGCAGGCTTGAGTCCGAGGACCATACAAGACCTAGGTTCTGTCTAACACTTAGTTCTTCTTTCAGTGGCTGGTTTTCCCACAGGTTTGAGTCCGAAGACCATGCAAGGCCTTGATTCTGTCCAACACTTAGCTCTTCTTAAGTAACTAGTTTCCCCAGAAGCTTGAGTCCGAGGACCATGCAAGGCCTAAGTTCTGTCTAACACTTAGTTCTTCTTTTAGTGGCTGGTTTCCCCATAGGCTTGAGTCCAAGGACCATGCAAGGCCTCGGTTCTGTCCAGCACTTAACTCTTCTTAAGTAGTTAGTTTCCCCAGAGGCTTGAGTCCGAGGACCATGCAAGGCCTAGGTTCTGTCTAACACTCAATTCTTCTTCTGGACTGCTTGGAGTTAAGGGGCTCATCCTCAGCATTGGGGAGTCCGCCTTTGTAGTGACAGCGGCCTCGAGTCTGTTCCGCCGAGGGAGGATTCTTCTTCGATCTAGCCCCTTCGTTCAGCGCGCCACTTCTGATAATGAGGCGTCTTTTAGGCTATTCGAGTAACGTGCTTGGAGCTTCGGTGTGCGAGGCGCCTCCTCATTAATGTCCTTGCGGATTTACGAGGGTTCAGCGGCTGATAAGCCTCTTGGAAATTGGGTAGAGTTAATTCCTCTGGTAATTCCTCCTTAGGATTCTGTGCAGGCTGGCTCTCTCTAATTTTTGCCTTCTATATAAGGCATTTTGGGATGATCCTTCCTTCAAACTTGACAAATACTCGAGTTCAAATCTCACAAACACACCACCCTATGGGCATCTCAAGGGTTTTGCTAGAAGAGTAGTTTGTGCCCCATAAGATGAAGTGGCCCTGGGAAAGGGCGGCGACAGCGAAGCCGAGACCCTTTCAGGAGTTGAGGATGCCACTCCAATCCTGGACAACACGATGGAGGCAGAGTAGGCATAGGCCGAAGATCCTCCTTCTTTTCAACCTAGCCAGAGATGGGACTCCCCTTGCAGTTCGAAGGGGGATCTGAAAGGAACGTAATGTCTCTCCCCCGGATTTGGATTTGTTAGCCCTCCAGGCTGGTAGTGATTCGCCGACTCCCAGTTATTATGGGATTGGGAAGGAAACCAGGTGGAACCGTCAAGCGCCGCGGCCTCTTCTTCCTTCTCCTTCCTTCCGCCGCAAGTGGTGGTTAAAGAGCTGTTGACGGCCTTAACATAGGTCTGTCTCCACTTCTTCCTCCACCATTGGGCCTGGCTTTAAGACAAGCCTACCTAGGCCTCTCACCCTTTCTTTTTCTTTTAGCTTCAGCACAAGTCTGTTTAGGCCTTTTTCTTTGTAGTTAGCTTTAGAACAAGCCTGCATGGGCGTCTGTCTTTGTAGTTAGCTTTAGAACAAGCTTGCATGAGCATCTGATGTAAAGTGTAACTTCCCTTCAGAATTAATAAAGAAGTAGCCCCATTTTAACTCTTTTACTTCTTGCATCTTTTCAATCTTTTGTGATGGTTGCTTTCTGAATGAATATGTTGCCCTTGGTTGTGTGTATATTTTTTTTTTTAAAGAAGCGTTGCTTTTTCACACTAACCGTCGCACTTGCTAGTGCATAAGTCCTTCCCACAGACGGCGCCAATTGTAGGGGCCCGTTTTCGGGCGGCCCCCGTACAATAAATTTGTAGAGAGTTGATAGAAGGACTAGGCACTAGCAAGGAAGACAACAGTCGACGTAAGATTCATAAGAACAATAACAATAATTTGACTAAAGGTTTGCGAGAATAATAACAGGATTTTGACTAAGTGTTCTTGAGGAAAGCTCATCCTTGGCCCAGTCCGAAGAGCCCTTTCCTTAGAACCGATGAATACAAGGGTTGTCCTTGGACACCCTGAAAAACCCCTTTTACTTTTCCACCCAAGGGTCCAACCTCCCAACCCCATTTACTTTGGGGGTTCTATCTATTATATAGTCTTGTTCAGTTGATCTCTGCCGTTCACTATTCGGCCATCTGAACTTGTGTCTGATGGCTTGTCCCACCAGCCACCTTTGCAGGCTTTCTGTTAGTTGAGATAACCAAGACATCACTGTTTACTAGTCAATTCATTATTAATACAGCCAGAGTGTTAGTGGCGTACATTTAATGGGTGAGTGACAGCTTCCTTCTTTCAATGTCGGTTTGCCGAGGATAGGGGCATCCTTGGCAAGGTCCCTTGATGACTTGGGCCTCTCTCTCTTGTCCTCAGACTCTACACTATCCTCAGTATGGACCTTGGGCCCGATATGGAGTGGGCCGGGGTTGCCAAATATTTGGGCCCCACAATATTAATTTTAACAAAATTAAAAAAAACATAAAAATACATCAAATTTGAATAAAAATAAACAAGAAGATGAACCCAGATCACAGGAACACAAGAACATAAGCCCAGATCATAAGAACATAAGAACACAAACCCAGATAACAAGAACATTTCTCAAAGAATTTCTATTCCAAAATTTGTATACATTCTTCTACCAAAAATCAATTGTAAATTAAATAAAAAATGGGTGTTGTGTTCTTCCACAAAAATCAAAACCTATACCATCAAACCCAATGAACGCCACTACAATCTGCCACACTAACCCATATCCACCAGCACTAAACCCGAATGACCTCCAGCACCACCACTACCAGATCCATCACCACCAAATCCTACAATCAAATTTCAACCACAACTCAAACATATTTTGAACCATTGAACAACCCAAACCCCCCATAACTTCACGAATCAAAGAAAGAGGCACCGAGTGGGTGAGTCCAAGAAAAGAAGAGATAGAGGGAGAGATCAAGGCTACCTTGATGGTGGCTGGTGGCGGTGAATGGTGGGGAAGGAAACCACAGCCACCACCATCGATATGAGTTTCACAACACACACAAGGGGGAAATGCCGTGTTGCCCAGTGTTTTCTCCAATCCATACTGCCCACCAAGCATCAAAGCCTCCATGATCAAAACCCAGAAGAGGGATAAGCAGATCTGCTCACAATTGGTTGACGAGGGAGACACCGAACACTGCCAGCCACATCTCAGCCTCTCTCTCTCTTTCTAAACCCAGATCATTCTCTCTCTCTCTCTAAACCCAGATCGTCTTTTATTCTCTCTTCTCTCCTTTCCGGTCAGCCCCTAAGCGATTCCCTCACCCACTGCAATTCTCAGAAGTTGGCTAAAGCTGTTGATAAAATGATACTCGTCAATTTTGGTCCCAGATCACTCTCTCTCTCTCTCTCTCTCTCTCTCTCTCTCTCTCTCTCTCTCTCTCTCTCTCTAAACATCATTCTTAGAATTTTTTTTTTTTTTTTTAAGAATCAAAACTTGTGACCACTTTTTAGCACAATTTTAGATTTAAGATTAAAAAATTAATTTAATTAAAATTTTAAAAATTAGAAATTCAGATATTTGTTTTTGATTCAATGTTTGTGCTTTTTTTTAAAAATATTTATTTTAATTAGATTAATGTTTTTTTTAATTTTCTGACTTGGCTTTTTTTTATTAAATTAAATGCTGATGTGTCATTTTAAATGTTGACGTGGCATTTAAAAAATGCCAAAATAAAAATTTTTAATATTATTTTATTAGTCACGTCAGTATTTACTGTGCACACAGTGTATTCCGTTTGCCATTTCAGATTTTCCTGTTACTGGGTTGACGACAGGGACCAAAATAAAAACGATTTTTTGAAATCGAGGACTGACTTAGAATCGAAATCAATTTAGGGACCAAATCAAGAATCAGCCCAAAATGTAGGGACCAAAAGTAGGGGTGTTAATTCGGATTAGTGTGTCGGGTTTGTGTCGTGTCGAGGTAGGAGTATTCAACTAAATGACTCAACCCTAACCTGACCCAATTAATAATCGTGTCATGATCCTTCAACCCTAACCCGACCTGTTAATAAGGCAGGTTGACCTGACCCAACCCATTTGACATGCTTAATAAACAAGTCATGTTTGGTTGATATGAATGTAACACAACCTATTTCAACCTGCATAATATTAAATATAACATTCATCTAGAAATAATTTAGGATTTGTAGGGTTTAGAGATCAAGTATTTGTAAAATTTCAATTTTCAATTATATCCCTTGTAAGTTTTTGTAATTACTCACTTTTTTTAAAAAAATTTAAAATATATGTTGGATATAAAAGGTATTTGACAAATCTAAAATAAAATAAATATTTATTTGTTATACGATTTAAACGGTTTGTCCTAAGTGGGTTATTTTGGGTTGACACAAATAAATTGGCATGTCAAATGTGTCTATTGCGGGTTACGCAGATTGACCCGCTTATGACACGTTTCTTATCGTGTCGCTTTCGGGCCAACCCATTTATGACCCAAACCCATTAAGGCCCAACCCTAACCCGGAAAAACCCATGTCAAGTTCATGTTGTGTTCGCAGGTTGGGTTGAACATTGACACCCCTAACCAAAAGTGCATTTACGCCTAAAAAGTATTAGCGGTAATAAAAAGAAGGAATAAACAAATGAGAGAATGAGGCAAATTCATGAAAAAGACAAAAAGGAAAGAAGGCATAATGTTGAATGTTGGTGTTGACTTAGGGCAATTTTGGCCGAAAATGAGTGACTTGTTTTCCCTTGTGTTTTCTCTCCAATTTGGGGAGATAGAGTTTTGGTGGGCTTGGAGAGAAAATAGCCAGGTCTCACCAATTTTCTCTCCCCCTCCCCCTCCTAATCAAGCACCACTTTCATCCATTTTCTCTCCTATCTTCCACTCTCTCTTTTTTTTTTTTTCCATCTTTCCCAAAATCATTCCAACCAAACACAACCTAAGATAATGTTCTAGTAATTTAGTGGTTTCAAAACGCCTTTAAACTTCATAATTACACTAAAAAAAGTTAGAAAAGCAAGCAAAACCAACCAAAATATGAAATTTGAGGCAAAATTTGTCCAAGACACAAGTGTCGATCAACACCTTGTCACAGAGACACAAGTGCCAATCTACACTCATATCTCGATTCCCACCAAATCCAAGTTTTGGCATATTGTATTAGCTTGACTTCAAATTTGAATATGTCTAATGGATAAAAGCGAATACAAAACTCTTGGAAAGAAATAGTAAAGTGAAAGTAAGGAGTCCAAATCTTCTATCCCACTCTTCCTGCTCTACTATATACTCCGCAAATAAAAACATGCCACATGTCTATCTAATTTATTAAATACTAAATTTATGCCTTCTATTATTTCAAATTACTAAAATAAATAAATAAATAACTCATCATATTTAGGTAATTAAAATAATAGAAGGCATAAATTTAGCATTTAATAAATTAGATGGACATGTGGCATATTTTCATTTGTAGAGTATATAGTAGAGTAAGAAAAGTGGGACAGAAGATTTGGACTCAAAAGTAAGCTATCTACTCCATTTACCTTCTATAAATAACACCCTTCACTGTCAAGTTTGAAATCGTGGGTTGAACCCACATATATAGTTGTAAAAGTTGAGTGACTAAATTAAAAGTTGAGTGTCCGTTGTAAATTTTAAAAGTTGAATGACTAGTTTAAAAGTTGATATCATTGTAAGCGTAACGAAACTCACTCACAAAATAGAAATAAAAATATATTAGTGGACAAAAATCAAGCATTTTTCAGTGATGTTTATCCTTTGTGGTTTTACCCAAGGTTGTCAAAATCGGGATCTTACATAAGATCGTGGGAGGTAGATAGGATTGTGGATTGTATGATCATAATATCCTACATTATTTGAGAAAAAAACAAAAAAATACACATTGGTATGTTAAATAATCACATAAAATATACATTCATTCATAAAAAACCAAAAATTTGCATCCATTTAATATAACTACCATACATCCAATTGTAAGCATCATTTAAAGAGACCAAAAACCTCAAAACGTGAAACTCTATTAGGATGTTATTTTTTATTTGGGTCCAATTAACACTCTATCTCTCTACATTAGAATAGCAAAACTTGGTCTATTGGGATGTTATTTTTCATTTGGGTCCAACTGAGCCTTCTCTCATGTTAAAGAAGATTACAAGAAACCAGGATCATTTGGGATCATCAAAATCGTACGATCCTACCGATCCTAAATGATCTCAAAAATCCTTGAAAGATCCGGATCGTTTTTGGCAAGTAGGATCGTAAAATCATAGGATCGTAGGATCCAGATTAGGATTTTGACAACCATGGTTTTACCCATTCAGCTGATCGATGCATGGACCCAAAATTATAAGTATATTGGTTGAGTTTAGATTAACTTTTTAAAAAAAAAACTTTTTAACTTATTTGTTTATGTATAATTTTTTGTTAGGTTATGTCAAAATGCAAAGGAAATTGACAATTTAGTCCGAGTATGTCAAAGACTCAAAGTAACCAATTAAGTTTTAATATGACCAATTAAGTTGTAAGCAACGGATATTGTCAATTTAGTTTTCTTGTGTCAAACTAACCAATTAAGTTTTAATCAATTAAAATAGTATGAGATAGTGATACGGTGACAAAGTGGAAAATCGATGGAGAATACTCCAAAAGAAAAACTAGTTAGGAAGTTAACCTTCCCAAAAAGCAACCCAATATAATCAATAAAAGTTATTACAATCTAGCATAAAACCTTTACATAGACTTTATAATCTCAGTGGATCAACTTACACCAAAACCTTCTACTACTTCAGAACCTTTAAACTCTTCCATTATCTGGATGTTTCATGGATGACACACGTAAGCTTCACCTCTAAAACCTCTAACCAACTCCAAAAACCACTTGAAGATTTACTCCACAACAAACACACTATGATAACACTATGGCTTTAACTTTGAATCACTAATCTTGAAAAGCACCATCTTCGAATTTGCTACTAGAACTCTAGTGTTATGGCTCTCTCTCTCTCTCTCTCTCTCTCTCTCTCTCTCTCCCTCTCCACCCTAATGTGTACTTATATATATATATATATATATATATAGCCCAACATAATGAGTCTAGTTGAGAATCAAGATTCACAATTTCTAATCGACCGACAAGTTCTCAAGACTGATCTCGATAGATAGACAAACTGTCGAAAGAAGTGTCAAGAATACAAAAGCTTTCTTTTTCTTAGACTATTTAGAAACTTCGTCTTAAATTTGAATTTGTTCACAGTTTGCCAAGCCAAGCATTATGGACCTAACTCTTTTTTTTTTTTTTTAATCCTTATTATTATTATTTTTTTATGGAAAAAATAGAACCTTATTTTGTTTTAAGTAAACTATACTTTTGTAAAATTTCATGAAATAACTAATTAAAATTTCATGAAATAACTTATTTTGTTTCTGATGGTTGAATAAGAGATTTGGGTTCAATTCCCACCTATACCAAAAACTGATTGGTATCTTGGTCTAATGATAAAGAGTTATCATCAGGAACGGATGCCATAGGTTGAAATTATCTCAAAAAAATAAATTAAATAAAAATGTACACATAAATACTAATGTGCATGTAGGTGTAGCAAACAAATAAAACAAAACAAACTTCAAGTGTTACATTTGCACTATTCATATTGATAGGGATCAATCTAAGGAAGATTCGTCCATAGTGGTCGTCCAAACAGTCAAACCACATCTATAATAATAGCATTAGATAACCTTAAGAGAAGTCCAACAATAGCATCATGTATGACTAATACTTATCCATCAGTAGCAAGACCATTCAATCTCATGATGGTCGTCCAGGACTAATGCAAGGGCATGGACAACCAAAAGATACTTAGTGAATTCTATAAGAAAGTTTCTCATAAAACTCCATGGAATCAGGCCATGATATGCTACTCTCAAAACGTGGAAGGAGTTCTTCGTAATTCGCTCCACGTACTCCATTTACTCATTTTCTCTATTAACCACCCATATCACCCATGATTGTGGTGGATCCAAACAAGCCTAAAAAAGGCAAGTGTATCAATGCATGTCCTTAAACTTGGGCAAGCTAAATGTACTTGCATAAATCCAAATGGTCCAAAACAATGAACCCCATAAAATAAAATAAAATTAAATTAAAGAAAAACAAAACAAAACAAAAAAAAAAAAAAAAAAACACAAAACAAAGGAAATAAATAAAGATGATTACAAATTTTTTATAAACCACTGGAGGCATTATCCCTAGACTTTGGGTCGTCCATGGCAGGCTGGGTGGAGGCATCATCTTCAACATTTAAATCTTCATAGCTCGTTTGAAGTAGAGCACTCTCAGCAACAATGCGAAGTTTGATGGGGCTAAAGTCCACTCCTGGGAAGTGCTCAATCGCATCCATGCGGAAGTCCTCAAAACCTACAACATAGTTCCTATCCAAGAGGACAGTGAACTCATTGGACGCCTTAAATTCCTTGATGGCTGCCCCCTTAGCTTCACCTAGAAGAGTGCAGAGCTTGTCACTTCTCTTCTGAAGATGGTCAAGATGAGTGTCCTTTTCAACGACATCTGCTTTTAGCTCTTCAACGAGATTCTTCAGCTCTTTCACCTCGTCTCCAACTTGACCCTTACCTCAACTCGACGGCGAGATTCTTTCTCCATGTCACGAATCTTCACCTCAAGCCTGACCCTCTACTGGTCCAGTTTACAAGCTTGTTTGTACGCCACCCTAAACTTAGTCATAGGCTCTATGAAGAGATGAACGTAAGATAAATGAACGAGAACAATTTAAGTGGTGAATAGTTAAGGACGAGAAAAAGTACCTTAGAGGTCATGAATTGTAGATTGTTAAAACTCCTTCACAGACATGTCATAGCATATGGAAACATCCTCCTCAAACACAGCCTGCTGAAACCTTTCCCATGCAAGGCTTTCACTCCTAAGAAGGGTCATAGGGCTACCACTTGGAGGTTTAGACGAGGTGACTTCAGGATTGGACGGCTCCTTGTCAAGGATTTGCAGTGAAGGTTGTTTGGCAGGAGCAAGAGGGATGAAGGAACCGGCCTTGACGACCTCAAGCTTAGACGACCCATGTTTAGCCTTCTTATGGCCTCTACAACTAGGAAGACTATCCATATCTATCGTCTCAAATAGAGTCTTCCTTTTCTTTGCACCAAAAGCACAAGGTTGGGAATAGACTTCCTCCTAGATTGCTTCCTCGTCTACCAAGCCATTCCCCTTATTTTCCTTCATGGTCGCCATTTCTACCCCAAAAAAAAAAAAAAAAAAAGGTGTTAGAATTTGGACAAAGTAAACAATTAAAATTTTGCAATATAAGTAACTCACGTCTATGCATGGTGAGCTCGTGAGCAAGTGCCTCCTCAATTGGTTCAAGTCCAAGCTTCCAAGTGGCTAGATGACACAAAGTTACCAAAGAATGAAAAGTTCTATTTGGGAACGAGCGTGCCTGCTGGACGCGATCAAGATAGAACTTATTCAAAGAAGGTCGTCTTACAACTGTAAATAAAAAAATAAAAAATAAAGTATATAGAGTTAGATAAATATAACAAAAGAGGTAAAGCAAGTAGTGAAAGGCAACATATCATCTGGACAAAGATTCCCCATCTCACCAATGTAAGGAGGAAATGGGTCCCTGCCTACCTCAATAGGATTTCCAACCTAGAACCCAGAGACAAAGAAAAACTCCGCCTTCCATCTCCTATCAGAAGTTGGGAGGGACTTGACCAACCTACAATTTGAACCCCTAGCAAAAAACTGTTAGAAGCCTAAGGACTTACAGCTGTAAATAAAAAAAATTAAAAAAAAAATATAGAGTTAGATAAATGTAACAAAAGAGGTAAAGCAAGTTATGAAAGGCAACATACCATCTGGACAAAGATTCCCCATCTCACCAGTGTAGGGAGGAAATGGGTCCCTGCCTACCTCTACAGGGTTTCCATTCTAAAACCCAAAGACAAAGAAAAACTTCGTCTTCCATCTCCTATCAGAAGCGAGGAGGGACTTGACCAACCTACAATTTGAACCCCTAGCAAAAAACTGGTAGAAACCTAAGGACTGACTAATTTCTGAGAGTTTATAACAGTATAGGAACTCATCCATAGTGAGAGGATGATTCCCATCAAAAACTTCCCTCTACAATATTTGCATAGATATAATAAGTCTTCATGCATTTCCCTAGCAAAGGCATTAAGAGGCAACCTATAAGCCTCGTATATGCCAACTCTAAAACGAGGATTACATAATCATTCACCACAAATGGCCAAACGGGGGTTATGGTCGTCTGGGATATGGTACCAACTCCCAAGGGAGTTAAGTTTAGCCTCATCCGTCTTAGAAGGGACACCCATGGCACAACAGTATAGAGTCTCCTCTTCACTTGAAGAGGTGGACGAGGGGGCACTGGCAGACGTATCAGCAAGTGACCCAGAGGCCATCCTTGTCCTCATCTCTTCTTGGAAAACCTCTAAGGGAATTCCAGGAGCCCCGGACAAGTATTGCTCGTCTGAGGTGTTCCCCCTATCACTACTACTATCGCTACTACTATCGCTAGTACCACTAGACTTACTCTCGTCATGATATTTGTCTATCTCCCTCTCATCACTATTACTAGACGAAGACACAATCATTTCAGAAATTTTTGAAAAGCTCTAAAGAAGAAAAACCTAAAGACGAGAAGAAGAGGATACCCGGCTCTAAACAAGGATGACTAAGGACAAAAGAAAACTCCTAAACGAAGCGCTAGATGACAAAGGTCAGAAGAGAAAATATGAGAAATGTGAAAGGGTAGGAGAGGAATTCCACTATTTAAAGGCGACGGATCTAGGCACTGAAACGATGTGAACCAACCAGAATGTGCCACATGGCAATCTTCTTGAAGAATGAAACGATGCAACAAGCAAGCCCCAAGAGTGCACCACGTGTTAGCATCTGGAGCATTCAATTTCAGCTTACCCTCAACCAATGGAAAACCACAAAAAGTCAAACCAACAGAGGCATGGACGACACAAGGACAAAGGGGGCAACTGATAGGGATCAATCTAAGGAAGATTCGTCCATAATGGTCGTCCAAACAGTCAAACCGTCTATAATAATAGCATCAGATAACCTTAAGAGAAGTCCAACAATAGCATCATGTATGATTGATACTCGTTCATCAATAGCAAGACCATTCAATCTCATGATGGTCGTCCAAGACTAACGCAAGGGCATGGACGACCAAAAGATACTTAGTGAATTCTCATAAAACTCCATGGAATTAGGCCATGATATGCTACTCTCAAAATGTGGAAGGAGTTCCTCGTAATTCGCTCCACGTACTCCATTTACCCATTTTCTCTATTAACCACCCATATCACCCATAATTGTGGTGGATCCAAACAAGTAGACCCATTTCTAACTCTCTATAAAAGGAACAAGTCCTATTCACCCAAGGTAAGTCCCACCATTCACTATAGTCCCTTCCTGGTGTTCTAAAGAGAAAACTGACTTAACCGTCAGACTGTCCTTGGCGGGGTTACACTGGTCACCCTTGACAATTCTTTCTTTTCTTTTCAAGACCAAAAAGCCATCACCATAGCCCAAAGCATTCTAGTGTACTGATTTTCATGCATCATCAGTTGGTGCCGACTATGGGGAAAAAGATCACTAGTTAATTAAATTTCTAAGTATTAACTTCTTAGCCTTCCAAGACAAAAAGGTTACATGGTTTGAACTAGGTTGATGGCCACTAGTCCAGGACACCAGGAAAGTGGAAACACCTCCAGTCACCCAAACTGTGCACAAGCACCCCCGATAACCGTCCAACAACAGTTGTAGTCCATGGCAGCAACGATGGCAGAATTGATGCAACATAACCAGGAGTTAACTATAGAAGTTAATAGACAACGTCAATAGCGATGTGGTGAAGAACGAGGCCAGAATTCAGAGAACGAAGGGGCTGAGAATAATGTTGAAGGAGACCAATCTAGAGGTACTATTACTCGTAGCGTACCACATTTGAAAAGGGAGATGGACCAGATGAAAAGAGCCATGGAAGAGATGAAGGATTCTATAAAGAGAGCAAATCACGTGGATGACCTCATCCACAGGACTGATTCCCCCTTCATTGCGTCCATCATGAGTCATCCCCTGCCTTCCAAGTTCTAAATGCTTACCCTAGACTCATATGATGGGACACGTGATCCTTGTGATCACATTCTACGTTCAAGACAACCATGCATCTCCAAGGTATTCTAGACAAAATCATGTGTAAAGCCTTTCCTACCATGTTGAAAGGCCCAGCCAGGGTATGGTTTGGTAAGTTACCACCAAATACCATAACCTCGTTTCAAGAGATAAGCAAGCTGTTCGTCAACAACTTTGTTGGAGGTCAAAGGCAAAAGCGTTCCTCGTCCAGCTTGTTAAGCATAGAGCAAGGAGAGAACAAAAGTCTGCATTCCTTTATTAGTTGTTTTAACAGAGAAGCCTTATTAGTGGACGAGATGGATGACAAGATCCTCTTAGCAGCTTTCTACAATGGTGTCAGTTCAAACTTGTTTATCCATAAGCTGTATGACTAGGAGCCACAGACGATGGCTGAATTGATACATTTAGCCCAAAGTTTCATAAACACAGAAGACATGATTATTGCCAAGAAAAAGAAGAAAGGTGAACGGCTGGACAATGGTTATATACACCATCTATAGCAAGGTCTTCGTATAAAGAAAGCCAAAGTAAGGGAGAAAAGGGATCGAGGTGGCAAAAAAGCAAAATCGTCCTCAGGACGATACTCCATCTACACTCCCTTGAACACTCTACTTGACCAAGTGTTAATGCAGATCAAAGACGATCCATTCTTGAAGTGGCCCAAGAGGATGAAAGGAGATCCTAGTAAGTGGAACAAAAGCAAATACTATTGTTTTCATTGCAATCATGGACATGATACGGACGAATGCTATGACTTGAAACAGCAGATTGAAGCTTTTATCAAGCATGGAAAGTTAAAAAAATTTATTGGGCAAGACCACAAGGATGAGAGACAGCCAATGAAGGGCAAAGCAAAAGAGCCAGCGCGTCAACCGCTTGGAGAAGTAAGGATCATTGAAGGGGGTACATCAACAAGAAGTTCGTCCAAAGCCAAGAAGACTTACCTACGAGAAGTCCAGAATGTTCAAATATCTGGACGACCACCAAGGATGATCAGAGAAGTTGAGCCGGCCATTATTTTCACTGACGAAGATGCAAGACAATTACACCATCCTTATGACGATGATTGTCATTACTTTAGCGATTGCAAATTATATAACTAGAAGGATGTTAATAGATAATGGGAATTCTGCAGACATCCTCTACTATCCAACCTTCTAACAAATGAGGATTAATAAGGAATTACTTTGTCCAGTAAATGTACCATTTATCGGGTTTAGAGGAATGAATGTTCTACCAGTGGGCACCATCTCCTTGCCAATTGTGGTTGGCTCTTATCCACAGCAAATCAATAAGGAAGTGAATTTCCTTGTTGTAGAATATTCGTCCTCATACAATGCCATTATTGAACGACCAACATTAAATAGTTGGAGAGCTACAATGTCCACCTACCACTTGTCTGTCAAGTTCCCAACAGAGTATGGCATTGGAGAAGTACAAAGAGATCAATTAGCTGTTAGAGAATGTTACTTAGAAATGTTGGCCATGGACGAGCATATGCAGACAATGAACATTGAAGAAAGGAAAACAGTGGTTGAGCCAACTGAGGTATTGGAAGATGTACTGTTGGACAAGTCCAATCCTGAAAAGTTTACAAGGATTGGGACAGGTATGGGAGAGAAGATGAAGTAGGATCTCATCAGATTCCTTAGAAAAAGCACAGATGTTTTTGCTTGGAGCCATGAAGACATGCTTGAGATTGACCCAAGTGTGATTACTCATCGTTTAAACGTGTCTCCATCCTATGAGCCCATCCGTGAGAAGAAGAGAGTGTTTGCCCCAAAACGAGATAGTGCCATCAAAGAAGAAGTTCATAAGTTAGACTCAACTAAATTCGTCCATGAAATTTACTACCCTAATTGGCTAGCTAATGTAGTAATGGTCAAAAAGGCTAATGGCAAATGGAAGATGTGTGTGGATTTCATAGATATAAACAAGGCATGCCCCAAGGACAACTATCCTCTTCCACATATTGATCAGTTGGTGGATTCAACAGCTGGACACCAGCTGTTAAGTTTCATGGATGCATTCTCAAGGTGTATCTAGATTAAGATGGACAAGGCAAAGCAGGAGAAAATATCCTTCATCACGAGCCAATGATTATTTTTTTATAAAGTGATGCCATTTGGTTTTAAAAATGCAGGAGCTACCTACCAGAGGTTAGTCAACCATATGTTTCGACCACAAATTGGGAGAAATGTTGAAATGTACATGGATGACATGCTGATCAAAAGCGCGAGGAAGACGCATCATTTGGACGACCTTTGAGAAACCTTTGATACACTTAGGCGGTATAAGATGAAGCTGAATCCAAGCAAATGTGCCTTTGGAGTGCATCAGGGAAATTCCATGGTTTTATGGTTTCACAGAGAGGGATTGAAGCAAATCCTAATAAGATCCAAGTGATTTTGAATATGGAGCCCCCAAAGAATATCAAGGATGTTCAGAGCCTCACTGGACGAGTAGCTACCCTAAAAAAGTTTGTTTCAAAAGCTACTAACAAGTGTTTACTATTTTTCAAAGTATAAAGAAAGTGTTTGAGTGGACAGATGAGTGCTAACAAGTGTTTGAAGACTTGAAGGCTTATCTCGCTTCAACTCCCCTACTGAGCCCATCTTAACCAGGAGAAGAATTGTATCTTTACCTAGTAGTGTCCCCTCATGCAGTAATTTCAGCCTTGATCAGAGAAGAGGGAAAGGTATAGAAGCCCGTCTACTACACCAGCAAAGTTTTAAAAGGAGCAGAATGACAATATCCACCAATGGAAAAGTTAGCATTTTCATTGGTGACAGCAGCAAGAAAGCTCAGACCTTATTTTCAAGCATATATAATCAACGTCCTGAAAGATCACCCGCTAAAGAAGGCCATGAACAAGTAGGAAGCTGCTGGACGACTAATCTAGTAGGTAGTAGAACTTAGTGAGTTCAATGTGCAATATAGACCAAGAGAAGCAATAAAAGCTCAAGTCCTAGCGGACTTCATTGCCAAATTCACTCTTGCCAGTAGTCAGTAAAATGAAGGCCAAGGGGCAAAGCAGTGAGTCGTCCGTGTGGATAGCTCGTCCACACAGCATGCAGGAGGAATTGGGATAGTTTTGCACTCAGCAAAAGGGGATCATCTAGAGTATTTAGTCCGTCTACAGTTCTAAACAACCAATAACGAGGCAAAATATAAGGCCCCACTTCAGGGCTTGGAGTTAGCAAAAGCACTCGGGGCAGATTCAGTCCTCGTCCAAGGAGACTCACAATTGGTGATAGGCCAAGTGAATGGAACATGTGAAGTTAAGGAAGAACTAATGAAGAAATACTTGAATAAAGTTAGACAATGCATTAAAGGCTTCACAACAATGCAATTTCAACAAATACCAAGGGAGGAAAGTGCAAAAGCCGACGCCTTAGCCAAGACGGCATCTACAGACGAGATAGCAGGAGATCAAGTTAAAGTCCAGTATATTCCAAGTATAGACATTCCGAAAGTGAATTAGATAGACGGAATCCCAACTAGACCTCCTCCATTGTGTCTTATTTCAAGGATGGAGTTCTTCTCGAAGAAAAAGAAGAAGCAAGGAAGTTAAGGGTAAGGGCAGCAAGGTTTGTCCTTATGGACGAGATGTTGTATAAAAGAGATTTTTCTCAGCCCTACCTAAGGTGTTTAAATCTAGACATGTCCCTTTCCGTTCCGAGAGACGTCCATGAAGGAACCTGTGGAACCATTCAGGGGCTAGGTCCCTCATCTATAAGATAGTCCGTGCAGGATATTACTAGTCGTCCATGCAAGCAGATACTAAAACTTATGTCAAAGCGTGTGACAAGTGTCAGCGCTACAACAACATACCTAGGTAACCATCAGAGATCTCACTCCAATGGTGGCCCCTTGGCCCTTTGCCCAATGGAGAATTGATATCCTTGGTCCATTTCCTATAGGGACGAGAAAAATGAAGTTCTTTGTAGTAGGGATTGATTATTTTACCAAAATGGGCGGAAGCAGAGCCCGTGGCAAGAATCACTGAACAGAATGTCAAAAGTTTTGCTGGAAGAACATAGTTTGTGGTTTTGGAATCCCTAGGGTGCTCGTCTCAGACAACGGACATCAGTTTGACAATACACCCTTCAAAGAGTTCTACAAATAGTTAGGAATCAAGAATCACTACTCCTCACCCTCCCACCCACAAGTTAACGGACAAGTTGAAATTGCAAACCAATCCTTGTTGAAGATCATCAAGACTCGTCTTGAGAGGGCAAAAAGAATATGGCCAAATAAGTTACCCAAAATCTTTTTGGCATATAGGACAACAATAAGGCCTCAAATTAGTTATGAACCCTAGTTGTGAACCATCATCATAATTGATAAAAACAATAGTTGTGAACCGTCAAGGCCTCAAATCATTGGAAATCATTGGTTAGAATTTCTTTCTGCTATGACATTATACCATAGTCCCATCAATCACATGACCACCAATGTTAGAAAATATTGTAAATGTACCTTCAACAGACATTACATTTTTTTTTTCTACAGAAAGGGGACAAAGCTTTTAGTGGATTTCCAACTGAGGTTATAAAATATGTCTCTGGAGTCTGGGGAGACCCAAACACGTCATTCGCAAACATCGTTGGCTTCTTCAACAGACGGTAAATACAAAACTCCTACGATAAACCTGACACTTGGAGATGATGACCCCAAAAGTGCCAAAAAAATAAAGAAACGAAAGAAAAAAAAGTGAGTTAGTAAAAGTATAAGGCGCCGAAAATGATGAGATATCACTTTATGGGGAAGGTAACAACGTCTACACCTCTCCTCTTCAAATCAAAGCTCCTCTGTTTCTCTCTGTTTTACCTCTTCACCGCCCTCTTTCTCGCTCTCTACACCTCTCTATCTCAATCCAAATGCCTCTTCAGATCCTCACCCTTCGATCCCCTCCAGACCCCTCTCTTTTCTTACCCTTCTTCCTATGGAGAACACAAGTATGCCCTCCCAACCCATCGTTCCACTTGCTCCTCCCCTGTCTTTTTCACAGGTACGTGCCCTGCATTTTTTTTTTCTTGAATTTTTGCATTCAATGATTGTAATTTTTGTTTTGGGGTAATGTATTTTGGTTTTTGTTTTCAGATTATTGGACTGTGTTGAAGGAGATCCGAGATTTGTGTAGGAATTCTTCGTTGGCTTCGCCAGTTTTGAGTTATATGCAGGGACAGGCCGATAGTTTTGGTGGGAATTTTAGTACCCAGAAAAGGATTTCTTATTTTGATCATGAAAACTCT
This sequence comes from Quercus glauca, assembly GCA_023736055.1. NCBI lineage: Eukaryota > Viridiplantae > Streptophyta > Magnoliopsida > Fagales > Fagaceae > Quercus > Quercus glauca. Next base: position 65,689,257 of record CM043319.1, on the reverse strand, counting down.
AGCGTAGAAGTTCCTTGTGGATTCTTGAAGAAATTTCCGATTAGTAATTACGGTTAGTTTTGTACCATAATTCTCTGGAATTCAGCTTCTTTTTTTTTTTTTTTTTTTTTTTTTTGTGCGGGGGTGTCTCTTTTCCTATCAGCTGATGAATCTATTTGAATTGTGCTCAATTCATGGAACACAATTCGTAAAAAAAATATTCTATTTTTTCTTGATATAACTGATACAAGTCTGTTTGAATTGTGTCCTTTTGTGTCAAATTCAGATCAAGTTGAGATGGAAAACTGTAATGGAGTAGTTGTAGTCTCGGCAATCTTCAATGACCACGACAAAATCCGACAGCCAAAAGGGCTAGGATCCAAAACCTTAGATAATGTATGTTTCTTCATGTTCATAGATGACGTTACCCTCAATGGGCTTGACTACCACAAAGTAATTTCAAAAGAATCCCCCCAACATAAGGTAGGTGTATGGAGAATCGTTCGAGTTTCGAGCAAGGACTTATATGAGAATCCAGCCATGAACGGAGTGATTCCTAAATATTTAGTTCATAGGCTTTTCCCAAACACCAAATTCAGCATTTGGATAGACGCGAAGCTGCAGCTAATAATTGATCCATTATTGTTGATTCATACATTAATTGTGTCCGAGAATGCGGATATGGCCATATCCAAACATCCATTCTATGTTCATACCATGGATGAAGCAATGGCAACAGCAAGGTGGAAGAAATGGTGGGATGTTGATGCCTTGAAGATCCAAATGGAGACATATTGTGACAATGGGTTGCGGCCATGGAGTCGCAAGAAGCTCCCCTATACATCAGGTACAATATTAATATATTTAATTGTTTTCTTGGTGCACTTTGGTTTGATTATTTGGTTTGAAATTATACATTGTTGGAAAGCTCATGATGATGTATCGTTTCAAATTGTGTTCCATGCCTTCAAAGCTAAGTTTTAAGGAAATGAAAAGGTTCATGAGCCTGCAATATGAGAGTTATTTCAATCCGATATGGTTGAGAAAAACAAAGTAGATGTTGATGAAGGCGTTTCTTTAATGTGATGAGCTGTAGCCTAAGAATTATTAAAGTCTGACTGTTAGGTCTAGTTCTCACGGGTCCACCCAGATCATTTATAAAATCCACCTTCAAAGTGTGTTAGGTCGAAAGCTTCCTTCCTTAGATAATAACTTCAATTTAGGTTAAAACCTAGCTTCCTCCCTTAGATGATAACTTCAATGATCGTACATGGCTTTGTTTTGATCATTCAGAAGCTATAACCTATGAGATCTTTCCTGGTGGAGGCTCAAACGAAGGTAAGTCCCAACTTCTCCACTGTTCAGTGTGTTTTCAGAAACCAAAAATGACTGCGTAAAAAAGGAAGTGGGGTCGGGGTGTTTTGTTGTATGCATGAAGTTTCCTTAAAACCCTTCTTTCATGATTCTGTATAAAGGTCACTCTTGTGGGGTTTACCTACTCTGGTATATTTTTCGTATTATTTGTATAGAATAACCTGTTGATAAATACACAAGTGTAAAACAACAAAATTATGAGATGAAAGACATGATTTTCAATGTGAAATATAGTTTTTTTTGGTTGCGTTATTTAACAGTTTTCATTGTTTAAACAATACAACATATATTTTCATAACATTTTTCATCCACACGTATTTTCATAACACTTAAACAACATTACTAGAATAACATTATTAAACAGGCCCATCTCATGATTTCAGTCATTTTTGCATCTGTATGTACAGACATGTGTGCAAGTTGGTGTGTACACTGGCAATTTGTGTATATATGAATCCGAGGATATTGTGTTGGTATTTTGAGGACAACATACTTTCACTTGAATTAATTACGTAACATCATTTCAATTACAAAAATCATTTTTATTATGTATCAATCATAACTTACTGACTTTAACATTTGTGGAAAAAATTTAAAAAAATTGTTAGGTGACTAGTCTAATTGTTTTTATGGGTAGGTTCTATAAGACAAGGTCAGAAAATAAAAATGGTCGGTGTCCTTGAAGTTAGTCTTGGAGTGTATCACAACTGTTTCTTTTTCTAGTTCAAGCACCTACTTCAACTATTTTAATAATTGTGTGAAAGATTAAAAAAGCTTTCTTTTTCTAGTTCAAGCACCTATTTCAACTATTTTAATAATTGTGTGAAAGATTAAATAAGCTTTAGAAAATAGTAATGTTATAGACAATTACTTTTGCAGTTGTTAATAAAAAATTTGTTATGATTAAAGGAATATCATATGTATCCACTAACACTACTTTTATTATACACTAATTATAAATTATGTTAATAATTATATATAAAAATTATTGTGTTCATAGACTTGCTAGAAAGAATAGATAATTATCAAAGCCTAAAAAAAAATAGGTTGAAGAAAAATCTCAAAAGATAATTTTGGCGAAATAAACAAATAACTTATAATTGGATTTCCTATCAACGTCAGGGCAAGAACTGGGAGAGGTACAATTTATAGAATTTAGGCATCTTTTCAAACTATATTCTAAAAGTTGCATGAAATTTAAGGATGTAGTAATAAATACGATTTTTTATTAAAAATAATCGAAATCCTGAAACCGAGAAATGTGTAAATGGGTGTGGTCCCCATTAGCAGCTGATCCAAGTGTGGTCCATAAAAATATTCACATCGTTGGGTTTCAATGACACAGTCACGGTTTTCTAAACTCAGGTGGTTGACAGGCGTTTAGTACACTAGTATAAAAATATGTTTTTAGTTTTTAAATAATATTATATTATATGTATTTTTATATAATTTTTTATTAATATATATTTTTTAAAAATACAAACAATATTACTAAACGGCCTTGAATTTCACATGCAAATATATTTACACAAATTTTGTTTATTTATATTTTTAGTAGTTTTAATATTACATAAATTGTTATAATTTTTACCATAACTATCTTAAATGTCAGACTATAACTGATTCCCGTGGATCTACTACTTTTTCTCCATCATTCATAGTCTGTTACTTAGATAGTTGTGACACAAATTATGCCATTTTATGTATTCTTAAAGTTTTTCTTATATTTTTCTTTTTATTCCCCCATGAATTCTAGACTATTCTATCCCATGCAGTAGGTCAAATGCCAGTACAAACTCATATTTCTTATGAGTATACATAAAATTTCACAACAATTGAGTTGACATGCTTTAATCAATTCTGATTTCGGCTAATTAGATATCATATTTTTTATTTATCACTAACAATATACCACCACATTTACAATTATAAATTTTTTTGTCAAATTTGTTGTGTCTTTAAATTTTCTCTTCTTATTATGCTCTAATATGTCAAATACATGGCCAATATGATGTCTCTCAGATGTACCAGATAGTGCTATGATCTTAAGGAAACATGAATTGAGCAGCAACCTCTTTTCCTGCCTAATGTTCAATGAGTTGGAAGCTTTTAACCCAAGAGATCAGTTGGCTTTTGCATATGTAAGAGATCACATGAAACCAAAGCTAAAGCTTAACATGTTTGAGGTTGAAGTATTAGAGCAGGTAGCAATGGAGTACAGGCACAACCTTAAGCACATTGGTGGGACCAGTGGCAGAGAAGAAGGGTCCAAAAGGTCCAAGATCAAAAGAACCAAAAGAGCAGGCTCAGATTTGTCGTATGTTAATGGCAGCTGTTGTAGCAAGTGCCAGAAGTATCTTTTGGAAATGTGGGGTGAATCCCATAAATGATTTTGTCTCTATTCTCTAAAACCTTATCCTATTATAAAAATAGAAAAAAATTATATGATACAAATAAAGGTAATGTTAATCAGTAGTCTTAGAGAATTAGTTAAAAATTTATTTTAAAAAAATTTTAACATTATTTTTATAAAAATAAAAAAATTTTATTAAAAAACTATTTTTTTTATTTTTTATAAAAAAATTTTAAATAAATTATTGACCAATACTCTAAAAATATTTACTATCATTTTTCTGTAAAAAATGAGTTAAAAAGAATCTAACAACCTACATTTCACATAAAAATGCCTGACAAGAAATAACAGGCTGTCAGGGAATGTTTCTTTTTTACTTGTTTCATCTTTTTCAATTGCTTTTCTTATCTGGTAGGCATTGACTGGTCGAGAAAGCTCTTAGCCAATTGGAATAAACAAAGTGGGATGATCAGATAGGTTATGCTTTTCTTGGTACAGTCAGGGGCAGAGTTAGAAATTTTTGTTTAGGTGGGTCAAGTTGTGGTACTAATATATTTATCAAGACAGTCCCACACATATATATACTCACACACTTTTTTATTTGATAAATTATATATATACACACATCCAACAGCAAAAAAAAAGTTCAGTATTTTCAATCAAAATTATATTTGATGGCAATCTTTCATAAAAAAAAAAAAAAAAAAATTCATTTTTACCATTTTCATAATGAAATTCTTAAAATGTTTAATTTTCAATACAAATTATCAAGTTTTATACTAAAGTAAGTAAAAAATCTTTCAATTGAACTAATGAAATTTTCAAAAACATAAATCATTCAAAACTTAGAGGAATAAGTTATGTTCCAAACATATTTGAATCTATCTTACTTTAATCCATTATATGGCAACTAAAGAGACATTTCATGTGTAGTTTTAGTGACAAATTTTTTTAATGAGTCAATAACTTGTTAATTGCCACATAACGGGTTGAAAAAAATAGATCCAAACATGTTTGGTACCACACTTTATCAAATATTTAACAAATATAAGAGCACATTTTACAATAAAATATAAAATTGCGAAAAATAAAGTTGTCTCTATAACTGTTAGACCAATTATTTTTTTTAAGAGCATCATTGGACTTATTCAAATATTTGGGGGGCTAACTCTTATTTTTGTAGGCTAAATTTTAAACACAATAAAATAATTTTATACATATATAAAGGAAATTTTCAAAATTTGGGGGGGGCATATACATGGCTCCGCCCCTGGGTACAGTGACAAGAATCCTAGTATAGTGGCGGCTATCAGATTCAAAATTTTGAATAAAATTATAACATAGTGCTCAAGGTGTCATGAAGGTTTTTACCATCTTTTATTTTGCAGTAAAACATTTTTTAAAACATAAAACATTTTTATATACATTTTTAGACGTTTTGTGTGACAAGCATAAATCATTAAAATTAGTGTTTCAGTCATCAAAACTATTGGTACTAGACACTAGAGGTCTGGAGACCGGGCCTTTGGCATAGGTCACCAAATCGATGGCTCTGGTAACTTGACGATTGGCACCCAACCAGACCAACGACTCGGTTACCAAATGCGGGAGAGCCACCATATACTTTTATAAAATATTTTTCCCAAGTGTTTAAAGCTAAAATGTTTTATAATATTTTATAAAGAATTTTACTATTAATAGATACATTTTAAATTTAACTAAAAATGAAATAAATAGAATAAAATGCTAAAAATATTTTCCACACTAAAGTATTTTTTGTGGTAACCAACCCAAGCAAGATTGTGCATTTGAGTAAGCCAATTATAAATTACATATCTTTTTTTTTTTTTTTTTTTTTTTGAGAATAAAAAATAGGGACCTTTATGGTTATATTATACCCCCGAGCAAGGCGCTAGACTGAAATCAGGCTTCAACCGTTCTATCCAGAGCTGTGTGGGAGGTCAACCCCACCAAGGATGTCTACTAACAAAAGCCTGCGGGCAGCGGGAATCGAACCTAGGTGTGGTGCACGAAACGAACGATTCTTACCCACTCAGCCAAGCCCCCGTTGGCAAATTACATATCTTTAAGTATGAGCTTTCCATCTCCCTTTTCTTAATAAACTAATATAAAGGGTGAGCCTTAAGCCACCTCTAAACTTTGGATTGCAGCATGTCCAGCGTTTTTGCAAAATCCAAACAACAGAACATGATAGGAATGATTTTGCAGGGATCAAGCTATAAAAGCCAAAGCAACAAATCCCATCATTGACTCCCTTTAGCGTGCTTATATTTATTAATCAATAAAATACCTTGGATATTTTAATATTTATGTGTTAATTCATTAAAATATGCTAATCATTATGCATAACACCTTTCCCATGAATAAATGAATACTCAATCTTATTTAATGGTTTTTCTAAATAAAAAAAAATCTAATTTAATGGTTAATTGATATTTTATTGTCTAATTTAGGAATGGAGACTTCCAACCTTAATCCTATTCCTCTAATAAAATCAGTTTGACAATATATAGGTGTCAAATCACCTTAGAGAATTATTTCAATGGTAACGACTTCCTCTATAGTCTGTTCTTAAAACATTAGTCCTTAGTTCTTACCAAGAGGTCAGTTCAGAATTTGATATCAACATTGATGAACCCAAATTCATTAGTTGAACTCCTCATCAATACAGATGGACAAAGCTGTTGGATTCGTCCAGAGACGAACTTGCAATAAGATATGAAATAGAGAAAAAGAAATACATCGGTGTGATGTTTGCCAAACACCCTTCGATGATTAAGTTAGAATGAGATTCAATTGAAGTCTATTGCAAAAGAATTCAACTTGGGAGTAGTTTTTGGGGTGAGAATTGTGTACCCTTAGTGCTTTGGTTTGTGTGGGTTTTATAGCCCTTGTCTTCATTGTCTGAATGAATATTTGCATTTATAGGATATGGAGCGTTGGTATTAATGGCTGGCTTTCATTGCCTACCAACGGCTATTCATCCGTTGGTGCTGGTACGTTACTCCTAAGCTGTCTTAGGCATTAAATGTCTTTTATGGCTTAGTTCGTCACTGATGTTCATACGTTACGCCTTGCATTGAATAACATTTAATTCATTCGTCTAGAGGTGGAAGATCTTGATAAATTAACACTCATCATTTAATGTATGCTATAGTCATTCATCACATGGACGATGCTGGCTTGATGGGCAATGCTAAATTTCTCTTCTTTTGCTATATGATGGATAGGGTGATTTTTCTCCTCTTCAAACATGAATTAATGCTTGTCTTTATTATTCCACTGACCAATGAGAGATTCAAAATCAACTAGGAAACCTCCAATTTTAAATTTTACAATCACAATTAGTAGCCGATCAAATTATAGAGTTCATGCATTGCTATCTTTCCATTCCACTGTTAAGTTCTCTCAATTTCTAGAATCAAGCTTTTTTTGCTATTAGAGATATTAAGGTTCAAGTCCATTATATTAAAGTTCATTGTTGTATACGTAGTCCTGATTTGCCTAGTATTCAAATCCTTTACAATTATGCATTTGATTCATTTCATGCATTTGTGCCACATTTGGTCAAGTTTCTTGGAAAGTTTCAAGGATCACACGTTTAAGTATTCTAAATTCAAGATCTCATAGATATTGATGATGCAAAAAATCAGCAATTGAGCTCCTCGTCTTAGCTGATGGACGATGCTATGAATGGGGTCGTCTCTGTAGATGGAAAACCTGCAAAATGAACTGGGTGGAAGAATAACACGCCGGTGTGGCATCAACCAAACCGCCTCCGATGCTTAAGTTAGTAAGGGAGAAAGATTCTTAGAGAGAAACAAACTGGAGAGTGATTTTCGTAGAGTATTTGTGTGTATGATTTTTCATACCTTGGGTTTCTGGTCCTTTCTATTTTATAGTTGAATGCCTAATCAATGGGCAATGAATCACTATATTTATGCTCAATGGCTAGTGCATTACAGAATCTTTGTTTGAAATTCACAGCTTATTATGTGATCGTTGCTCTGTCTGTTACGTTTCGTCATCAATGAGTGTAATAAATGCGTAACGTCTTCTATGGGTAAATGATGATCTTTGCGTAGTGACGACCATAAATTTCTTACTCATCAGCTGCCCCCTTGTTCGAATTGTTGTATGTTAGACGAGATAAGAACAAATTCTTCTGTCGCTTCAAATTTCGTGTACTACACATTTATGATGGTTTTGGTGTTTGAGCAGTTGAATGCCACATGTACGGCCAGGATGCATTCGTAGTGCGGACAGTCTCGGTTTTCCCGCTCATGTTTTGGCCACTTGTTTTGCATTTTTCCCTCCTCTTTCCTTTCTTCTATATTTTTTCCTTATTCAGTTTCTGTTCTAGGGTTCGTTTCTCCTCCGAGCTTCCTTTCTCTGTCTTGCATTCCTAGTAAGTTCTTCGTGCTCCTTCTTCTTTCATGGTTCTTCCATGGTAGATTATTATGCTATTAGGGTAGATTTTCCTTCGATAGCTTTCTTTTTTGCTCATTTAGGTTGCTTACTCAAGTCTGTAAAGGGGGGAGTGTCTCGAGAGGGTTAATTTCTTCGTAGGGGAGGACTGTCCATACACTTCTGTCCTTTCTTCGTTATTCCCTCTGGTTTCCCATTCTGTTGAGGTAGCTAGGTTGTTAAAGATGTCCGAGGTAAGGTCTAGTGTGATCTAGAGACGGGGTTATTGTTAGGATTAGTGCCCTTAAATCCTATTGTATGATACTATGTATGATATTAAGTGTGACATTATGTATGACTTAATATTGTGATTGATAAAGTTGTTTTATTATTATCTAAAATAATGGTAACATGAATATTTATTCTGTCCTTTCTTCGTTATTCCCTCTGGTTTCCCATTCTGTTGAGGTAGCTAGGTTGTTAAAGATGTCCGAGGTAAGGTCTAGTGTGATCTAGAGACGGGGTTATTGTTAGGATTAGTGCCCTTAAATCCTATTGTATGATACTATGTATGATATTAAGTGTGACATTATGTATGACTTAATATTGTGATTGATAAAGTTGTTTTATTATTATCTAAAATAATGGTAACATGAATATTTAGACATTATCATATAATTCATGAGATGCATAGTATGTGATTTATGTGAAAAGTCACAGAAAATATAAATCACAAGTTCTTTGTAAACTCATAATTATAGTTCGTAGTCGGTGATGAAATTGGACGTTTCATCGGCGAAGACTATAACATATCAACTAAGATGATTTGTCTTGATCATGAAAGTGAAGACTTCTAGTTGATGTGTTGATATGCTTTAATAATTAAGACATATTGAACTGGACCACTGTGAGATTTATTATTCTCCTAAAGACTGTCGAATGATTAATAAACCTCACGACTTTTATTTACATGAACTCTTAATCCTGAGAGAATAATGGATCTAATCATGAAGTGTAGGTTACTTTGATATATCAGGAGTGAGATCCAAAGTAACGGTCAAAACCTCAGTATGTTAGGCAGCCACATTTAGTGTTGATGGAACATATATTCTCAAGATGGAATTCATAGTCTCTTAACAAAGATATAAAATATTCACTTGAGATAAGTTTAATGGGTTCAGTTATTTAGAGAGTTAGGTCTAACCACTTTAGTAAGGAATTACTAAAGTATATATTTATGAAATTGGATGTCATAAATATATGATGAATAACTTAAAAGAATTAAACCGGGTGTTCAAGGATTAAGATGTAGTAATCTACAAAGTGGCAGTCTATATTCATGACTTTGTATTATTACGAATATTTAATGAAGGGGTTGCATGTACAATAAAGTCTTAGAATATTATTTATTAATAAGGCCTAGAGTGCAATTATATTTATATAGTGGTATTAAATATAATTAATAGTAACTTTGGATTTGTCAAGAGTTGACAGAACAGCCTAAGGCCCATTAGAGCTAGTGTCTTATTTGTTCCCTTTTGACCCCACTCCAAGCCACATACTAAAGCCCAATTAGAAAGGCCCAAAAGGCTAGCCCAACTAGATAATCAGTTATAAGGAGAGAAATATACAGAATTTGTAAGATTATGAAATTTGTGTGTGTGAGTGTTAGACACTCATTCATTCTCTCTTGAATATACACATATAACTGATTAAGAGACCACACTTCTTGTGCATCAAGTAGAATTGGAGTGAAGATTAAAAGTGTTCCCAAGTGCTTCTAATTTTTGGTTTTGAATTTCACCGCATCAAGGTACACTCTCTTGTTCTTATATTATGAAACTTACATAGCACATGTTATCAATTGTAAATGAGTAAATCCGTTAATTTTTTGCTACATACATGCATATTTCCATCAGTTATCTTCGTTTGATGATTGCGTGATCTCGAAGGCTACTTCTGTTTCCACCCCCTTTAAAGCTTGGAATATCCCGTGTTCCCTTACAAGAAAGGTCGAGCAGCGGATTAGGGATAGGTTTCAGTTTCCTGATTCGGTAAAAATTAGGATCCCGAGTGACGAAGAGAGGGTTTGTTACTCGTATGCTAACGAGGTTTATTTTTACGAGGCTGACTTTACCAATGGCCTTCGTTTCCCTATTCATCCCTTTGTTAGGGAACTTTTTTCTTATTCGTATCTTGCTCCAGCAAAGTAAGTGCCTAACTCCTGGCGGATCATCGTCTCTTGCATGGTGGTTTGGATGTCTGCTAATGATGGTGACGTCGTTAGGAGGGACGAATTTTTCCATTTCTATCGTCTGAGGAAATCGAAAGACCCCAGCTATTATGAGTTTAAATCATGGGATAGGGCTTCTAGGTTATTCCTCAATTATCCATTGTCTTTTCGAAATTGGAAGCCAAATTTCTTTTTTTGTCTCTGGAAGTGGTTAGAAGTTCGTCCCTGGTGAGGACCTAGACGGAGCCCTCAAGTTTTTTTGTAGTTGGGGAGTTCCTGTGTCTGGTGTGTCTTTCTCGTTTTTCAGTTGCTTTTCCTTTCCTTCATGAGTGACAATGATAGATGACTTACTTGCGTTTTTGTTTGTAGTTTCCAAGCATCCTCCTCTAAAGAAAAGTTATCAGCGTCGAGCTAAAAAGTGAAGGAGTACTTGGAGTCTGTCAAAGATTTTGATGAGCTCGTTTCTCCTTAATCTCTATTTCTTCACTTTTTGTGTCTCGGACCATCTACTAAGGTTCGGAAAAATTTGGAAGTTGTAAAGAAGAGTAAACACTTCTTTCTTTTTGTCTTCTTCTTTCTTCTCTCTCTTTTTTTTATATTATTTTTTTGTCCTTTCAGGAATGACGGCTAGATTTAGCAAGCAGAAACTAGCTGAGGCCCAAGAGAAGAAGGCCAAGGGTGGCACCATTAGTGGTCTTTTGTCAAAGTAAAAGATGGGCAACGTCTCTAAGAAAGATCTTGTGACAACACTTCCTCCTACCCACTCTCCTACCTCGTCACTGGAGGTGATTGCCTCTAGTGAAGGTGATTGCCTCTAGTGGAAAGGAGGTTAGGAAGAAGAAGAAGGCTGGTGGTAAGACTTCTCTTCCCACCTTTTGAGATTATGTTGACACGGTGGCTTTAAAGGCTTGTGAGGCACTCTCTGTGGATGACCTAAGCCCTCTGATGGCGAAGTCGTTCAGTAAGGTGATGTCGTCCCATATTCAGAAGCTTGTACAGGCAAGCGTTGCAGGCTGTTTTATACTTCTTCTTCTCTTTGCTTTACTTCTGCTAAGGGAAAAAAGTTTTTGCAGGCTTTAGGGGAGTCTTTGTTCGTCTCGGGAAGGCTTTTGGCCTTAGAAAAGAAGGTGGCCACGTCTGAGCCTTTGGTCAAGTCTTTATCCGCTGAGAATGAGACGCTTAAGAATAAGGTTGCTATTCTCACTGCCAAAGCTGAAAATGACAAGGAGCGCGTGGCAACCTTGGAGAAAAGCCTACAGGTGGAAAAAGACTTCTACAAGCTGAAGGATAAGCAGATTGGTGAACTGGAGCTGAAACTGCAGACAGTTGGGGCCACAACGGTACAGGACTTTAAAGACTCTGACGAGTATTGCGATGAGTTGTGCAAGTACTATATGGAGGGCTTTGATCTTCTTGTGAAGTGGATGGCAAAGCAACACCCTGGTTTGGACCTCTCTGGCTTAGCCGTGGATGACGTTGAGAAGGAACTTATGTCTGATCGTCCATTTGAGGCTACAACAAAGAATGTGACAAAAGGAGCCACAGACGTTGCTGAAGTAATGGAGGAGGTCGCAATTACAACCCCTGCAGACCCTGTCGCTAACAAATAGTAATCTTTATGTTTTTTCCTTTCCTTTTTTTCTTTCCCCTTTTTTGTTTATTGCAAGGCAAGAACAATATTTTTCTTTAGGCCCATTGTTTTGGGCAATTAAACAATCACTTTGACAATGATAGGTAGATTGGTTGCAACAGACAACTCTTTTTATGTTTGGTTGTGCTTGGACGACCTTTTATGACGATGTGCTGAAACAATTTTCTATACTTAGCTCACGTTTGAATAGCTCTCTGTTTTTGGCTATGTTGGAACTATCATGTGTGAATGACGATTCTGATCATGTTTGAACACCTTAGCACTTAAGCTGCATTTTGAAAAGCTTTCTTTTGAGCCATGTCTGGATGACAAGCTTAGTACTCCTTAGTCGTGTTTGAACAGTTTTCATTGAGTCGTGAATGACAGCCTTAGTTGCGTTTGAACAACTTAGTATATTTTAGTTTTGTTTGAACAGCTTTCTATTGAGTCATGTCAAAATGACGAAATTAGTTGTGTTTGAACAACTTAGTATTTTTTAGCTGCGTTTGAACAGCTTTTTATTGAGTCATGTTTGAATGACGATATTAGTTGTGTTTGAACAACTTAGTATTTTTTTTAGCTGTGTTTGAACAGTTTTTTATTGAGTCATGATTGAATGATAATATAAATCATGATTGAATGATGATATTAGTTATGTTTGAACTTAGTATTTTTTAGTTGCGTTTGAACAGTTTTTTATTAAGTCATGTTTGAATGACGATATTAGTTGCGTTTGAACAACTTAGTATTTTTTTTAGCTGTGTTTGAACAACTTTATATTGAGTCATGTTTGAATGACGATGTTGCGCTGTACTAATGACTTAAAGCCATGGTATTGGAGCGTCTTTAGGTTAACCATTTTTTATGTTTTGTCTATTCATGCTCGAATGACAATCATATTGTTTGTGTTTAAACAACTCTGATTTAGTCGACTTTGGTGGCTGTGTGTGAATAGCTTTTGCTTTAGAATTTTAATGACGGAGGTCCTTGAGATGTCTCCCAAGGATGACTCCTAAGAGTTGAACATATTTTCATTGACAAATAACACATGAATGATCATTGATAAATACACATGGATAGTGCTTTCATGTATTATTGATCTACGAATGACAAAAGTAATAACTGTCATACATACTGATATGAAGATTAGGCAACTTGAAATGTAAAGCATTCCTTACTGGTAGATTTCTTCAAGTGTTCTATGTTCCATGGTCGAGGCAATTCTTAGCCATCTAGAGACTTCAAGTAGTAAGAACCTTCTCTGGAATGACGGATTACTTCGTAGGGGCCTTCCCAGGCTAGTCCTAGTTTTCCTTGGGATGGGTCCTTTGTTGCCTGTGATACCTTTCTAAGGACGAGGTCTCCTATGTTGAACCTTCTTCCCTTGACCTTTCTGTTGTAGTATCTGGCCATTGCTTCCTTGTATATGGCCATTCGCTTCATAGCTTCTTCTCTGGCTTCATCAATTAGGTCCAAGCTGCTGTTAAGCTCCTACTGGTTTTTTTGGTCTTCATAAGTTTTGACTCGGAAGCTCATCAGTCCCACTTCCACTGGTATGATGGCCTCAGTGCCAAATGTCAGCTTGAATGGTGTTTCTCCTGTTGGAACTCTTGTGGTCGTCCTATATGCCCAAAGGACATTTTGTAGTTCTTCAGGCAATGCCCACTTTGCCCTTTCAAGCCTAGTTTTGATAATTTTGAGCAAACTTCTATTCGTCACTTCTGTTTGGCCGTTGGCTTGAGGGTGTTTTAGAGAAGAGTAGTGATTCTTTACTCCTAAGTCTTGGCAAAATTTTGGAAACTTGGGGTTGTCAAACTATTTTCCATTGTCTGATATTATGACACATAGGACTCCAAACCTGTAGATGATGTTTTTCCACACAAAGCTTGTGACTTTAGACTCTGTTATCATCGTCACTGGCTCTGCTTCTACCCATTTTGTGAAGTAATCGATTGCCACGATCAAGAATCCGAGTTGTTTCTTCCCTAGAAGGAATGGACCCACAATATCAAATCCCCATCGGGCGAAGGGCCATGGTGAGGATATGGGTGTCATTGTCTATCCTGGTCTCATCTGGACATTTGCGAAGCGTTGAGACAAGTCACATGCTCTGATGATGTCGTATGCGTCTTTCTATAGGGTTAGCCAGTAATATCATGTAAGCGCCTTTCCTGCTAAGGATCTTGCCCCAGCGTGGTTTCCACAGACTCCTTCGTGTATCTCGCGGAACACATAGTCTGCTTCTTCTAAGTTAGCGCATCTTAGATATGGGAGAGTATCCTTGTCTGCACAACACATTGTCAATAATGACAAAGCGAGCTGCTCTGATCTATATCTTCCATGCTTCCGCCTTATCTTCAGGGAGCCATCCTTCTTTCTAGTAACGAACGATGGGAGTCATCCACTCGTCTTATTCTTTTATCTTCAGAACTTGCTCACCTTCTGTGCTTGGCTGCCCCCCTTATCTCTATACATAATTCGAAAGTTGCATTGTAGTCGTCTAACGAGGCCAATCTTGCTAGGAAATCAGCTTTTGCATTTTTGGTTCTTGGGATTTGCACAAAATCTAGGCTGTCAAAGTGCTATGAGAGTCTTTTGCCAATCTTCAAGTACTTATGCATCCTTTCTTCTTTGGTTTCATAATCTCCCTTCACTTGTCTAATTAGTAGCTGAGAATCAGTTTGGACGATAAGGTTCTTTACTCCTAAAGCCTTTGCTAGACTTAGCCCTGTTAGCAATGCTTCGTATTCTGCCTCGTTATTTATTGCTTGGAACTGCAATCTGACTGCATACTTTAATATCTCTTTTTATGTAAATATGAGACTACTCCTGCTCCTCCTACTTTCTTCGTGGCAAACCCGTCTGTGTGAACCATTCATGTTTCCATAGAAGGGTCTTCTTCCTTATAGGAGTAAGTGAACTTTGCAATAAAATCTGCTAGCACTTGGGCTTTGATTGCTACTCGGGGCCGATATTCGATGTCAAATTGGCCTAATTCAATCGCCCATTAAATGAGTCGTCCTATTGCATCTATCTTATTCATCGTCTTTCTTATGGGTTGGTCTGTCATGACGTCGTTGAGGTATGCTTGGAAATAAGGACGAATCTTTCTGGAAGCGACCAACAATGTAAAAGCTATCTTTTCCATCCTTGGATAACTTGCCTCTGTTCCTTGGAATGGTTTGTTGGTATAATAAACTGGCTTCTAGACGTTCCCTTCTTTTGTGATCAGTGTTAAACTTACTACAGTATTGGATACTGCTAAGTAGAGGAACAGCTTCTCTCCCATCACCAAGGGGCTTAATAGAGGTGGTTTCGTCAAGTACTCCTTTAACTTGGCAAGGGCTTCCTTGCATTTGTCATTCCATTGAAAGGCTTTTTTCAATACCTTGAAGAATGGCATGCACTTATCTTTTGCCCTAGAAACGAATTTGTTTAGGGCTGCAACTTTTCCTGTCAAGCTCTGCACCTCCTTCACTGTTTTTGGTGATTTAACCTCGATTATTGCTTTTACTTTGTCTGGATTTGCCTCTATTCCTCGTTAGGACACCATGAATCCCAAGAATTTTCCTGAAGCAACAGCAAAAACACACTTTGCATGGTTTAATTTCATATTGTACTTACGTAGTGTGTTGAAGGTTTCTTTGAGATCATTCAAGTGGTTGGCTTCATCCTTGCCTTTCACCAGCATGTTGTCTACGTACACCTCCACATTCCTTCTAATCTGGTAAGAGAACATGCGGTTCACCAATCTTTAGTAGACCCTTGGCTGGTAACAAACGATGTCTTCTCTTGATCGTCTTCATCCATAAGAATCTAGTTGCATCCAGAAAATGTGTCCATGAAACTTAAGAGCTTGTGTCCAGTAGTTGAGTCTACCAGCTGATCAATCCTCAGTAAGGGGAAGCTATCTTTTAAGCAGGCTTTGTTTAAGTCTGTGAAATCGATGCACATTCTCGACTTGCAATTACTCTTCTTAACCGTGACCATGTTTGCTAGCCAATTTGGATAGAAGAACTCCCTGATGAAGTCGACTTCTAACAGCTTCTCTACTTCTTTAGTTATAACTTTATTGCGCTCTAGTGCAAATATTCTATGCTTCTGTTGTACAGGTTTACATTCTGGGTTGATGTTGAGACGATACTGTATGATTTTCTTATCAATCCCGAGCATATCCACGTGTTTCTAAGAAAATCTTGGTTTGCCCTTAAAAAAGAGATCATCTTCTCTTTCTTTGAAGTTGGGAGTGTTGTTCCGATCTTCAATACCTTCGTCGAATCTCTTGGGACGATCTCAACTTCTTGTGGTGTTTCTGACGGTTCGGGAATGGGTTCTAGTTCATTGATCACCCATGTGTGGTTCTCTCCAGATGCTAGGGTAGCTTGATAGCATTCTCTTGCTAGAACTTAGTCTCCTCTAATTTTTCCTACTCCATGGGCTATTGGAAACTTCACCTTCAAGTGATATGTTGATGTCACTGCTCTTAGCCTGTTGAGTGCAAGTCTTCCCAAGATGATGTTGTATGTTGAAGGGCAATCAACTATAAGGAAATCAATTTCCTTGGTGACCTTTGCTAGGTAAGTTCCTACGATCACAGTTAGGGTGGCGATGCCTTTAGGGACAATTCTATCCCCTATGAAGCTTACTAGGGGCGAGGTAAAAGGTCTGATCCTTTTCTTATCCAGCTTCATCTGCTGAAACACGGGTAAGTAGATGATATCTGCTGAGCTTCAGTTGTCAATGAGCATCCGGTGGATGTTGAATTCTTCTACTCTGAGCATGATTACCAGCTGGTCGTCATGGGGTTGCCTGATACCGCGACTATCTCTCTCTAAGAAGACAATATTTGGCTTGTAATTCTTTGGCGCCTTCATTAGAGGGAGTCGTGAATGGATGCTGTTTATTTACATCCCCTGTGCTTTTTTGAGGGACTTCAGCGTTCCGCCTGCCATTAGTCCTTATGAGATCGTCTTTATTTCTCCTGTAGGGTTTTTACTATCCCTTACCTCCAAAGTTCTGTCCTGGTCATCTTCCATTGGTATCTATGGGGCTCCGTCTTTCTGACGTACTTCTGTAACTTTCCTTGTCGAATTAAAGTTTCCACCTGGTCTTTCAAATGTCTACACTCATCGGTGCGATGGTCATGATCCTAGTGGAACCTAGAGTATTTGTTCTTGTCTCTCCTTTCTACTGGAGTGCTAATTGGCTTTGGCCATTGTAGGGTGGGATCGTCTCTTATCTACATAAGGACCTGCTCAATCGGAATTATTAGAGGAGTAAAGTTAGTGAACCTGGGTTTCCTATCTGGAAGTTCCTTCTTTTTCCCTGTAGTCTGCCCAACATTTAGTGTCTACTTCTTTTTATCACGATTGCTGCTTATTCCTTCGTCTCTCTTCCTTTTTCCATTCATTTCTTTTACGAGCACTGCATCTTCTGCATTCATGTTCTTCTGAGCTTTACAGAGCAACTTCGAAAGTGTTTTTGGTGGACTTTAGTGATTGAGAAGAAGAAATCTCCTAGCAACAACCCTGCTTGGAAGGTTGTCAAGATGACTTGATCTTCAACTTCATCTACCTGCAACAGCTCCTTATTGAATCGGGTGACGTACTGTCTTAGTGATTCTCCTTCTACCTGTTGAATGTTGAGAAGATGGCCAGTTGGCCTTTTGTATCTTTGGCCCCCAATAAAATGACAAACAAAACCCTTGTTGAGTTGTTCAAAATTTGCAATAGTTCCTGGGGGTATCTTGCTGAACTATACCCTGGCTGCTCCTTTCAATGTTGTTGGGAATGCACTACACATTACCTTGTCTGGGGTCATCTGCAACAACATCAGCATCTTGAATGATTCGATGTGATCCAAGGGATCTTTGGAACTGTCATATAACTCCAACTGTGGGAGACAGAACTTTGGTGGGAGAGGACAGTTCAGTACTTCATTAGTGACTGGTGAGTCCATACTTCAAATCATCCCATCCAGATTCTCTCCATCTTTGTCCTTCATAGCACTCTTTAGTTCATCCATCTCCTTCCTCGTGTTGCGAAATTCATTCTCCACCCTGGTGGAGTCTTCTCCTCAGGTCGTACATCGCCTGTTGGCTTGAGAGTTTGACTCTTCTTCATTTGGTTTTCACTTGTTCGCCGACGTTGTGCGTTTTGGGATTTCATTGTCTTTCGCAGTTCTTCATTCTGGCGAGTCAGTTCTTCCACATTGGCCAAAAAGGCTTGGATTTGTTGTTGTTGCACAACATCTAGCTAAGGTGTGGCCTCTGCTTCCATCTCATACTCCGAGGGACTCTCTTGTCACTGGGAAAGATGGCTTGAATTATTAGCGTTCCCACAGACGGTGCCAAACTGATGATGCAAAAAATTAGCAGTTGAGCTCCTCGTCCTAGCGGATGGATAATGCTGTGAATGGGCTCGTCTCTATAGATGGAAAACCTACAAAACGAACTGGGTGGAAGAATAAGACACCGGTGTGGCGTCAGCCAAACCCCCTCCAATGCTTAAGTCAGTAAGGGAGAAAGATTCATAGAGAAAAACAGGCTGGAGAGCGATTTTCGTAGAGTATTTGTGTGTATGATTGGTTGTACCTTGGGTTTTTGGTCCTTTCTCTTTTATAGTTGAATGCCTAATCAAGGGGCAATGAATCACTGTATTTATGCTCAACGGTTAATGCATTATAGAATCTTTGTCTAAAGTTCACAGCTCATTCTGTGACCGTTGCTCCGTCTGTTATGTTTCGTCATCAATGAGCGTAATAAATGCGTAACGTCTTCTCTGGGTAAATAACGATCTTTGCGTAGTGACGATCATAAATTTCTGACTCATCAGATATTATCTAGGATCACACGTCTAAGTATTTAAAATTCAGGATCTCGTGGATATTATCTAAATTTCTAGGAACCACTTTTTGAGACATCACAAACATATAATTTTTCTAATTTGATTATTGAATCTATATCCCAATTTCTGGTTCGTGCTTTCCACAAGTGGAGCATCTCGGCCGAAATTCTAGAAGTGCTACTTTGATATCCTCTATTCCTTTCACTTGCAACCAACATTCCTAAAATCCGAATCAACTTTTGTTATGGAGAAGCTAATTTAGAGGCAGATGACTTGCTAACTAAGAAGCACCCAATGACCTATCAAGTGCAAAGCACAGATATAAGTAAATGAGATTCTTTGGGCCCATTGAGTTGCTTTCCAAGAGTCTGGAATTCAATGGACAAATTAAAGCACTGAAAGTTATGCTCCTCCTCACTTAAACAGTTAAATAAAGTGGGGTCGAATAAATAAGAAATTCTCACTGCTTTAATTGTTTTTTTTTTTTTTTTAAACAGTCTAGTATTCAGCCACAACAAAAGAACCAGACTAAATTGGTCCAATTAAAAGAAAGGTTGAATGCCGAAAGGTTAGCAGTTGGTAAATATTGAGGAAAATGTTTCTTTGTATTAGTTTTCCCACCATCATCAACTAATCAAAATGCCGAATAAGAATAAATTCTTTCAACACTAAATTGAGGCAAATCCGAACATTTCAAAGGACGAAACCATCCACTATATAAATAAAGCAGAAAGCTTGAATGCTGATTCTTTTTCCTTTAAAGATTTCCACCGACTATTGATCACTATACTCATTTCTTGATGAGCATTTGACAAGACCCTTGGTTAATAACTATAACCACACTACTACTAATGATGCCCCTATCAGTCAAAAAAATATTTATTAAAAGAAGTCAAAACCCTTGGTTAATAACTCTAAGCGCTTGAAGTCAAGCATGCATGCGAAAATTATTATTAAATTAAGTAATGTCTAGCGCAATGTATTGTACATTTTAAAATGTTTTGTAACACAAATTATCATTATCTTAGGATTCATCATTCATATATGACGAGTACCGGTTAAAGGTCATCCAGTGTAAGGACGACCACAACCACATCTAAGTCGAGGATGAGACAAATGGTGAAAGGCCGTCTGTATGAACAAGACGAGCCTATGTGTATTAAAACCAGAAGTTAATTCCATCAGGCCAGCTGACAACGGGTAAATGCGCCGGAACGGTTATAGAAGCAATAATGAGCCAACGGCCACCCGTTACACATTAAACAGAAACTTTATTTCCATTAAATGCCGCGTTTCATTCAGGAGAAAAATGCCTAGAGGAGCATTAACAAGCATAAATGACTTGCCAGAAAGCAAACTATAAAAGGCAATGGAACCAAGGTATACGCTCTTCATGAAAAAATCAGTAGACTACAATTACACTACCCATTGAGAGCCATAATCTGACTTAGGCATCGGAGTGTCTTCAACTAGCATCACACCAATAAACCTTCTTTGTATTTCTTGTCTTTTCAACAAGCACTGCAGCTTGTCCATCAATATTTGACGAGGAGTATACTGACGAGGTCAATTTCTGGCTTCATCAGTTTGGCACCGTCTGTGGGGAAAAACGACAAGCCATTGTATTCCTATCGATAAAGCTCCTTAAGACCAATTGAGTCTGCTGAAACATCACCCCCGGATCTTGTAGTGATGGCTCAACAGATCTAGGTTCTAACAGCCAACGTGCAAGAATTAATGAAGCAAGACAAAGAATTGAAGCGTCAAACCCATCCAAAGGGCAACAACACTTCACTTCATTGACGCAGCCGCAGCAGACACAATGAAGAAGCTAGCAACCCCGAGAACAGCAAGGGAAAAGATGCTTCCGAATATACCGAGCAATCTACACACGATAATGATCACATGATGAAAAGCCTGCGAACGGAGTTGGACGAGGTGAAAAACGCCATGAAGGGGAAGACGGTGATGAATCTCAATGGCATGCTCAAACGAACAGATTCACCCTTCACCGCTAGCATTTTGAAGTGTCTCTTGCTCCAAAGTTTCGCCTACCTCAGCTAGAGTTTTATGACGGCACGAAAGACCCTCTTAACTACATAAGAGCTTTCAAGACAATTCTAAATCTCCAGTAAACTCCAGACGAAGTCATATGCAAGTCTTTTCTCGCCACTCTCAGGGGAGCTGCCAGGGTGTGGTTTAGTAAACTGGCACCATCTTTAATTGCAAACTTCAAACAGCTCAGTGACTCATTTGTCCACCACTTAATTGGGGGGCAGTGCCACAAAAGGCTAACCTCTTACTTGCTGACAGTGCGGCAGCAGGAAGGGGAAAGCTTGAGGGAGTATGTGAAGTGCTTCAACAAAGCTATGCTCGAGATTAAAGAAGCAGATGACCAAGTCATAATGTTAACCTTTCAGGCTAGACTTAACAATCCTGATCTCATCTTTTCAATGGGAAAGACGCCACCAACCTCTATGACAGATCTTCTGTTCAAAGCTCAAAAGTACATAAACGAGGAGGACGCTCTCACCGCAAAGGGGTTGACGGGAAAACGGAAGAAGGAAGAACCCAATGACTCCCAGGGTAAGAAAAAGGACCGCAAAGACCATTCCTCAAAAACTAAGGCTAGCAAGAGCAACCCAGAAGTCCCAAAGAAGAGGTTGAACTTCACACCATTAGCGATGCATGCGGACAAAATCCTTATGCAAATTAAGGATGACCCTGGCCTGAAATGGCAAAATCTGTTAAACACATCTTCCAAGAAACGTGGCCCTAGAAATACTGCCATTTCCACAAGGATCACGGCCACTACACAGATGAATGTCATGATTTGAAGGAGCAGATTGAGGAATCGATTCAACGAGGGAAGCTCCAAAAGTTCATCAAGAGAGATCATCAGTCTCGATCAAGAATGGAAGATAAACCCCATGACGACAACGAAGACGATGGACGAGATCATCCAAAGCAAGCTGTAGGGGAAATAAGGATGATAACAGGCAGACCGGTATCAGGAGGATTATACAAGTCCCTGAGGAGGACTCATCAGAGGCAGATCAATGGTGTTCATGTCAAGCATCCCTCAGCAAAGTATCGTCGCACAGAGAATGACGACATAACTTTCTCTGAACGCGATGCAAATGGAATCAAGCAACCCCATGACGACCCCCTTGTCATCGTGTTGGAAATTGAAGGCTTCAACACAAGAAAAGTATTAGTCGATAAAGGGAGCTCAGAAGACATCATGTACATGACGGCCTACCAGCAGCTAAGGTTGGACCACAAGCAGCTTCGACCTTTCAAGTCACCTCTAGTCAGTTTCAGTGTAGACCGTATCTATCTGAAAGGTATCATCTCGTTAACAGTCACAACAGGGGCGCATCCAGCTCAGGTAACAAAATAGGTGGATTTCTTGATCGTTGATTGTCCATCGTCATACAATGTGATCCTTAGTCGACCAACATTGAATCGACTTAAAGCCGTAACCTCAACCTACTTCCTCAAGGTGAAATTCCCAACCTCACATAGGATTGGAGAAATATGTGGAGATCAACTGCTAGCCCGGGAGTGCTACCAGGGAGTACTAGCTTCCAAAGAGAATCATACCTGAATGGTTGACAAGGAGCCTGAGAAGCCTACCAAAGATCTGGAAGATGTGGAACTGGTAGAGGGAGATCCTACCAAAGTCACTAAAGTCGGAGGAGGTCTTGATCCAACATTGAAAGACGAGATCGTAGAGTTCCTGAAGAAGAATCTAGATATCTTCGCCTGGACCCATGAGGATATGCCAGGCATAGACAACAAGGTGATAAAGCACCAATTAAATGTCGACCCCACAAAGAAGCCCGTCCGACAGAAGCGAAGGGTCTTCGCTCCTGAAAGGAATAAGGTTGTCATAAAAGAAGTAGATAAGCTTTTAGCCGCCAATTTTATCAGAGAAGTGTTCTATCCTGAGTGGCTCATCAATGTTGTCATGGTGAAGAAGTCCAAAGGAAAATGGCAGATGTGCGTTGATTTTATAGACCTTAATCATGCTTGCCCAAAAGACAGCTTCCCACTCCCTAGAATTGACCAACTCATGGATTCTACTATTGGTCATGAGTTGCTAACCTTTATGGATGCTTTTTCAGGCTACAACCAAATTCGCATAAATGAGGAAGATTATGAGAAAACAGCCTTTGTCACTAGCCGGGAATTGTACTGTTACAAAGTCAAGTCGTTCGGCCTAAAAAATGCAGGGGCCACATACCAGAGACTGGTGAATCACATGTTCAGTAAGCATATTGGATGAAATATGAAGGTATATATGGAAGACATGCTTGTAAAAAGTAAAAAGGCACAGTTACACTTGGACAACCTTAGAGAGACTTTCAACACTTTGAGGAAGTATCAAATGAGATTAAACTCAATGAAGTGCATATTTAGGGTCTCGTCAAGCAAATTTTGGGATTCATGGTTTCCCAACAGGGGATCGAGGCCAACCCATAGAAAGTTAAAGCCATACTTGACATGACCTCTCCAAGGAGTGTGAAGGAAGTACAAAGGTTAACTGGATGAATAACAACCCTGAACAGATTTGTCTCTATGGCCATAGATAAGTGCCTTCCATTTTTTTAAGAAACTAAAGCAGGCTTTCCAATGGACAGAAGAGTGCGAAGTGGCTAAGGCCCTCAAGGAATACCTGTCCAAACACCCACTCTTAAGTCTATCTATCGAGGGAAAGGATCTGTACCTTTACTTAGCTGTATCACAAACAGCTATAAGCTCGGCACTGATTCGTGAAGAGCTTAGGGTCCAAAGGCCGATTTATTACACAGGCCAGGCCATCCAGGGCGCAAAGGCGAGATACCGAGGATAGAGAAATTGGCTTTTTCTTTGATCGTCACATCCAGAAAGCTTCATCCATATTTCCAAGCATATACCATCCTTGTCATGACAAACCAACCTCTCCGAAAGGCCATGGGCAGGCCAAATACTACAGGGAGAATGTTTCGATGGGCTATGGAGTTGAGTCAATTTGACATTGACTATAGACCACAAACGACAATTAAAGCTCAGGCATTGGCTGACTTCGTCGTTGAGTTCACCATAATGGATCAAGATCCAGAAGCAGATTACTGGACAATGTATACAGACGGGTCTTCGGCCGCAGGAGTTGGAGGGGTAGGAGTGATCCTCCTATCTCCTAAGAAAGATGTCCTCAAGTATAGAGTCCAGCTTCAGTTTTCAGCGACAAACAATGAAGCAAAGTATAAGGCGGGTACTTACAGGACTGAGGATCGCAAAAGCCTTGGGAGTAAGAAACCTAAAGCTGAATTCAGATTCAAAGCTAGTGGTGGGGCAGATAACCAATGAGTATGAAGTGAAGGAAGACATGGTGAAAAGGTACTTAGAACTGACCAATCAGTTAGTTTCTAACTTTGATGATGTCAGGATCACTCAAATACCAAGGGAAGAGAATTCAGAAGCGGACAAAGTGGCTAGACTTGCATCGTCCGACAATGATGAAGGACAACCTGGAGTATACATGGAAGTGCAAAGACTCCCTAGCATAGAAGGGTTGGATATAATTTACGTTCAATCCAAAGGAAACTAGATGGATCCAATAGTCACTTATATCAAATATGGCACGCTCCCTCCAGACCTTTCAGAGCCCAGAAAGATCAGAGTAAGATTATCCAGATTCACGATCCTGAATGACGAGCTCTATAAAAGGGGATTTCTCAACCGTACTTGAAGTGCCTCGACTCCAAAGATGCCACGTACGTGCTAAGTGAGATCCACAAAGGAATCTGTGGAAATCACTCAAGTCCAAGATCACCCGTGGGGAAAGTGGTTCGAGCGGGATACTTCTGGTCGACCATGCAGAAGGATGCAACCAAAGTCATCCAAAGGTGCGACAAGTGCCAGCGGTTTGGAAATGTGCAGCACGTTCTAGTGGAGCACATGATGAACATTTCGTCAACATGGTCGTTCTCAACATAGGGGTTTGACATTGTAGGTCCCCTACCACCAGGTAAAAAGTAAGTCAAATTTCTAGTCATCGCTATTGATTATTTCATGAAATAGGTGGAAGTAGAACCTTTGGCAGTAATCACAGATGCCAAAATACAAAACTTTGTCTAGAGAAATATTGTCTGTCGGTACGAGATCCCGAGGGTGATTATTTCTGACAACGGACGACAATTTGACAACTGTAAGGAGCTAGGGATCAGGAATCACTATTCTTCCCCTGGACACCCATAAGCCAATGGCCAGACCAAAATTACAAATCAAACTTTGCTCAAGTTAATCAAAGCTCGACTTAAGGGGGCAAAGGGAGTATGGCTTGAAGAGCTTCCTGGAGTTTTATGGGCCTATAGGACAACTCTGAGAACACCAACAAGCGAGACGCCCTTCAAACTGGCATTTGGAACTGAAGTAGTAAATCCTGTAGAGGTTGGAATGTCAAGCCTTAAACGCACATGTTACGATGAACACAGTAATGATGAGGGACTCAAACTCGCTCTGGATTGTTTGCCCGAGGTCAGAGAGGATGCAGATCAAAGAATGGCTTTATACCATGAAAGGATGACAAGGTACCACAATCAAAGGGTGAAGCTAAAACATTTCAATCCTGGAGATATGGTCCTACGGAAAGTGTCACAAGCCACCAGGGATCCAACCCAAGGAAAGCTAGGCCCCAATTGGGTAGGCCCATACAAGGTCGTCCGTTACTCAAGAAGAGGGAGCTATTACTTAGAATATGTGAATGGAAAACCCTTGCCTCATCCTTGGAATGCAGAGCACCTCAAGAAGTACTATCAGTGAAAAAGCTGACACCCAACATCAATAAGTTCTAGTGTCTGGAGCACCTCGTGTTATTCACCAGTAGATAAGCGAGACTTTATTGTTTTCATGCATATGTTTTACTTTCTACACTTTCCATTTTTTGTCAAGTATTATCCTTGTAATACCTTCTATAAGCAAGGATGAATAAAGCAAATAAGGCACCTTTGAAGCCATTTCTTTTCAAATGACCAGATCTCAAACATTTTGCAGTGATAAAAACTTCATGTTTAAATCACGATGATAAAAACTCCGTCAACACAATGACAAGTTTAAATCACAATCTCAGTGATAAAAACTCTGTCAACACAATGATGAGTTAGATCATAATCTCAGTGATAAAAACTCCATGTTTAAATCAAGATGATAAAAACTCCGTCAACACAATGATGAGTTTAAATCACAATCTCTATGATAAAAACTCCATGTTTAAGTCACGATGATAAAAACTCCATCAACATGATGACGAGTTTAAATCATAATCTCAATGATAAGAACTCCATCAATGAAATGATGAGTTTAAATCATGACGTCTATGGTAAAGACTCCAACGAGGAGTTTGAATCATAACGAAATTAAATCACAACAACAAGGTTAAGTCATAACTTCTAAGAGAAAAACTCTGTCTATGAAAAGACGAGTTTAAATCATAGCACTTGCAAAACAACAAGTTCAAATTGCAATATTAGTGGCAAAAGAATTCATTTGTGAGATTACAAATCGGAATTATTCTCTCTAAAAGTGACGAACTTCCCAAACATGACGAAGACCATGAGTTGGCCAAGAGCATCAAACTTCCTGTAAAGAATCTCATCATGATTCAACAAAATAAGAAGTTGCAATCAAGAAGAACTTCGAAATAAGACAAGCAAAAGCCTCGAAACCAGGAGGAAATAAATGTTTTAAACAATTTCAAAGAGGAAAAAAGATGTTCAGAAATAAAAATTTAAGCCCCAAAACAAGAGGGCAACCATTGTTTTCCAAAAAAGATAAAAGAAAAAGATATGTATGTTCTAAGAAGGGGGTACAGCAGATTCATCAGTATCCTTTCCTCCAACAGTGTCCTTCCCAGTAGAATCCTTCTCTACAACAGCATCAAGTTTAGTTTCTTCTTGTTTCTTGGCCTCATCTGCGAGAATTTCGGCGTCACTCTTTTCAAAGTCCAAGTTAAAGAAGTCCATGACCAACCTGTGATGCTTCATCATCCATCTTCGTAGAAGCTCAAAACCTTTAAAGTATTAAATGAACTAAAGATCCAAAAACTGCTCTGACTGCATGAACTTCTGGATGACCTCATCTTTCTTCGCGTCAGTCCTGAGGAGGGCAACTTGGATCTCTTCATCCTTTTGAACAACAAGCGCTTTCTCCATATGCAAGGCTTCTATGAGTTCCCTTATTTTCTCATTTGCCTTATTCGTCTCGTCCATGGCAACAATCAGGTCCTTCCTTAACTTCGAACTTTCAGCCTCGACAAATTCCAACTTTGAGTTGGCGACTATAGCCTTCTCTTCGATGCTCAAATATGCCGCTGTTATACGCAAGGACTCCCCGAGGACCTGGTGGGATAAAAAAGAAAGAGGAGATTACAAGCATATACATAATGAGTAAGTACAAAAGGATGCTAAAGAAGAAAAAGGGGCATACCTGCACCAATTTATGAATATGGTGACTGACCAACTCGTGAGAAGGAATAGACGACAAGCCTTTGAGTTCGTCGTCTATGATCACGTTATAAGCACGGCCCATAGCAATTGCAAGGTCGTCCCAAACGCTTCTTCTAGCCTTGCCTTTTCCTTTTGAATGAGTAGTTGGGGGAGTAAAGGCTATCACTTCTAAGGACAGGATTGGAGAAGACGGAGCTACTTGGACGGATGGAAGAGCAGCAGCTTCACCCTTCTCTTCACTCAATTTTTGCTTCCTCGAATTCGCGACAAGATTAGAAAAGGGCTCGTTCTTCAATCCCCTAATACGAGCATATTTTTCCTTGCTTTACCTAGTGGCCATTTCTGCTAAACCAAAAGTTAAGTAAGCAATCAAACATAGTAGAGATGAAGTTAACGAAGACAAAGGTATTCTAAGAGTTAAAAAACAAATGATCTTACTTTTCTCTTCTCGACGAATTTTCTCGAACATGTACTTTAAGGGTTCGGGTCCCAAACAACAATCAAACAAGTGACGAGGATCAACCAAGTCGTCTAAATCCTAGATTTCACGAGCAAAAGCAAGGGCTGCACGAACCTGACTATAGTGTTAATCTTCCAACTCAGGACGATCAAGAGTTACAAAAATTGAAAGATAGACATTGTTAGGCAAGCAGCAGTGGTATGAGAGGAAATAAAGAAAGACGATAAAAGTATGCACCAAGCGCAGGGACTTCCCATTTTCGCAATAATCTTACGACTTCCCCTCAAAAGTCGTCAGATACAGTTTCCCAACTCGTTTCGGAAATGAAAAAAATATCATGATTTCCAACCACGAAAAGAAATGGAAAAGCCTTTGACAATCCTAGATTTCCTATCCCAGGGTAAAAGCTCAAAATACCCATAATAGGTAAAGGCTTTCAGATGGTACAAATGCAAAAACTCATTTAACGTTATCATATCTCCATTACAAGCAGACACCCAAGTGGACATACAACTTATAATCGTCCTCCAGGCATTTGGGACGAGTTGATCAGGGGCGATTTGGAAATTATGCATAAGTTGCATAATAAATGGATGGACGGGGAAACGAAGGCCACATAGAAAATCAGCCCCGTAGAAGCACACTTCTCCATGGGCAAAGCTACAAGCTTTTCGCTTAGACGAGGTAGTCTAATGGAGGTACCCTTTTGGGAAACTGAATCTTTTTCCTAAAACCATTCAAATGCTTCTTTGTCAAAGAGCAGATTTTAGAAAGGGCATGCAAAGGGGGCGGGGATAAAGACGAAGGCAGTTTTGATGTAGCGGTGTCAACCACCTTACATAAAGACTCAACATTTAAGGACAACCCTGTCTCTAACTCACTCGACCTAACGTCATCTTCCTTATACTCAACAGTTACCATCTCTAAATGTTGTTGTATCAAGGAACGGAAAATCAAAGGGTAGAGAGAGAACAAAACAGGCCTAAGTGCAGTAAAATGCGACACAAACAAGCCAACATGAGGACGCCAACCAGTGGAGTACTCAAGGAAAACCCCTAATCTAGCAAAGAAAAAGGAAACCAAGGGGCACTCTTGTCTAAAGAATTCAAAACCAACCATCAAAAGATAAAGAAAAGAGACCTTACCAAGAAGATTTGAGGTATAGAAGTTTCTCAACGCTCCAAAGTTCAAATCAAATAAGGCGAAGGAAGAGGAATGGTTTTCCTAAACAAGGAAAAACTGGAATTAAAGAGCACCAAAACCAAGGCGATTTCACACACGCCACGAATAGGGAATAGACACATGGTTCTTTCTTGGGAAGTAGTAGTTTCGCATTTAAGATAGAAGCGAAATTTCGAGAAATGGGAAGATACGAACTGTCACGTCTGGTCACATTCCTATGATCATCCAAAGTCTTGACGACAAAGGAATGAGGGGCAATTGACAAGTACCGGTTAAAGGTCGTCCAGTGTATGGACAACCACAACCGCATCTAAGTCGAGGATGAGACAAACAGTGAAAGGTCGTTTGTATGATCAAGACGAGCCTATGTGTAGTAAAACCAGATGTTAATTCCATCAGGCCAGCTAACAACGGGTAAATGCACCGGAACAATTACAGAAGCAAAAAATGAGCCAATGTCCACCCGTTACACATTAAACAGAAACTTCATTGCCATTAAATGCTGCGTTTCATTCAGGAGAAAAACGCCTAGAGGAGCATTAACGGGCATAAATGACTCGCCAGAAAGCAAACTATAAAAGGCAATGGAACCAAGGTAAACGCTCTTCATGAAAAACTTAGTAGACTACAATCACACTACCCATTGAGAGCCATAATCTGACTTAGGCATCGGAGTGTCTTCAACTGGCATCATGCCGATGAACCTTCTTTGTATTTCTTGTCTTTTCAATAGGCACTGCAGCTTGTCCATCGATATTTGACGATGAGCATACTGACAAGGTCAATTTTCGGCTTCATCAATATATATATATATATATATATATATATATTATATGAAGACAATTAAAATTTTAATTTCACCCTCAAAATAAACAACATTAGGACAAAAGTTCAGCTTCTATGATATTACCCTGTGCATAAGGAGCCAAATGATGTGCAGCTTGTTTTGCATCTCTTCTTATCTTCTAACGTGTTCAAAATTCCATTTTCTTATAGCTAGTTTGGATAGAATGGAGAGAGGGCAGAGTAGAGTTGGCCAGTTCAGCCAACTACATGTACTCTACTCTACTCTCCCTTTCTCCTTCCTCCTCCATTCAAACAGATCCTTAGGCTTACGTCTTCTGATGCAATAAGCTGCGTCCTTTATAATTAATGTACTCAATTGCTTCTACTGTCCCACATCTTGCAAAATTCTACTCGCTATGCAAGTAGAATTATGGTCTTTGGTCCACACCGCTACTAATTTGCCACGCCATTTATCTTGCCCTTCACTTCTAGCTCCCTTAATTTTGCTAAGAGTCCCTCTGCACACAAACATGTGTTATAATATTTAGAGAATTAATTAAATATTTGAAAAAAGAGAAAACGTAAATTATTAAAATTAATATAAGTAAGAATATGAACCTATTACTTGGGTGGACGGTACAAATATTTAATTATTTTCCATGAAATTAAAAACACAATTTTTTGTCTAATTGCGTCTTATCAAATTTGTTTTTATCTTGTACTTGACTTTGTTTTACTTTTTGCCAAAGCTTGCGTGCAAGAATTCTTATTAACTTACTAATGTCTCGCGTGATACATTTTGAAATATTTTGTAAAAATATACATGTCTCAGGGTCTATATATAATATGTATTATGTGTTATAATATTTGGAGAATTAACTTCAATTATATTACATTACATGTCATTAGAAAAAAGATAAAATGGAAAATTTTTTTAAATTATTATTATTAAGAATATGAACCTATTACTCGAGTGGATGATGAATAGATAGTATAACAAAAAATAGGAAAACGAATGATGAATAGACAAATCATTACTTATTTTCCATCAACTTGTTGCCAAAGCATGCGTGCGAGAATTAATATTAACTTACTAATGCCTTGTACAGTGTGTGGTACTTTTTGAAATATTCTGTAAAATAAAATTATCTTAGAATTTATATATATAATATTTTTAGAATTAACCCCAATTATACTACATGTCATAAAATAGAAAATATAAATTATTACAATTAATATAATTAATTAAGAATGTGAACCTATCTGAGTGCATGTTATTAAAATTTTTTTTTTATCTTTTGCTTGACTTTGTTTCGTTTGTTGTAAAAGAAATTGAATTTTAGCAAAAATTAATATACCAAATTAATTATTTAATATATATATATATATATATATTTCCAAAAATAACTTTAAATATTCATTTATATATAATTTATACATCAGAATAAATACATTTACTGTATTAATACTCTTTTTAATTGCATAGCACAAATTTAGTTTACTACAATGTTTATTTATAGATGTTTGTGTGTGTATTAAGATTAATATAATGAAAATATAAAAAAATACTTTTGTGAATTCAAAAATATTTAATTATTTTAAGCACGTAATTTTTTTTTATAATCTTGATCGTATGTGTTATTAAATTTGCTTTTGTCTTTTGATAGTGTTTGTTTCAATTGATACCTAAGAAACTAAACATGAGGGAAAATGCAATATTCCAAATCAATTTTTTATGAGGAAAATAAGTTTTCCAAATGAATTATTTCTTATATAAGTTTATAAAAATAACAATATATGTGCCCTCATGTTTATAAAATCTTGATATGATAGAGAGTTAAGAGTTATGACTCATGAGAACTTTTTTTATTTTGGTAATTGAAACATGGTTAGGGGGTGACCATTGTGGTTTTTCTACTTGGGTGTTACTATAGTAGCACTATAATTGTTCTTGAACTAGACATTTGCCCTGATGCAATACAAGGTACAAGGACCCACAACGAGTTACTAGTGCGTAAAGGGAACTCAAACCCGCAACCAAAGTGGTGTCGACCCAAGTTCCTCATCACTAGACCACATTTAGAGTGTGTTTGGATACTGTTTATTTAACTGAAATTGAAAAATTATTGCTGAAAATACAGTAGATAAAGATAAAAGTTAGTTAAAATAGTATAATGAAGCCCATAAATAATGCCAAAAACCGCAATTGGCCCATAAATAATAAAATAAATAAATTAAATAGTAAAATTATTTTAATTTTTTATTTCAATCCAAATGCACACTATGACATTATTCTCATAATTCCATGCAAATTGAATGAGGCCATTATTTCCCCACTTGCACATGCACTTCCTAGTTACTATCCCCAGTTTCCACCCCATACCTAAAAAACCTCTCACCAAAACAAACAAGCCCAACCCAAGCCCATTACTGTAAAAACCACATGTCTCACTCCACACCACTCAAAAGTCCACAACCCACACTCCCTTGTATATATATACCACTGACCCACTCAGACCACAACGAAACAAAATTCTCAAACAAAAAAATGTCAAGACAGGAAGTCACAAACCACAGAGAGCAAGCAGAGATCTACCATGGCGAAGAGCTGTGCAAGCAAAAGTCACAAGATCTCCTCAACGAGATCTCTCTCCCCAAAGGCCTCCTCCCTCTAGACGACGTCGTCGAGGTCGGCTACAACCGCACCACCGGGTTCGTGTGGCTCAAGCAGAAGCGCAAGAAGGAGCACCGGTTCCGCTCCATCGGCCGAAACGTCTCGTACGATAACGAGGTCACGGCTTTCGTCGAGGACCGCCGCATGAGGAAGCTCACTGGGGTCAAGACCAAGGAGCTCCTCATCTGGGTCTCCGTTTCCGACATCTACATCGACGATCCCAGTTCGGGTAAGATCACGTTTGCCAATCCTACTGGGATCTCCAGGTCTTTTCCGGTGTCGGCTTTTGAGCTTGACAACGAAAGGAATAGCGGAAAATGAGAATAGACTTTCTCGATTTTGTGTGTTATAAAATAATGGGTTATAATAAATATTTTTTTTTTAAAAAATTTGGTTTTGCTGTTGTATTGTCAATTTTTATGGGTTATTTTACTGTTTTGGTTGACTGAGATATTTTGCCTAAAATCCAAATCTTCTTTGTTTCTCCAAATCTCAATTGGATTGCGTGCTTAACTGAGCTATCTTTTCATCTTTTGCAATTACTGTCGCTTTGTGATTTTTTTTACTTTATATACAAACTCTGTCTGCCGACCTGAATGCATCGAGCGTTTGGTTTGGAAATTATCTACTATTCAGATATGTTATTTTTTTAAAAAAAATTAATCATAAAAATGAAATATTTAAATATATAATTTGACAATTCAATTCTTTATAATAAAATTGAATAGTAGATGTTTATTGACTTTTTTTTTATCTTTTTTTTTTTTTTATCAACTTGGTGTTTATTATCTGTTTAACTTTTATGGTGCTATGAATTTATGAGTCACGGATATCGACACTACATGAGACAAGATACGACAATTAATGATTTTTTTTTTTTTGAGAATTCGACAATTAATGAATTGAATATCAATAAATATTTCAAACAAAAAAAAAATCAATAAATATATAAATATATTTATATTTATATTTATTTTTTGCAGTATATTTAATATTTATTTTAGATTTTAGGAATAAGTAAACATCCATCAAATCATTGAAAATATATTTAAAATTAATTTAAAACAGGAACGGACCTAGTAAGGGCTCGACCCCCTGGCCAAAAAACTAGGAAGCACCAACGCGGCTGCTGTGTCTTAATTTTTTTTTTCTTTTTTTTCTTTTTTTTCTTTTTTTTCTTTTATGGATTCGCTCTGACACTGCTCCAATTTCTTCGATTTGCGCAAATTTGAGCATATTCAGCCAGAATTGGGTTGTATCGGCCAAATCGAATTATATTAGCCGGCGGCCAAAATCGGCCTTGAATCATGCCGGAATAGCCGAATACGGCTTTGAATGAGACCCAAACATCCTAAATCTGTTCTTCTTCAATTTTAGTCTAAATAATTGTTGCTTCTTTTGTGTTTTCTTTTTTTTTTTTTTTGTGTTTTATTTTGTGTTTCTTACGTTTGAAAAGCTATTTGAAATGAAAAGGATAACATATAGAAAATATATAGAAAAGAATGTTATTGCATGCTTTCTCGGTAGTGAAATATATTTGTTATCATTTGTTGCTTGTATGCTTTCCAAGAATAAAAATATTTTTTTGCCTTAGAAATATATAGAAAATATAAATAAAATATTTTTAATAATTTTTTAATTGCCGCACCCGCACTTTATTTTTTCAAAAATTGCTAAGTCTCGCACTCACATCTACACCAGAATTCAGAAACGCATTCGTGCTTCGTAGCCAATATATATATATATATATATATATATATATATGAAGAAGAAGAAGTTAAATTGTGCTTTTAATAGTTGGGCCCCTCTCTTCCAAACTTTGGCCCTTTTAGCTAGTCCTGTCCAAACCATGATCCAAGTGTACAGTTTAGATTTACAACTATGGTCCACTTGTTTTAGCTCAAGTAGTTAGCTCTGCCCTTTTTCTTCTTTTATTTCTCTTTTATTTTACCACCACAGGGACATGCTTGATTTTTATTAAATTAACTATTATATTATTATATAACATATAAACAATATAATAACTTCTTAAATTTAAATAAAAGTACAAATTTTAACAAAAAAAAATCTCAATTTAAAGCATTTGTCTATGTATGGTACGAAACGTACGATTTTACGATATGATTCATACAATACGCATGCTGTATCGTATGATTCATAAGCATTTACGATATGCCGATATGATACGAAACTTTTTACACACAATATGTATCGTATCGCGTATCGTACAATACTGACAACTATACTGTAACTAAAAATGAGATAAATTGTAGAGATTCAATCAAATGTAAGCCAATCCAATGATCCTCAATTTCCTCCTCTTCTTCTTTTTTTATTTTCCATTTTTTTGGCCTAGACCGTGTTGCAACTTGCAATTGTGCTCAATTTGTGTCCCATTCAAAAAAATAAATTTTTTTCCTCTATAAATACAAGACTCAAACAAATGTGTGTCGATGCGATATTTGAGTCCAACACATGTTGGATAAGGGATGATAATTTTATTGATAGTTGGAAAAATTACATAATGTTTGAGTTCACTAAAACTAACGGATATAGAAATAGAGGACACTCCTCCGCCCAAATACAAGGCTCGTAGCTCGAGTTTGTTTGCTCGTATCACATCACTGCATTTGATCGGCCAATGTAGTTGGCTCAATCGATTTAGGTTGGTCAATTGGATTGGCAAAAAACCATTGTTTTGAACTCTCTCTCGACTTTAGGACCAAGTCTAGGAACACATTAAAAGTGGTGCATTGATACAAGCCATTTTTGCTTAAAATTATTTTTCTAAAAGAAATTTAGTAAAATAAGTAAATAATTCTATTTTAAATTTGTTTGGCTAAATAGACTTTTAATATTTTGTCTATTGGAACATTGGGACTTGTGTTTCCAAGAGACAAAATATTAAAAGTCCATTAAGAATCGAGTTTCATGAAACTCGATTCTTAAAGAAACAAGATAGCATGCTTTAAGGTTAACACAACTCTTTATTAAATTATTATCCACATGGATCTTGTATTTAAGGACAAGAAATCCATTAAATACCAAATTTCAAAAATCCTTTTGTTGAGCCAAAAAAAAAAAAAAAAAAAAATCCCTCTCTCTCTATAGTCTATATTTCTTTGTTTCTCTCATTCTACCCCTATCACGAATTTGCTAAAAATCTAGCACCTCTCTCTCTCTCTCTCTCTCTCTCTCTAAAGACTTCCTTGCACAAGTACACTTCAAGTTCAACCACGCCTTTTTAAGTTGTGTGGAAGCTTTAAGAAACAAAGGCAGTACCCAGAGATTCAAAGCCGGTAACTTGAATGACTTCAAGCAAGTATAAATAGGAAGACAAGGACTTCCATTTCGTGTGTAGCAAATGAGTTATCTACTTAGCGTGAGTGTATAAGGTGGTGTTTGGATTTTGCAAAACTCAGTTTTGTTAACTCATAACCCAAAATGCATGAGGCCCACCTATAGAATGTTTGTTTGGATGGTTTTCACCGGAGTTCACTCAGTTAACAAAACTGTGTTTTTTGGATTTTGAGTTAACAAATTCGAAGACAGACTTGGGCTGTTTTCAAGTGATGAGTTATGTTAACTCAATGGCAATAGACGTAATTTTGGACAAGATTTGGGTCCCACAATAGTGTGTAGTTACATCACTACAGACCCACAGCAGCTCCAACGGCACTTATGTATTAACTTTCCCAACGACCCATGCTTCCTACTTCATCTCACTTTCCCTTTTCCTTCTCCCAAACCCACAGCACACCAACAACTAAAGCAGAGCTCTCCACTGATCAGCACCTTCAGCCCGAGATATACAAAGCTCCGTTCACCGATTTTTGTTCCCAGTGAGACCTAAATTCAGCCCCTCCATCTGTTGGGTTTTATTTTGATATTTTTTGTTTTTTCCATTTTCGTCCATTTCCATTTTCCTCCATTTTTTGTGTTGTGTTTATAGAGACCTAGGCTCACTTGGCTGTAACTTGGTTTGCATCGGTTCACGCCTTGCATTGGTTTTCTTCCTCGTTTTTTTTTTTTTTTTTTTTTTTTTTTTTTTTTTTTTTTTTTTTTTTTTGGTGTTGATACACACATAGACAAAAGAAAACTCAAGAGAAACATCAAAACAAAGAGAGTGAATTGGCCTGCGATATGCGTGGGTGTGAATTGTAAATGGATGGCCGAGATGAACTGTAGCGGTTTCCATCTCAATCCTCTTAGATCTCCCACTTTCTTGCACAGATCCAACGCATGCTTCATCAATTTAAGAAAGTATACCTTTTCTTCCTCCCACTTACTGCTGAGTGGTCCACCAACTGTGAGTGTGATAAAATATTCACTCAAGATAGAATATATTTTTCCCCTCAGATGTATTTTTCCTTCGAGAATACAGCTTTGTTGGGGAAAGGAAAAATGAGAAAAGAGAAAAAATGCGGATGAAACCTTCCGTGGGTAGGCTAACAGCTTTGCTCTGACCAAGTAACAAGTATGGAGCCCACAAAAAGTTGAAAATTTTGAGTGATGACAAGTTGAGTGATGTGTGCTAAACAGGTGGATATAAGAAATTGAGGTATTTTCAGTGATGAGTGATGAGTGACGAAAATTGCGTGAAAAGTGATGAGTGAAAAAAAAAAAAAAAAACCAAACAGGGCCTAAGTTTCTCAGCATAAGTGAGTTAAACATGTGTGCCTAGGTGTCCGTTTGGATAACTTATTTTTTGTCAGCTTATTTTTCTATTCAGCTTATTTTTGCTACTATTCATGGGCCTCATTGCTTTGGTACTATTCATGGGTCTCACTGTACTATTCCAGTTAACTTTTACTTTTATATACAGTACTTTCAGCAAACAATTTTCAGTTTCAGCAAAATAAGCGGATCTCAAACAAACCCTAGGTGTCTAGAATTAAATTATGTGCAAGAGTGTATATATACATGCATGCACAACACACTCTTGCACATACTTTTATTTATGCATACATATATACATATATACATACATACATATATATATATATATATATATTTCTATGCGATGCATGACTTGATAAAAATTCATATATAAACTATTTTTTTTAAAAAAATTATTAAAACAAAATTATTAAATAAATGGTAATAATCAATTATAAAATAAGTAAATAATTTTAATAAAAAAATTGCTTTAAATTCTGATTGTTTACGTTGATGACATTTAAAATTCGGAATTCTATTTGTTTATCTTCATACACATTTCTCCCTCTTGGCAGAAATCCTATTCGTTTGTCTATAAAAAGAAAATCCACGCACACATCTCTCTCACAAAATTCTCTCTCAGTGGGTTTAGACTTTAGACTCCTAATCTCTTACTAAGGAAGTCATCTCTATAATTTTCATAGTTTACGCTATCGCTACCAAGAAAATCATAATTTTCAGTTTGTGCTATTGCCACCACCAAGAAAATCATAACAATGTGAGTAATCCTTCATTCTTCCTCTTCTTCTATTTTTTTTTAAAATTTTTTTAATGAAGAAAATTATAAATTATGCCACGTGAGACATAACAATGTGAGTAATCCTTCATTCTTCCTCTTCTTCTATTTCTTTTTTTAAAAAAATTTTTTGAAGAATATTATAAATTATGCCATGTTAGTAATCCTTCATTCTTCCTCTTCTTTTATTATTTATTTATTTATTTATTTGTTTCGATGAAGAATATTATAAATTATGCCATGTGATATATAGACTAATAATTATTTATATATCAAAATTCCTTATAGCTATCAACCACGTTCTCTTCCTCTCTAATAATTTTTTTTTTTAATTTTAAATTTTGTATATGTTACGTTATGTTGAATCAACTCTTTTTTTCTTTTCTTTTTTCCATTTTATTCATATGACCTTTTTTTAATTCCAATTTTTATGGGATAAAAACAAACACATTGATTAGATATCTTTAATTTCAATAAGATTTAAATGAATTATATTTCAAATGGAACTTTACCAATATATATAACCCTATATATCCTTTTTGGAGTAAAGCTTATTTCAATATGTAAATGCCTAAATCTCATGACAATGTAGGTATGCATTCTTTCTTCTTTTATTATTATTATTTTCATTTTGTTTATTTTCTTTAGTGTTATTATTGGTTTTTTTTCTTCATGTGATTTTAATTAATGAATTCAAAACATTCAAAAACATTGTCAAGTTTCTAAAGGCTCCTTCTTTGTTTTTGTATTTTGTTTATTCTTGAATTATCAACTTTAATTTTAATTTATAATATTATCAAGATTATATTAATTTTAGATTTATCAATTGTTTAGTACGTTTTTTTTTAAAATAATTATCAATTTAAAATTCAATTTGGAATTATCAATTTAATTTAGTTTTAGGAAGAAATCTTACCCCTTATTTTAGTGAGATAATAATTTACACTTGATAATTTTTTTCTTTTATTTTTATTGAATCTATTAAAATATGAATTATTTATACATTTATTTTATAAGCTTTTTCATAAAACCGTGCAACGCGCGGGCCTCTAACTAGTTTAGAAGTAAAGAACAATAAGTAAGATGAATTTATTAGATTAAAATATAAGCGTAAGTTGCATCTTGGGAAAAAAAGAAAAAGAAAAAAATACAATAATATGGGGTGTATCATCAATCGTGTGGGATTTAATTATAGGGATGACTTTAATGGTTAAGAGAGATTATATCGAAAAGCTCTGGCTTAATATATATTGTGGGGTCGGAGAATTTAGCAACCCCAGCCCACTTTATTGCTAGGCCCAAGGCCCGCGCCGAGGAGGAAGAAATGTCCGAGGACGAATCAAGGAAACTTCAATTTCCAAGAAGCACTGCCAAGGACAATCCTGTCCTCGGCCAGCCGAGATCATGGAAAGGAAGAGCAAAGCACCATCAGAGGTAGTCGTTCTGAGCGTCCCCAAAGAAAAGACAAGTACAACGGGTTAGTTATGGAAGCATGGTAGAGGAGCGATTCTAGGAGGAACTGTCACCTCCACATTAAATGCTCACAACTAACGTTATGGCCTCATTAATGGAGAAGTAACCCCTGAATAGTGCTGCCATAATTGCTGCAACCCACAGAAAGAATGGGAAGGTGACTGATTGGACAAGCACTCAAGTGGTAACCTGCATGACCAACAAATGAAGGGCCAAGATGAACCAAAGGGGGATATATACTATAAGAAGCCCTCCAGAAAGGGGGACGAGAGATTAGAGGCAGAAATACTATAGCACTTGTATCATCTCTGTAACCGAGTACTGAAGAAGTAATAAGAACTTTCAGCCCCTAAGAGGAAGGCTGAGGAGCAATATTTCATGCTTTAGCCTATATTCTTGTCGTTCAACCCATTCACTACCATGTTTAGTTGTTGCAATCCTTATTATGGCCTAGTTCTTGAACCCATACTCTACAAATTCATTGTATTAGGCTAGGTGGGCTTAAGTCCACTTCATCCAAAGGAAAAGCAGTGCTCAAACTGGGTCCCTACAATTGGCGTCGTCTGTAAGGAGAACTTGTGCGTTAGTAAGGAAAACAATCAAGTATGGTAGGATCAGGCCCTCATCAAGCAGTCTCCCATCAGCCTAAACCGGCTAGATCACAAAAACAGGGTAACTTTCTCAACCCTGGGCGAGACCGAAATGAAGACAACGAAAAGTCTCAAGAGGGAAGCGTGCACACCTCACAAACCAGCAGAAGTCACACTCGTAGGGGCAGCCACGTGCCTCGGAGGCAAAACAACGGCCAGACCAGGCAATTAGAAAAGGTTAAAAGTCATGTGTCCCTGAGACAGGACGATAAGGTGGCCATGCAGCGAGAGATAGACGATTTGAAGAGAAGGCTGCGCCACGCACAACGAGGGCAGTTTCTTCCCAGTCCTGACATGCCCTCCGATGAGGAAGGCGATAATGACTATAGACGAAGATCAAGGACTCCTCCTAGCGAGACCTTCTCTCTCGAAGAAGAGCAGTACCAGAGGTACAAACGCAAAAGCCCCTCTAGGACAGGTATTGGGAGGTGTATAATGAATTGGACGGCAATTACAGTGATGTCGCCATCAGTACCTTCAAGAATGGTCTTCCAACTTGGCACGGCTTGAGGAAGTCTCTAACTGGTAAGCCTGCCACCAGTGTGTGCCAGCTAATGGATCGAATCGACAAGTACAAACGGGTAGAGGAAGATCAACTGCAAGGTAAGGGAAAAGAGAAGGTCATCTCTTAGAAGATGAGGGACTTCAGGTCGGACAGGTATAACAGCAACCGCCCAAGAAGAGATTTTGCAGGGCAATCCGGGGCGACCAACGCTCAAGCCATCAACGCTCTATTCCGAGAACCAGTACATAGGGTGTTGGAGAAGATCAGGAACAAGCCATACTTTAAGTGGCCAAATAAGATGGCGGGGGATCCCACGAAGCGCAATCAAGACCTTTACTGCCAATACCACGAGGACCACGGACATGTCACAGAAGACTGCAGGCACCTTTGGAACCATCTGGAACAACTAGTCCGAGAAGGAAAGCTGAAGCACCTCCTGCATCATTCTAGTGGTTATCAAGGCCAGACTCATCAGGAGCCTCAAAGAGATGCCGCACTGAGGCCACCCGTAGGAATGATTAATGTGATCTTGGCTGCGCCGGGGAGAACAGGCACGCGCCCCTCACGGGTATTGTCTGTGGCCCAGATGCTTGCCAAGGAGTCCCAGTCAGAGCCGAAGAAGGTCAGAAGGAATTTTCACCCGATCCTGAGTTTTTTAGAGGAAGACAAGACTGGGACTACCCAGCCCCATGACGATGCACTGGTGATCACCCTTAGAATCGGGAACTACGATTTGAAAAGAGTGATGGTGGATGATGACAGTGGGGCCGAGATCATGTACCCCGACCTCTACAAGGGACTGGGGCTAAAACCAGAAGATTTGGCACCCTATAACTCCCCATTGATGAGCTTCGATGGGAAACTAGTTACCCCGAAGGGAATGATTAAGCTGTCCATCCAGACCGGCCTAGAGGTAGTGGAGGTGAATTTTATAGTAGTGGACACCTACTCCCTGTACATAGCAATCGTTGGCAGGCCCTAGCTCCGCACTTTGGGGGCTGTGGCCTTCTCCTTACACCAGAAGGTGAAGTTTCCGTCTGGAGATCAAGTTCTTGAAGTCCGTGGTTGCCAATCTACAGCAAGGCAGTGCATGGTGGCGACCATATCACATCGGCTCGATGCAGAGTCCTCGGCCACTGCTAAAGGGGGCTTATAGCAATCAAAGAACCCAATGGCGCCTCCTGACGCAGCTGTCGAGGAAGCAAAATGTGAAGATCTTGAAAAGGTGGTCGTTGGAGATGACCCAGAGAAGTTCTTCCAAGTCGGGGCTCAACTGCCTCCCTAGGAGAAGGAGGAGTTAATCGAGTTCCTCAAAACAAACATTGACATATTTGCATGGGACGCCTGTGATGCTCCAGGGATTGATCCCACCTTTATCTGTCATCATCTCAATGTCAACCCATTCATCGTTCCCAAGAAGCAACCACCTCGGCTCCCATCAAAAGAGTACGCTGATGCGATTAGGGAAGAGGTAAAGAAACTTAAACGTGCGGCGGCCATCAAGGAGGTTTTTTACCCTGAATGGTTGGCCAACACCGTGGTGGTCAAGAAGAAAAGTGAAAAATTTAGGGTTTGTGTAGACTTCACGGACCTAAACAAGGCATGCCCGAAGGACCCATTCCCTATGCCCAGGATAAACCAACTAGTGGATGCAACTGCGGGACATCCTCAGATGAGTTTCTTAGATGTCTTTCAGGACTATCATCAAATACCACTAACCCTGGAGGATCAGGAGAAGACAGCTTTCGTGACGCCTATTGGGAACTACCACTATAAGGTGATGTCCTTTGGCCTGAAGAACGTAAAGTCCACCTATCAAAAAATGATGACGAGAATGTTTGAGCCGCTGTTAGGCAAGAACATCGAAATTTACATTGATGATATGGTAGTGAAGAGTAAGGTGGTATCTGAGCATTTAGGAGACCTCGGTTGTACCTTCGATGTCTTGAGGAGGCACAAGCTACGCCTAAATGCTTCCAAATGCTCATTCGGCATTGGATCAGGCAAGTTTTTGGGC
Source organism: Quercus glauca (assembly GCA_023736055.1). NCBI lineage: Eukaryota > Viridiplantae > Streptophyta > Magnoliopsida > Fagales > Fagaceae > Quercus > Quercus glauca. The sequence continues at coordinate 65,646,721 of CM043319.1, read as the reverse complement.
TACATCATCACTCACAGGGGAATTGAAGTTGATCCCGACCAGATCAAAGCTATCAACAACTTGAGACCTCCAAAAAACCCTAAGGAGGTCCAAAAGCTCATTGGAATGATCACGGCCCTGAATCGGTTCATTTCCAGGTCGGCTGATAGATGCAGGCCTTACTACCTCCTGATCAATAAGTGGAAGGGATTTGAGTGGTCTGAGGACTGTGCCGTGGCCTTCCGGCAGCTCAAAGAATACCTATCCCGGCCACCTATCATGTCTAACCCTGAGGCTGATGAAGTCCTATACGCATACATTGTCATAGCCCCTCACGCGGTTAGCTTGGTACTGCTACGGGACGATAGTGGCATTCAAAAGCCAGTCTATTATGTGAGCAAATCACTACATGAAGCTGAGATCAAATACTTGCCCTTGGAGAAAGCCATACTGGCTGTGGTCCATGCTACACGAAAGCTTCCCCATTATTTCCAAGCTCACACGGTAGTTGTTTTAACTCAACTACCCTTAAGGTCTGTGTTTCGGACTGCTGATTACATTGGAAGGATCTCCAAGTGGAACACAATTCTGGGAGCTTTTGACATCAAATATATACGTCGGACCTCTATAAAGGGCCAGGCCCTGGCTGACTTGGTGGCCGAATTTGCCGAGCCGCTAGTGGAAACAGTAGCAGAGAAGGGAGACATGGATGGAAAGTCAATCTCTGTTCCAGGGCCCCCATGTTGGAAAGTGTATGTTGATAACGTCGCGAACCAAATGGGGTCTGGAGTGGGGCTAGTCCTAGTATCCCCTGAGAAGTCTGTTGTAGAAAAGTCCCTGAAACTTGGGTTCTCGGCCATAAATAACGAAGCTGAGTATAAGGCCTTGTTACAAGGGATAGTCATGGTACAAAAAATGGGAGGAAAAGCAGTGGATATGTTCTCGGATTCGTGGGCCAGGTAAACGGAGAGCTGGAAGCTAGAGATGTGAGAATGCAAGAGTACTTAAGCCAAGTCAAACACCTGCAATCTGACTTCGATCTTTTCAGCTTGTCACATGTCCCCAGAAGTGGGAACACCCATGCAGATTCATTGGCCACACTTGCTACTTCCTCAGCATGAGATTTGCCTCGGATTATCCTTGTTGAGCATCTGGAGAAAGCGAATAAGGTGGCAAAAGGCATGGCTCACGTCCACTAAGCTAAGGTGAGCCCCAGCTGGATGAACCCTATAGTGAGGTTCCTTAAAGATGGTACTATGCCTGAGGAGAAGTCAGAGGCTGATAAAATACGGAGGATCGCTCCTCTGTTCTGGTTGTCCGAAGGCCATAAACTGTATAGGCGCTCTTATTCTGGACCATACCTACTGTGTATCCACCCTGAGGCATCAGAACTACTGCTTGAGGAGCTGCACGAAGGGATCTGTGAGAGCCACACAGAAGGAAGGTCCCTGTCGCACCGAGCCCTCACCTAGGGATATTGGTGGCCGAGGATACAGAAGGAGGCCCTGGAGTATATTAAGAAGTGTGACCAATGTCAAGGGTTTGCTCCAAATATCCATCAGCCAGAAGGGGTCTTTAACTCTTTGTCCAGCCCATGGCCATTTGCCTAGTGGGGTCTGGACATTGTAGGTCCTTTCCCCAAGGCACCAGGAAATAAAAGATATATGTTGGTCGGCACAGATTATTTCACCAAATGGATCGAAACTGAACCACTGGCCAACATTAGAGACGTGGATGCTAAGAAGTTCATCTGAAGGAATATTGTCACCCTATTCGGGGTCCCACATACCCTCATTTCAGATAATGGGTTTCAATTTGACAGCAAAGCCTTCAAAAAATACTGTTGCGAACTGGGGATCACGAACCGGTACTCAACTCCAGCTTATCCTCAGGGAAATGGGTAGGCCGAGGCTGTCAACAAGGTTATAGTCAATGGGCTTAAGAAGAGACTGGATGACGCCAAGGGAAGATGGGTAAAAGAGCTACCACACGTCCTATGGACTTATCGGACTACGCCACGGCAATCAACAGGGGAAACACCTTTTGCCATGACCTATGGGGCTGAGGCTGAGGCTGTTATCCCTCTGAAAGCAAACTTCCCAACGCTGAAGACGAGCTCCTTCACCCCGAGCAGCAATGATGAGCTACTAGAGAAGAGCCTAGATCTAATTGATGAACGAAGGGAAAAAGTAATGATCCAGCTGACCTACTACCACCAGAAGCTCAAACAGGGATATGATGCCAACGTGATGTTAAAACCACTGGCACCAGGGGACCTAGTGTTGAGGAAGGTTGTGGGTGCCGCCAAGAATCAATCCTATGGAATGCTAGGGCCCAGTTGGGAGAGACCATACCGAATTACCTCAATGGCAGGGGTAGGTGCATACTACTTAGAAGACTTAGATGAAAAACCTGTACCTTGTCCATGGAATGTAAATAACCTGCGAAGGTATTATTATTAATAAAAGTATTTCTGTTAATCCAGACTCTAAGTCTATTATGATTGTATGTTTCGTGCCCTGACAACCATCCAAGTGTTAGACAGAACCAAGGTCTTGCATGGTCCTCGAACTCAAACCTGTGGGGAAACTAACTATTTCAAGAAAAATCCAAGTGTTAGACAAAACCAAGGTCTTGCATGGTCCTCAGACTCAAACCTGTGGGAAAACTAACTACTTCAAGAAAAATCCAAGTGTTAGACAGAACCAAGGTCTTGCATGGTCCTCAGACTCAAACTTGTGAGGAAACTAACTACTTCAAGAAAAATCCAAGTGTTAAACAAAACCAAGGTCTTGCATGGTCCTCGGACTCAAACCTGTGGGGAAACTAACTACTTCAAGAAAAATCCAAGTGTTAGACAGAACCAAGGTCTTGCATGGTCCTCGGACTTAAACCTGTGGGGAAACTAACTACTTCAAGAAAAATTCAAGTGTTAGATAGAACCAAGGTCTTGCATGGTCCTCGGACTCAAACCTGTGGGGAAACTAACTACTTCAAGAAGAACCTAAGTGTGGGGTAGAATCAGAGCCACGCCTGGTCCTTGGGTCGTCTGTTTTAGTAAAATTTACACCATACAAAATCTGCCTGAGTATTAAACAGAGCCTATGAACAGGCTAGTCCAACTTGATTAACTACTTTAATGCCTATCGTGATCATTGCAGACGATGATGATCTTTCCCATAACGAAATCTAAGAAATAGAGCCCATAAGCATCACTTAAAGCATTTTAGGGTGCCATGGACTTGGTCCTGGTTCAACCCACACCTGGAGGGTTCCCTTTTTCCATAACCTTGAATGTTTGTTAAAGAGGCCTACCTCGGCTCTAAATCAAAAACAAAAAAGAAGTAGATTTCCATCGGCATAAACATCTTTATGTTATTATAATTATTGCTGTGATAGGTCGAGGCATGATCAGAGTTAGGATTGCGCAAGCGAAGAAGATAAATAGCGTAAGTAAGGGAAAATAAAACGCGCACTACATTAAGTCCATAAAAGTTACACAACAGGAGTTACATTACAATGTTTAAAATATATATATATATATATATATATAAGGCAAAAGTGCCATTACATTATTCAAAAAAAAAAAACCATAGCATAAGGCAAAAGTGCCAAGAAACCTTCTTCTTCGGCTTGATCTTCTTCGACTGGTCTTTGGCCACCTCAGGGTCCTCAGGGCTCTGACTTAAAGGAATGGCCTGCAGAGGCACTGCGGGGGGAACTGTCGCCTCGGCGAGAGAGGCCTGGGCGTCAGATGAGGGGTTTGCAGCCTCTTAGAGTGCTTCCTTGTTGGGACCTTTGGCTGTTTCAACTACCCTAGGAAGATCAGCTTCCTTGGCGGGCCCCTCGGAAATGGTAGTAGTCGCTTCAATAGCCACCGCAGCCTCCTCAGCCTTTTCATTTGAGGCAGCACCAACTTCCTCGGAGACCACCTCAGCCTCAGAGCTAGATGGGGCAGCCTCACAGACAGCCGGCGGGTAGTACACATTCTCCACCTTCCACAGGTCAGGTGAGGCTTCAACGCCAGCTTGCCTAAGAGCCTCATTCCAAACCTGGAAGCAGTAGAGTTGGCATACACCAGGCACTTGAGCCTTGAAGGCGGCCTCTGTCTCAGCCACATTTGAGGCATAGGCTGCCTCTTTAGAAGCCTGGGCCTCCGCCCTGCCAAAATCTGCCTCATTCTTAGCCCTTAGAGCTTCGTCTCTAGCAAATTACACAATGCCCTTAGCCCTTTCTGCTTCAGTCACCTTTTCCTTCAGATCGGTGATCTGCTCTTTCACAATCCTCAGTTGATCATCCGCCTCAAGCAGGCGCCTCGTCTGGTCCTTGACCTACCTTTGGGCTCCTTCCAAGCCTACCAAGGCGCTATCCCTGTCCCTAGTCATCTCCTTAAGAGCCTCCTTGGCCTTCACGAGGTTGGCCTCAGAGACCTTAAGGGTCCGAGCAGCATCTAGGCGCTTGTCACACTCATTATCCAAGGCCCTGCTCTGGCTGTTGGCCTCCTCCTCCAGCCTAAAGGTGGCCTGTACAGCCTGCCAATTGGAACCAACACACAGTGAGTTTGAAACCCAGGAATGAGAACCATAAAGTCAAATGTCAAAAGTCTTACCATGCCCAAGTACCTCTTAAGGTCGAGGAAGACCTCCTTACTCCTTAGGCCCCCCAATTCGGCCATATTCACAGGGAGTAGCAGGGACCTCTCCAATGCGTCAGCCACGTACGTGCCTTCGCCCCCTCGAAAGTCCCTAAAAGAGGCATCGTCCCTCAAAGGCTCCCCATGGAGCATTGGGGCGGGAAGCCAGGCCTAAGCCTCAGACTGGACAATGACCTGCTTATCTTAGCCTTAGGGCCCTATCTTCAGTTGTTTTGAGGGCCACCAAGCGTCGCCCTCCTCCTGGGACGAACGAGACTTGTCACCTCCCATAGGCCTTTTGTCTTTGTCCTTCTTCTGCTTATGATTGGTAGGCTCAGGCCTAGATGGTAAGCTCGGCTGAGGAGGAAGTGGAAGCCTAGACTAGGCAAAAGTTGGCCTGGTCTAGGCAGGCTGAAACTTGGGCAGAAGAGGAGGAAGCTTAGGCTGAGACTTCCCCGGCTGGCCCTCAATCAAGTCAAATAAACTGGTTTGGGATTTCCTCTTGTAACCCATCTCAGCCCGAGGAGAATCTCTTGCTGACAGAAAGTCTACCTCGGTCAAGTTCTGGTCACCCAAGTCACCAAAGGGATCCTCGGACAGGTGGACTTGTTCGAACACACCAAATTCGTCCTCGGACGGACCCAAGCCAGCAACTCCTCCTTCTGTTTCTCTATTTTCTCCCCTAACCTCCGCAGCCTGGTAGGGAGTGGAAGAGCTCGCCAATTGAGTGCCCTCTGGAATGGGAGATCCCTCCGGAATCGAGAAACTGTCCTCGGTTATGGTAATCTTTCGGAGCCGAGGATCCTTTACCCTGATCACGTACTTTGGCGCTGAGAACAATTTCTGAATGGGGTCGTATCCCAAGATCTTGTGAGCGGCCCTAACTTGGTTGTTGGCCTCGTTTACGAAGATCTCTGCCGTCAACACAGTCTCCAAATCCGCCTTGTTGACTAAATAGAGGTGCCGTTGAAAAGCGTGCGGATCTGCAAAAAAAGAGGGCACATTTATGTCAGCAATCAAGCACTGCAAACTTTGATAGCACAAAAGATTAGATCCTCTCCTACTCTAAGGCACCCCACCTAGTGTCCCTTCCTCTATCAGACAATGGAGGCCGTCGTGCCACTCTCTAGACACGATGAGAAAATCCTTATCCAGACCCTTGCTGGACGAAGGAAGACACTGGATAAGCCGCACCCTATCATCCCTCGTCTTCATGTAATAAGACTTGCCCTTTATGTACTGGAGGTTGTAGCACCAGTTCACGTCATGATGGGTCAACATCAGCCCCATCTTCTCGTTAAAGGCATCTACACAGCCCAGAATCCTAAACATATTGACGCCACACTGGGTGGGGGCTAGCCAAAAATGCCTAAGCAACCCCTCGTCACTTGACCCATGGGGATTCTCATACCGCCCTCTAAGAAGGCGATTATGGGAATCACCACCTCACCCTCTTGCCTCCTAAAACTCCCATCTCCCTCCTCACAGTACCTTAGGCGTATGTTACTGGGTATCCTATAATCGACGATGAACTTCTCCATCGCCTCTTCAGACTCCACCAATTTCTTGAACCTACCCATCCCTAGAGACAACTAAGAGACTCGGGGAAAGAAGTTTAGAAAAGAGAAAGCGCAATTTAGAGAAAGAGAAAAAAACTTACAGAAATGAGGAAAAGCTCATCGGACAGGCTTTTTGTGCTGAAGGGAGTTGTGAATTTGGTTGAAGATTTGACCGAATTCAAGATATGTGCTCAAGAACTCTTGAATGCGAAAGTAAAGAGGCGAACCGGTTCAAATGGGTATTTATACCCCTAATTAAAAATAACCATGTGAATTTTCCCGCCCATAAAGTCAGGAAGATTGCCATCGTTAGATTATCATCACACCATTGAACGTGAAGAGCACCTAGCCGCCCGATTTTAATGCGGGCGTGCTCCTCATACCGAAACATCAGGGGCATGCCTTGGACAGGTGAAAAGACTCTGGCACTGATGGAGGACAAGACTTGATAAGCCATGGCAAAGGCCCGAGGACATCAAAATCCTCCTCTCCGTCCGAGGAGCCTAACAACAGGATTTTGAAGGGCTATTGTGGGGTCGGAGAATTTAGCAACCCCGGCCCACTTTATACTAGGCCCAAGGCCCGCGCCGAGGAGGAAGAAATGTCCGAGGACGAATCAAGGAAGCTTCAATTTTCAAGAAACACTACCGAGGACAATCCTATCCTCGGCGAGCCGAGATCATCGAAAGGAAGAGCAAAGCGCCATCAAAGGTAGCTGTTCAGAGCGTCCCCAAAGAAAAGACAAATACAACAGGTTAGTCATGGAAGCATAGAGGAGCGATTCCAAGAGGAACTGTCACATCTGCATTAAATGCTCACAACTAACATTTTGGCTGCATTAATGGAGAAGTAACCCCTGAACAGTGCTGCCATAGTTGCTACAACCCACAGAAAGAATGGGAAGGTGACTGATGGGACAAGCACTCAAGTGGTGACCTGCATGACCAACAAATGAAGGGCCAAGATGAACCAAAGGGGGATATATACTGTAAGAAGTCCTCCAGAAAGGGGGACGAGAGATTAGAGGCAGAAATACTGTAGCACTTGTATCATCTCTGTAACCGAGCACTGAAAAAGCAATAAGAACTTCCAGCCCCTAAGAGGAAGGCTGAGGAGCAATATTTCATGTTTTAGCCTATATTCTTGTCGTTCAACTCATTCACTACCATATTTAGTTGTTGCAATCCTTATTAGAGCCTAGTTCTTGAACCCATACTCTACAAATTCATTGTATCGGGCTAGTTGGGCTTGAGTCCACTTTATCCAAAGGAAAAGCAGTGCTCAAACTTGGTCCCTACATATATATATATATATATATATATGAAAATTTTGATAATAGACTATTAGTTGGAGTAGAATTTAAATTTCTAAAACTTAGATGAAAGTTTTTTCCAAATTAAATTATTGTTAAATTTAATTCCTTAGTCAAGAGTCTTGTAGCTTAATATCCTAATCAAAAATTAAATTAATATTGGATGCAACTTGAGGAAAAAAAAAACAAACAAACAAACAAAAACGTGAGTTATGTGGGGTTAAGTTTAGAAAATTTTGTTTATAGACTTTTTGTTTTATCTATACTACTATTTAAGGAGTTTTCTTTGTTTGAGATCCTCAATTTTGATGCCCAAAATACCCTCAAATTCATCTGTTTCTAAAGCTTAAATCATAGGGTTAAACATGTAAATTAGCAATTTAAAAACTCCTAATTTTTAGCTAAATTATAAATAATAAAAAAAAAAGTTTTTCTCTCACCTCCATAGTTCTCTTTCACCTTAGTCATCAAGTACTAATACAACTTCTTCTTTCTGAATAAAATAAAATAAAATAAAATAAAACTGCTTTTTTTTTTCTACAAACTTACCATTTTTTATTATCACTAAATTGTTTTTTTCTCACCTCCACATTTCTCTCTCACATTAGTAGTCAAGTACTAATACAACTTCTTAAAATAAAAAAAATAAAATAAAATTGCCATGATTGAATGTGTAAACGCAAAAAATAAAAAATAAAAAACCTCATCTCATGTGCGAAGCACGTGTGATGAGGCTAGTTTAAATTAACAGTTGTTAGATAATATCCCGTAATTTTAAGACATATATCATAACAAATAATACAAAATTAATTGTTCTTAAAATGTTGGTAATAGACTTTTAGTTGGAGTGGAAGTCAAAATGTTTTTTTTTTTAGAAAGAAGATGTAGGTTGTTGTTTGGGATTTAAGTTAAATTTTTTTATATAATATACTTTTAGTTTGAATAGAATTTAAATTTGTTGAAATATTTAAGTATAGATTTTTTTTTATATATATATAATAGACTCTTAGTTTGAATAGAATTTAAATTTGTTGAAATATTCAAGTTTATAAAATTTTGGTAATAGACTTTTAGTTTGTAAATTTTTTGAAGTTTAAATGATAAAGTTTTATCTAAATTAAACAATTTTTAAATATTATCCCTTAATTTGAGGAAATATATCATAACAAATAATATTAAATTAATTTAGTAATTAGTTGTTCTTAAAATATTGATAATAAACTTTTAGTTAGAGTAGAATTCAAAACGTTGGTTTTTTCTTTTAGAAAAAATACGTGGGTTGTTGTATGGGATTTAAGTTTAGAATTTTTTTATAATAAAATTTTAGTTTGAATAAAATTTAAATTCGTTGAAATTTAAATGATAAAGTTTTACTTAAATTAAACAGTTTTTTAATATTATCCCTTAATTTGAGGAAATATATCCTAACAGATAATATAAAATTAATTTACTAATTTGTGAGAGTAGCTCTTCTAAAGAAAATTGTGAGAGTAGCCACGTATTGCAATCATGGCTTCTAAGTTCAAATCTTATATATATATATATATATATATTGATGTGATGGTGTTTACTACTATATTATAAGGCTTTACTAATATATGCCCATTAGTAAACCATTTTAAGAAACTTTTTGAAAATCTAACAAGTTATATATCATTTTATGTCACCTCAAACTTCAGTTTTTGTAATGATTTTTTTTAAACTTTTTTACTTAGGGTTCGGTTAATGTGCATTTTTTCTCATTTAAAAAAAATTGAGGATAGTCATTTTGCTTAGTTCAATCCAGCCGTGTCAAAAGATTATCAGCAATCACTTGGCATAGTAAAGTTGGAGATCTGACAAGTCATATATCATCTCACCGAGATATTTGAACAGACTAATGTCTATGTCGAATAGGCTTCCCCCATGCTTTAGTTACATAACTGGACTTTGATTTGGACTCATCTCGACCAAAGCTGGGTTTTATAAAAAAAAGTGGATCTTGTCTCTTAAAAAGACGAGTTATATGTTTTAAGTAAAACTTGTCCCTTGAAGAGACAACACTCAAACTCAGGTGGCCCAAATGGGTTTAAATGGCCATATGAGCTTTAGCCAGATCGCACGGTTAAGTTTTAAACAGTGTTATGTTGTCAAATAATTTTAAACAATGTATTGTTAAAACAACAGGGTGTTCAACAGGAGGGAAATCAGAATCAGATGGACAAATAGAATTAGCATCATCTTCTTCTTCGGTAGCAGATTTGCCATACGGAGAGGAAGATTCAACTTTAGCAGAGTAGAAAACAGAGCTGATTTGAGATTTGTCACTAGAAACACCTTTCAACTTCAAATCAGTGGGTTTTTCAAAATTCTTTTGCAAAAACTCATTAACATCATGATCTCTTTTTGAAATACTTTCAGATCCAGCAAAGGAATGTCTTCCTTCGTTGATCCTCAAGGGTTGATTATTTTGAAAACATATTTTAACAGTACCATCAAGATATTGTTGAATATTTGTGAGATCTAGCTCATCAAAAACAGGTTTAGGAACAGGGGATTCTTGATTCAACAACCATTCAGTAGGAAGGTTAATATCTTGCCATTGAATCATTTTTGGAACTTGAACTTTAGCATCAGGAGTTGAACATGTGATTAACATTGTTTTACCAGAGGGTTCTCTAGGATTCAAACAACAAGGATTTAACTGAGTACCCAAAAGTCTGTAATAAATGCGATAAATCAGAGCAAAAGGTTTACTACCTTCATCCATAATATAACCAGAAGAAGCAATATTCAAAGTCAAAGCTTTAACAATATTAGGATCATCCAAAGCAAGAGTAATATCAGGATAACAGTTAAAGTAAACAGGACCATCATACAAAGAAGCAGTTATCATACCAAGAATGCTATCTTTAAAAACTTTAAATCTAGCATCCCGTAAACACATGAGAATAGAAGCATTAATACCCTTTCGGGTGAGTGGTTTAACAGCAACTTGAACCAAACTAATATGCAAATAACTGAGTTTTTTAGCAATGAAATCATTAATATTTTTCTTGGAAAACAAACAACATTTTTCATGCATTTTTGAAATAGAAAATATTTGTTCAATAGTTCTAACTTTGTAAACAGGATGAAAAGTGGACTCAGCCCAACTAGTTTTGTAAACAGTTTTTGTATCAACTTTGGGAATGTTCTATTTTCTGAAATCAGGGATCTCATTATCTTCAACAGTGTGATCTTCTTCATTCACAATATCAGGAGGACAACCAGTCCTGGAGCTGACAGAGGAGTTGGATCTCCACAACTTATCCATATTATCCTAAGTTTAACACTCAATTATCATGTTTTTCTCACAACCGTTGCATTTCGTTTACATAGTCAATGTTATTACTGAAGAAGAATGGGGTCCTTCTCCTAGTTTTACCAAAACAATGCCCGGATCCCCCATCCCTTATTCTTACTATGATTACATCACTGCTTGGACAAGATTTATGCTTTACCAAAATGAAGACATGTCTCATTCTTGGTTTGTTAACTTTGATAGTAATTTCCATGGCTCCCTGCCTCTTTGGTTCAATCGTTGGTGGGCTCAATTTGGCCTTATTATTGACATACTTCCTGAACCTTTGATTGAGGCCTTTGAATGTTTCAAGAAATTCTATAAAGTTGATGCTTATGGTGCCAAGTTCCCTCCTTTACTCCACTTTGTTAAACGATACAAAATATCCTGGATTTTAAAATGGCAGTATGAAAAAGAAGGTGATGTGCTCCAAAGACATTGGTATGTAAAATGGTGGGGTAAATTCCCTCATACTCCGAGGATTATTGCTAGTGTTTCCAAGGAATCCTCTTCCGTTGCTACACTCCCCATTGATAATTGTTCACTTAGTCGATCCCCTGTCACTACTGATGCATCTGCTTCCTCTTCCAAATCTGCTATATATATATATATATATATGTATATATATATATATATATATATATATATATATATTTATTTATTTATTTATTAATAAAAAAAATGTTTTCAATGTTTCATTACTATTTTAGGCAGATCTAAAACTAACCCCTATACAAAGACAAGTAGCCAACTATGAAAAAAATTTCTAATACTGACCCTGATGCAAAACATATTAGTAATTCACTGCTAACCCCATGTAAAGCTAGCTTATAAAATTCACATCACAAATTCACCTGTAAAATTAACATCACTTGTGCAAAACATAACAAATTCAAACTAACCCTCATGCAAAACATTCATTCAACATAACATATGCGCTTGAAAAAATCAGGTCAGCATACACCATTTTAGGAATCTAACCAGAATTTACATTCATGAAACAACAAATATGTGCAAAACTACATGAATAGTGAGTCAATACAATACAGCACAAAACAAACGATAGTCAATCATCAATGTTCATGACTCCTTAAATACAATACGATACAAAACCAAAGAAAGCCATTTCCATATGCCAATAAAAAAAATTAAAAAAAGAAAAAGGAAAGCAATGTCCATGATTTATACAATACAAATCAAAAGAGTAACTGTTTAGTTTTAGTACTCTAAAAACAATGCTCCCTCCTCTCACATACTGTTGGATCCCATTGGTTGAATACTTGAATTCATGGTTGGACCATTCATTCATGTAAAAAAGAAAAAAGAGGAAAAAAAGAAAAAGCATTACTGCCAGAATATTATATAATTTTCCTATGTTAATTCATAACATAGGTCTTTCTCCACTTCAGACACCAGCCCATCTCAAAAAAAAAAAACATTCGACCACAGCAAAAGAAAGCTGCATCTCACAATGTAAACAAGGTCGCTAACTTTCAGTCTCCACTCATCTACTTGAATGCTCAACCAGTCGAGCTTAGGGTTCCAAAAAAGAAACCAAAGAGAGAAGACAAATTAAAGGAAAATACTATCCTTAAAAAAATTTCTTTACACAATAATTATAAGTTTTTAATATCCAGTCACGTGCAACAGAAGATCCTATACCCTGCATTTAACATGCTGCCAAATCATTCTATATCGGTTCTGTATAAATAACACCACTCTAACCTAAAATAAAACATATATTAATTAACAATACTAGGCTAATACCCACATCCCACTAACAGAAAATTCAAAACTCCACCATATCAACATTGCCAGGCTAGCTATCTTCAACCAGGATCTCAGCTTTGGTTCCTGATTCTCAAAAGAAAAGGTTGTACTTGATGTGCAATTTAGTTCATGAAAGACATATTTGGACACAAAACTGATGTTGAGAGGACGTGGTGAGAGATTCCAGGAGATTATGATACATACACAATGACCAGTTATGGAGAATATTACGACTTAAAAGCCAAAGACACCTGATTCTCAAAAATAAAAGGGAAATGAAAAGGCAAAAAAAAAAAAAAAAAAGGAATAAAAAAAATTGCATACAGCATAGTTACTCAGAATTTTCAGAATCATTGGAAAAGCTACTCCAAAGCCATTTGTCACTGTTAAAGCTAGCAAGATTGCCTTTATTTTTTATTTTTGCTTTTCAAGATCCAAGCCTAGTACAAATACATTTATAGCCAAAATTTGACAACCTGTTAGGGTGGTGAGTTCTGTCAACATTAAATGCTTTAGAGCACCTGATACATTTCCTTCAAAAGCCCTAGGAAACATGAAAAGAACAAGATTTTTAAAGTTCATTCTGCCATTTGACTATATTCACTAAGAAAAAAGCCCATCAAATTACAACACTGTAAAAATTGATAAAAGGTAGTTTCTAAATCTTTTTATTTGCCACAGACAACAAAAAGACGACAAAATGCATACATCAAAATTCAACACGAGGAGCCTGTGCAAGTATCAGAAGTTTATATCATACATGTATAAATGTCAGTTTAAATATTCACTTAAATAAAAGCATGTAAGCAAATCAGGTTTTTCAAATAAAAACTGCTCCTACATCAGCAAAATTTACCCTGCACATCCATGCTAACATCTGTATAATTGTTCTCCAAATGAGAAAATATGCTTCAAATGATTTCATTCTTTAAATTGAAAAGATTTAAGAGTATCTACTTGGCAAATACACTTACCACTGAAATCAATTTCAACATGCTGCATTGAGCCCATCTTTCAACTAATTTTGTTTCCCAGTAAGAGCCTATAGTTGTCCTTTCTCAAACTCCAACATGGGGATGTAGTTTTGATGGATTTTAAGCTGAAAAACTTCTAAAATTTAACTCCTTAAGGAAAGATGTGTGGATGATATCAATCATCTAGCAATCATCAGAATGAATTATATCTGCTTTCCAAAATCCAGCAGATGACTAAAATTCTCCAAGCAACCCCCTAATGCCTCCAGCCTGATGGTTCCTTATGCCACGTGGGACTATCAAGAGATAGGGGGTTGGATCTGTGGTGACATGGACAATCAGTGCTAAGCCATGACATTTATCCACAGAGACAGTTGTACCCCAATGGCTACCAGTGTCTTATCTCCTGAAGCATATTTAAAAAGAAGGATCAAGAGAGGAGAAAAGGAATACTGTCAAACAAAGAGTTAAATGATATCGATTGTGCGCTGTTGTCAATGTAGCTGTAAAATCTGCCTATCTCCCAGAAAACAACCATTACAATTTGCAAAACAACAGACAAAGTCCAGGTCCTTAATTCAGGAAAATTTCAGAATCTTTTGACAGTTGGTGATTCCTAGAGTGATTTCAGATAATGTACCATGCCATTAGAGTCTTGATATAAATAAGAAGCTATGGCACTAAAAATCAAGCAGAAACTGATCTGGACTAAGTTTGTAGCATCCCAGAGTCCATTTTTAATAATGACAATTAAAAAATTAAACAAGTAGTACAATTTCTTTTCTAAGCTTTCAAAGTAGTGCATAACCTCACATAAGTTGGTAAGAGATATAACCATTCTAGAAAGCCTAGAAATTCTTTTTTTCTAATGTGTATAGAACATCCACTTTCAGATACTCAAATAATGTAGGAAAAGAAAAGACAACTACAAATCTAAAGACAGGTTGAATTGAATTTTATTATATTCCAGGTTAACTCTATAGTAAATTGCAATTTCCCACCCTAAACTATAGGGTCACTTGCAATGTCTCCTAGAACTTTAAATTTGAGAAATCAACCCCCTAAACCATGTAATTAGTTACAATATCCTACTACTATTAAAATCTCTTCAATTCCTTCATATTTGACCTCACTCTCTACATGCTCATCATGGGATATCAGAGAGGAAAAATAAAGAACAATAAACTCTTGATCATGGTTAAGCATGTGAATTTTAAGGTAAAATACAACACAAATCGGAGAAACTTTAATGTTAATGAGATATTGCAACTGACCCCAAATCTAGAAGTTTGATTTACTCAAATTTAAAGCTTACAGAGAGACTACAATTAACCTCATAATTCATGGTGGGAAAATGCAATTCACCACTAAATTAATCAAGTTTACGAAACTTCCAAATGAAGCTCAAAAGAGAGTTGCTATTTCAATTTACAAAATACCCAAATTACATCTAACAGGGACAAAAAGGCTAAAGTTGTTACAATAGCATTTGCAGACATATCTGCATTGAGGTTCTCTAAAGCTTTTAAATTAGAGAACTGAAATTCAGCTTGTTACCTAGTATTACTTCCCTCTCAAACTGATGCTCTTTCGCTTCTCGTTCAGTGCAATTCGTCTTGCCATAGCAGGATTGTAGAACTTTTTCATATGTTCTGAAAGCCTGTGGATGGCACGGAGATCACCAATCACCGAAAGCTGCATCAAAAATGAATCAAACTTCCGATACGGCAATTTCATTCCCTTGTTTACCATATCTTCCAAAAGAAAACATGCATCTTCAATCTTATTGCAACCAAAAAGCCCATCAATCATCAAGCAATAAGTATCTGTGTCCTGTGCACAGCCTCTCTTATCCATCTCATGCCAAGACTCGAATGCCCCATCAGGATCTGCCATCTTAAAGAACATTGAAATCAGCATATTATAGGTCTGCACGCTAGGCACACAACCCACCTCAAGCATTCTGCCATAAAGCCTAAGTGCTTCACCACTCTTTTGATTGTCACAAAGGACCTTGAGAAAACAATTATAAGTAACAATATCAGGAGGGTAACCTTTATTACCCATCTCTTCTATGAACTTGTAAGCTTCCTCAATCTTTCCAACCAAACACATCCCTTCAATTAGCTCTTTGTATGTCGAAACATCAGGAAGGCAACCACTGTGTATCATATGCCCCAGAAGTTTAAAGCATTCATCCATTCTATCATTCTGGACAAAAGCCACAATCATGATTGCATAAGTTTTAGCAGTGGGAGAAGACATGGTAGAACCTTTCGTTCTCATGAACTCAAAGAGTTCAGCTGCTTCCGTTATCATCCCTGCCTTGCAAAAGGTATCAATGGCGGTATTGTAAGTAAAATTATCAGGCGTATGACCCAAATCAATCATTTCTTCCAGTACCCTCATTCCTCTACTTGGGTTTCTTACTCTACACCATCCAAAAAACAATATATTGTAAGTATTTGCATCAGGCGTAACCTTGTTTTTCACCTTCTTAAACATGGCTTCAGCATCCTTAACCAGACTACACTTGCACAAAGCATCCAACAGCAAGTTAAAGGCATTGATCTCAGGCTGCGTTTTCACCCTTATCCTCTTCTTTTTGGCAAATTTCTGCAAATAGGTTAGATGCTTTTCGGTGTACTGTCTCAAAATTTTCAACAGAACTTCCACAGGTACAGCATTCTTATCATGCCTCTTCATGTAATCCAATAAATCACAAACAATTCGAAACTGCTTGACCTTGTATTTTGTACTAGAAAGTATGTCAATCATATCATTATATGCTCGAGGCTCATGGGCATAGTTCTCTTGATGCCCTGCCCACGTAAAAAACCTAAATGCTATTTTCTCCTCAAACCGGAGCCTATGAAGAACCTGTACTACTAAATCAGTAGTCAATTTCACACCAACTTGGTCAAGAGTCTTCTCCATGTTATGATGCGCATTAGAGTGCTCGACAATAGCATTGTACAACTTATCACCATCACTTTCTAAGCATTTATTATCCCCAACATCTTTCACAGTACTATCAAATATTGGACCCAATGGAGCAATTTCTGAACAGAAGGGCCGCACACCAACCTTGAAAACAACAGGCAGACTCGAAGGGTATGAAAATTTGACTAAATCAAAAAAAGATGTTTGTAGTAATGACATATGGGGACGAAGTAGCCATTGAGAGGCAACAAAAACCAGAACCCGGCATGTTGGTTCAACTGGTTGATTTATCTTAAAATTATAGAATAAGGTAGAAGGGTTTCTAATTCTAATAGCAAATAAATGTTTACAGAGTGTCCTCATGTTGAAGGTTTTTTTTTTTTTTTTTTTTTTTTTTTTTTTTTATTGCAGGATATTACAATGAGCAATGCAACTGGTGGTGAGATGTATGATAACCACAACTACAATGGGCAATGGAAATGAATCTTCTACTGACTTGGCTCCCCATCAGTGACACCCACTGAAATGGAACAGAACAATCTTACTTTAACAAAGATAAATACACACACTAGTGGGCCTTTTGTGTGCACCTAGAAATGTATACTCTGGCCAATGTAGATGGCAAACTGCTCAGGCAGTCAGTCCGACCATGAACATTCAGTAAGTCCGCTTATTAGACCTGCGAAATGGACACGGCACAGAATAGGAACAAAAAACAGTCAGGAATTTTATCAAACAGTTTGTGTGCATGTAACTAAGTATTGGTATCGGAATAATCATGAAAATAGAGAGAGTGAGAGAGGGCAACGGGTTTTCATTAGAGATAGAACAGAACACTCAGGAATTTTATCAAACATTTCGCGTGCATGTAACTATCTCACCAAAATTATAAGACAAATATAGAGAGAGAGAGAGAGCAGCTCACCTTCTCATGCGGCGTCGTACCGTTTGATATTTATACTGAAAATGGCACTTTACTAACTGCTAAATTATCCCCTGAGATTTGAGAAAGAAACGTATTATAATTTATATATATATATTTTTTTTTTTTTGGTTTTTTAGAAAAAAATCCAAGGTTCCAGACTGATTCATAAATCAAACATCCAATTAGATTTTTTGAAGCAGCCAAAATTAGAAATTTGGACAAAAATTAATGGTTTAATAATTTCTTTTATCTTTTAAGAACAAACAAACTTTTTGTCTTTTTAGAAACAAGTTTGCTTACAAATGAGATGGATACAACTTTAACTAAAAAAAATTTAATATAAATATATATTTTAAAATTTTAACTGTTGAATAATTTTAAAAAAAAAATTTTGATGGTTGAATTGTATTTTTTATGCAATAATATAAATGAGTAATGTTACATATACAAATTATTTTACAACATTTTTACAAAATGTTAATTTGGCCAACTTTTTATTGGTTTTCATCGAAACTCACTATTAATATTACTTTTTCATTTACTAATAATCACTCACAACATTTTTATCAAAAAATAATAATAATAATCACTCACTATATTAGCAGTTTGTAAAAAATTTTATAAAATAATTTGTGTTTCTAGCATTATTCATTTTAGATTACAAAAATTTGAAATTTATGTATGTGATTAATGATAATAAAAAAATTGACACTAAAAAAATTGACACCTACTAAGTAAAAATTTTTCTTTTTTGATAGCTAACTAAACATTAAACTCTAAAAAAAATAAAACAACACCTTCCTCTCCAGATTGGCTTAGCCTTTCTCTCTCTCTCTCTCTCTCTCTCTTGGGTCGACAGACTTCACAAATGGGCTGAAACTGTTGTTTATAAGAGTCATTTTGTGAAAAATGGCTAGTTCACTTCAAATAGTTCATTTAACTTTCCGCGTGAGCTGGGGTCATTTGTTATTTTTATTTAAACAACAATTTTCAGTATTTAAACAATATTACACATATTTTCGTACATTTTTTCACCCACACATATTTCCAAAAAATGCATACAACATTACTAAAAATCTCTTCTCAGAAAGCCTGATTTTCGAGTTTCCAAGAAAAGCCTCCTCATCTGGGCTTCTTCAAAAAGCCCAAAAAGAGATCCAGCTTGAGCTTAAAAGCCTGTTTTCTAAAATTTCACCGCACATACTAACAAAATGCCCAAAACTCTTCTATAGGGCTGAATCTTTTCAGCCCTCCCAAATGGGGCCAGTCTTGTTGCGTAATCCTAGGCCGAAGGAACGACTTTGAAATATATATATATATATATATATAGTTTTTTTTAATTAAAAAAAATGACATAATTTAGCTGTAAATCTACCATTAGATTACATTTTCTTCTTAAATTCATTATGCTTGTAAAATTTCTAGAAAATTAAAGATTAATAACTATATCATCAATAAAT
This sequence comes from Quercus glauca, assembly GCA_023736055.1. Lineage (NCBI taxonomy): Eukaryota > Viridiplantae > Streptophyta > Magnoliopsida > Fagales > Fagaceae > Quercus > Quercus glauca. The sequence goes on along the minus strand of CM043319.1, from coordinate 65,627,844 downwards.
TATAAGGGTGGCAAAGTAAACCCAAATTTACCCACTCTGATGAACCCAAACTCACCCAATTATTAGTTGGGTTAAATGGGCATCAAGCCAATTAGACTCAGTGATTATTGAGTTTAAACTAAAAACCCATTAAAACCTATTTAACCCAAAAACAATATACCCAAATTCAACTCAACCCTTCCCATAAATAACAAAGAATAAAGAATAAAACATAGCTTTTAATAATAAAAAATCTGGACTAAACAAATGAAAATTAATCATCCTGTGATTTTCTCAGTAACCAAACAGAGTCCAAATATTTAAGAAATTTAAGAGAACATTTGAAACTCAAATATACAAATTCTCTTACTCTTTTCCAGCATTTTCTCCCCAACCAAACAGAATATTATTCACAAATAAAAAAAAACAATTAAAAAGAAGAAGAAGAAGAAGAAGAAGAAGAAACCGTAATTTATAATAATAAAAAATCTAGACTAAACGAATGAAAATTAACCATCCTATGAAAATTAACCATCCGCCGTTCAGCTTGTTTCTGAAACCTCTCTCCGACGCGCTCGTCATGGAGTCGGACTTGCCTGCGCAGATCGGAGCTGCGCTGTGTTTGGCTTCAGCGATCGACGCCGCTTTAGACCCAGACCCAGTCAGGCTGGCGAGGATGTTGTTGAGGTTTGAGAAGTTGCTGAAATGTGATAGCTTCAAGGCAAAGTCGGCACTTCTCGCGCTGATTGTGAGAATCTCAGCCCCTCTCTCTTTCTAAACCCAAATCACTCTCTCTCTCTCTCTCTCTCTCTCTCTCTCTAAACCCAGAACAAATATCTGATTTTAAGATTTAAAAAAATTAATTTAATTAAATTTTAAAAAATTATAAATTCAAAATTTTATTTTTAATTTTCTGACGTGGCTTTTTTTAAAAATTAAAATGTTAATGTGTCATTTAAAAAATGCAAACTAAAATATTTTGGTACTTTGGACCTTTTCATTTTAGGGGCATTTTGGTAATTCTGATAATTGGGTGGATTGGGGTTTACCCATTATAATTGGGTTGGGTTGGGTTGGGTTTGGGTTAGAAGCAATTAGTTAAATGGGTTTTAATGGGTGAATGAGTTTCATATACCCAACCCAATTATGCCCACCCCACACCCACCCATTTGACACCCATAATAAATTGTTTAAATTGTGATTTTTTTATTATTTAAAATTATACATAAAATATAAGCTTATAGATCATATAGTAAATAATATCCGATTGACACAAAATTTAACATGTGTATTAAGAGTATAGAGCACATACAATCCAACAGTTAAATTTTTGAAATATGTAGTAATATTAATGATGTTGAGTAAAGTTGTAACAATATGCTACAACTAATTTTGTAGCTAAATTTTATCCTTAAAAAAATTATAAATTTCGGCCTTTCTCACTTTCCTCCCTCTTGATAGTGACTCTCGCAATCTACCAATTGATAATTTATAAATTGAAAATCGAAAAAATTGGTATTATCCACATGGAATTATTTAGTATTTACATGTCCATAATTAAAATTAAAGCCAATATTATTTATTCGTTCAGTTAAATTTTAAAATTAATCATTTTAAGGATCAACCAATCTGATCTAAGATAATCTTATACGTGCATGTCTATTGTGAGACCTTTGATCAATAAGGTTTAAGCTTTGGTAAAATCATGATCTGGGCATGATTTTGCACATGAAAAAGAACAATTCATCCTTAATTTCACAATAACCACTTATGATGTTAAGTTTAAGGAAAAGCTCATTTACAAAATTTGTATATGAGATTTTCACATATATAAAATTATCATTTTACCTTTAATGCTAAAAAATATTGAAATATATATATATATATATATTTTTTTTTTTAAGTTGAGAAAAAAGGTCTCCACAATTCTATATTGTTAGCTCTCAAGAAAAGTATCAGTCATATATATGCTTTCATCTCAAAATGACTAATTAAGTTGTAATTATACTCGTCTCAAAAAAAAAAGTGTAATTGGACTCCTTGCAATTATTTATGAATTTAATATTCAACTAAATACCCAATAGGATTCAATGTACATTCGCATAACACAATCAAAGTCCACACAATTAGGCTAGTATCACATTCTAGATAACTCAGAATAATATGTGAACGCAGATATAAACCCTAGTTTTTGTATTAAATATATATGTTCATTGACTAAAGAGGGTCTATACCTTCATGGAATATAGATCCTAAGTATATAGATTTGTGTAAACATTGCAAATAGAGCCAACCCAATGCATGCATGGAGTACACGCCACGACTATGTCAATAATCTATGTAAAACCGAGCCCCGTGGAACAAACAAATTAATTCACATGCTTCCTTCCTGTATTTTTGGCTAAAACTTGCTTGACAAAAACCTATTGACCCTCACTCTAAGGGGGAGCAATGAAAAACAAAGATGTCAAAAAGTAACAGACATCTCAGTAACATGTCTAGATTCGCACACCATTAATGCAAATTCCATTTGAATTTAGGAGAAAGTTTAAAGAAGAAAAAAAAATTATGCAAAGTCAAATTTGACTTTTAGAAGGTGGCATGTTATTTCGCACAACTATCTAAGATTCTGAAGTATATATCTTTGCTATTAATTAGTTCTCTCTGGGAATATATTATATACCCCAATTGCTTTTCATTAAAGATAGAAAAGTTATATTATTCCAGTTAAAGGTAGATACGAAACCATGGATTGTAAGGGAAATTTCCACAACAAAATCCAGACTAGGAGGTACAGAAAGTGTCTTGATCAAATCGTTTTTGCTGATGCTAATTCAGGTTCTTTGAGTAGACCCCATTGAATAACTTGAAAGTCTTCATGCTACTTGCTTCTTCTAAAATAGCTGGCAAAATGGTGAGAGATCATGGAGCTGAGGAGATTGAATAGATAGATTCTCGTGTATGCTTGCCAGAAAAATATGTCACCCCACTAGATTTTGCCATTGACAACCCATGAAGCATTGCCACAGCTAGATCCTCCTCATTTGAGCTCATGTATATCTTTCGCATAGACCTTTGGGTTGCAATAATATTCTCCTTGGTCATTTCACAACATAGTCCTCATACTTGTAGACTGTATATAGTATGTCTTCTAAGCTGGCATCTAACACTTACAAAGGTGAGTATGTGAAATCCAACTTGTGGAAGCGACTGTTCTTGCCTGATTCTATGATTCTATCTAACATTTCTTCGCGGGTAACTTTAATCGTTACCAATTGAGAATGAAATTCATAGTTTGATGCATTAATTACAGAGAACTGAGAGAAGCGTTAGTAAATACGCTTATCAGCCTGAATCTATCAAATATTTTTATCTTTGTGGGATTCAAACTATCAAAGAAATCCATTTCCACACAATAACAAAATTGGGTGCATAGACATAACATGCATTAAATAACATTCAAGAATGATTGACTCAAAATTTTACCTTCTGATTTCATCTATATTATTGCCTGACTATTATCATCCATGTTATCCTCATTACAAGATCAACAATGCTATTGACATATACTCAAAGCCACCCTTTTGATATGTAGCTTAAAGAAAAGAGACAAAAACTGTGACAAAGACACCAAGAAAGATATAAAGAAAATGCATCATAGAACATAAACCTTGAGACAAACCCATCTTCATCTGTGTTCTATGGAGATTGGACTCTTAAGGTTTTGTGTTGGAGAGGGTACAATATAAAGTTTCCGATTCGGGGTAGACATTGTGGCACCTAGATGAACGAGAGGGAGGGACAAAACCCTTTGGTAGCATGGCAGAGAAAGGCCCGGTTCCAGAGTTCTTGATCTTCTTTCTCCTCATCTTCTTCTTGTTACTCCTTTTCTTGTTGCTGAGGTTTTGTTTGTTCAAGAAGAAAGTTTCGGTGTTCTCGAGGTAGAACATTCGGTACTTGGCTGGGACGTTAGAGAGAGCTTTGGGTTGGATTTCATGGGATGATGATGATGATGAAGAGGGAAGAAAGGACACGAGGAGGAGAGAAAGGAACAGTAAGGCGCAGAAGAAGCTCTTCAAGTTATTATTTGAACCCATGAGACTTGAGAGTTTGGTTTATGGAGCATTTGTTGTGTTATTTTGTTTGCAATGAGCGCTGAGATTTGAGAACTGTTAATTCGAAGAGGACCTTTGTGGCTTTTAAGAGAAGGATTAAGAGAGAAGATGTGAAAGTATACGCACTAACCAACTACTTAGCGTAACTATGACTTTAAAGGTCTCCGAAAGGGTTTTTTAAAGACTTGTCTAGGGGTTAAGGTCTTTTTTTTATTGTATACTGTGCCATATCCGACTAATTTGTATTTCACTCAAAAAATAAAAAAAAGACAGCCAAGATATTCTTGACTTTTGTTGCCAGATGGGTTTCCTCTATTGTTAAAGTTTCGTTGTACACTCTTTGTAGGATTCTAGGATTGTCTTTTCCTCTATGTTCTTCTTCCTGGTAGGTTCCTCTTTTTCTGGATAGTGACAATTTCTTTCTCTTAGTTCTAGTATTTTCTGATGAAGAAACCCAAATACATTACAATTCCACCACCTCACCTTCTGTTTAGTTTCCTTTGCCAGGAACTTGGGGGGATCCTATGGACTCTAATAAGTTCCATGCTTTTTGGACAACCACAACAGTACTCCTTTCCCTCTCTTATCCAAGTTTCTTCGAATATGAATGGTGTGGGCCCTTTGAGCAGAATGGGTAGTAACATAAGCTTATAGCTTCCTCCATTCCGCATTTACAATTGCTTTGTACAAGCGCCCATACAGTTTTAATTTGACGAAAGGAGAATGGAGATTGGATCTCAAGATAGAGAAGTGATAGACAATTGTTTTTGTAGATTTTTACATGTACCTCTTTCAATCATCAAATTCATGCTGGTTCGAGGATCTCCAACACATCCTAGAACCTCATGTCATCACTCATGAAGAGAATTAATGAAGAACCTGGTGTTATCCCATCACCTGAGGAAATCAAGGTTGCAGTTTCCACTTTCCAGCATGGGGTCAACAAATCGATCGTCTCGGACCAGCATGAGCCGGGGACGGATTCTAAGGAAAGTCACGAGTTGACACTTCTAACACCTTTGAAACCTCCTTGAATGCAATCAAGGAGGTTAAATACAAGTTAATTGGTTAGATTAATTTTAAAATACAAGTTTTATAAATGTATGAAAATATAAATTTTATATTTTCATATAAAATATAAAATATAAATTTTATACTCTTTTTTTTTTAGATTAAAAAAGTAATAGGATATATTATTTTTATAAAAAATAATATATATATATATATGTATATTAATTTTTTAAAATCTCTGAAACACCCTTAAACGATACATTGAAATTAGCCGATACCGAAATATTACATTCCAATGGATAAACCAAAATGGTATTTACTAACATTGGCATATAATATATGCTCTGTCATTGCCGTAACATGTAGTCTATAGCTGCTCAAGCTTGGAGTCCTTAAGTTGCTTTATTTTATAAATTTAAGTATTCTTTTCTTCAAAAATAATAAAATATGAAATACCCAAAAAAAATTCTATTTTTCAACCTTTTTCTCATAAACAAAACAGGAAAATAAATTAATAAATGTCAATAAAATTAAATTCCAAATAAACATCAAACACAAGACTAAAAGTTATTTCTTTTCCTCCGCTTACCAAGCAAACAAATATGTATGGGATTTATATATGTTGTTAATGTGTTATCTAAGCTTTTGATGATAGCTATTTCTATTTCTACTACCTGTTTTTATTGGAAAACATAGTATTCTCAAATTTGTAACTTTTGTACTTTTCTTTGTATTGTTGTGGTTGATGACATTGGGGTAACCATTATATTTTTTATCAATTATATTCTGTTTTATATCAAGAAATACATGACAGTCAATATCTACCTCTATATATATATTTTAATTTGATAACATTTAAACATTACTACTATTTTTAAATCTCTTTAATTTGATAACATGACAGTGAAAAAATCTTTTGAAAATATTCTTTTGTTCACATTTATTAATGTATAAAATTGTGTACTTTTTATAAAAAAATTTTAGGTTGAATATACAAAATTGGCAACATTCTTCCAAAAAAAAAAAAAAATGTATACATTGAATATATAGAATTTTATACATTATTTGAAAATATTGTATATGTTGAATATACAAACTATTTACATTCTTTGAAAATTGTGTACATTGGATTTACAAAATTTGGTATATTCTTTGAAAAAATGTGTATATTGAATGTACACAATTGTATACATTGTTTAAAAGATTGTAGTCAATAAATATGTAGGATTTGCACATCCATTGAAAATATTTTTACATTGAATGTACAAAATTGTGTACATATTTAGATAAATTACGTATCTTTAATCTAAAGAATTGTGTACATTTAAAAAAAAATTTGTGTACATTGAATATATAAAATTAAATATTTGAAAAATTATATATGTTAAATATACAAAATTGTTTACTTTCTTCGAAAAATTGTGTACATTCAATATATAGAATTATGAATACTCTTTTAAAAATTGTGTACATTAAAAGTACAAAATTATGTACCTTGAATATATAGAATTGTATATATTTTTTGAAAAATTGTATATATTGAATTTATTGAGTTTTGTAAATTCTATGGAAAGTTGTGTACAATGAATATTCAAAATTGTGTACATTCCATGAAAAATTGTGTATGTTGATTATATATAATTGTATACATTTTATAGGAATTGTGCTCTTTGAAATGTATAGAATTGTTTACATTCTATGAAAAATTATGTATATTAAATGTACATATTTTTTTTAATAATCTTTAAAAATTTGTGTACATTGAATGCACTTAATTGAGTACATTATTAGAAAAATTGTAAACGTTGAATGTACAAAATTGTGTATATTCCTTGATAAAAATATTTAGGTTGTAAAATTGTTTACATTTTTTTTGAAAATTTTGCACATTGAATGTACAGAATTGTTTATATTCTTTAAAAAATTATTTATATTGAATCTACAAAATTATGTACATTCTTTAAAAATTGTATACGTTAAATATATAAAATTAGTGTACATTTAAAAAAAAAATATTGGTGTATATTCCATGAAAACTTGTGAACACTGAATATAAAAAATTATTTAAATTCTTTGAAAAAATTGGGTCCATTGAAAGTATGAAATTGTGCACATTTTTTGAAAAAATGTGTACAACAAATGTACAAAATTGTGTACATTCGTTGGAAAATTGTACACATTGAATATAGAGAATTGTGTACCATCTATGAAAAATTATGTACATTGAATATACAAAACTATGCACATTATTTGAAAATTTGTGTACATTGAATATATAAAATTATGAAAAATTGTTAACAATAAATATATAGAATTGTGCACATTTTTTGAAAAATTATGTAGGTTGATTTTACAAAATTTGTAAGACATTCAAAAATTGTGTTAGTTAAATTTACAGAATTAGTTATATTTTTTGAAAAATTGTGTATCTTGAATATACAAAATTCGGTACTTTCTTTGAAAAATTGTGTACATTGAATATAAAAAATTGTATACATTCTTTGAAATATTTTGTACTATAAACATAATGAATTGGGTATGTTCTTTAAAAAAATGCATACGTTGAATTGTACTTTGAACATATTTTGTATCTTGAATATACAGAATTGTATACATTCTATGAAAAATAATGTAAATAACTACACTGAATTATGTATATTGTTTGAAAAAATTTGTAAATTGAATATATGGAATTGCAAATATTCGTTGAAAAATTATGTGCATTAAATATACAAAATTGTGTACCTAGAATATATAGATTGGTGTAATTTTTTTTTTTAAATGGTACATTTAATGTACAGAATTGCGTATGATGATGATGTTAAGTACCTCCAAAGCATCGTCCATGTGATTCGTCCCTGAGAAAGGAATTACTTGAAAGGATCCCCGTCAAAGGCTCGTCCATCGTGAATGAAGGACGAGCACAGCCTCGTCCGTCCCTAGTGACAGACGAGGCAAATAATGGAGACGGCCAAATTTGGGATTATAGGGAAATGGTTTTCTACCCATGAACCAATACCTCCTTTGAAGCATCGCTCTAGATAAAATAACTTCCATGGAAGTTATGGAAGTTATTTTATGCTTTGATAGTTCCCTCAACAATAGGAACGGTTTTCAGAATGAATAACCGCTCCATGCAGACTATATAAGCACTTCTCTACGAAGAGGTAAGGGATGGAGACTTTTCTCTAAAAAAAGAAGCCTTAAAAAGATCTTTCTTCCAAGTGACTGACTTTACCATCGGAGGACCATAGACCGGCCTCCACCGGTCTTTCTCCCTGATTGTGTTTACTTTTTTCAGGATTTAACCTTCAAGGTCGCCAAAGTCCGGAGACTTTCAATCCACTGATTTCTAAGTAACATCAGTTGGCGCCGTCTGTGGGAAGGAATATTTGTCGCTCTTGAACTTGTTGAGTTCTGCGTTTTCTTTCTCCCATAAAGGGTTGAAATGGTCCGGACAAGGTCGAGGGCAACTAGCCCAGGCCCCCAACATAGTAAAGACGCATCAAGTAACCCTCATCGCGATCGTCAATCTGCACCGGTTATGCAGGCATCTTCTGTCCAACATATGCACTCCATGGCGGCAGCGATGGCGGAGTTAACTCGCCAGAATCAAGAACTACGGAGAGAGATCAATCTAAGGCAGACACGTGCAGAGCATGAAGAAGAGCAAACTCGGAGCCTGGAGGGCAGAGAGAATTTTCAACATGGAAGTCAATCAAAGGGAACCACCCCGCGAAGGGTACCCCATTTGGAACAAGAGTTGGATCAGATGAAGAAAGCCATGGACGAATTGAAGGAGAATATGAGGAGGGCAAATCCAGTAGAAGATTTAGTTCACAGAACTGACTCTCCCTTTACGGCTTCCATCAATGGCCACCCCTTGCCACCGAAGTTTAAAATGCCCTCTTTGGATTCATACGATGGGAATCGAGATCCTTTTGACCACATTGCCACCTTTAAGACTACTATGCATCTCCAAGGAGTTCCAGACGAAATAATGTGTAGAGCTTTTCCCACCACCCTCAAGGGTCCGGCCAGAGTGTGGTTTAGCAAGTTACCCCCAAATTCAGTAAGTTCTTTTGAAGAATTAAGTAAGTTGTTTGTTAATAACTTCATAGGGGGTCAACGCCACAAACGTTCTACTTCTAGTCTGTTGACGATAGAACAGGGGGAGAACGAGAGTTTGCGGTCATTTATTACTCGATTCAATAGGGAAGCCTTGACAGTGGACGAAATGGACGATAAATTACTATTGGCAGCTTTTCACAACGGAGTTCATTCAGATTTGTTCATCCACAAGCTCTATGAGCAAGAGCCCCAGACCATGGCCGAGCTCGTCCATTCAGCTCAAAACTTCATGAATGCGGAGGATGCTATTATAGCTAAGAAAAGAAAGAGGACAGAGAAAATGGAGATAAGCCGTCACCCCGAACAAGCCCCTCGTCCAAAGAAGGGGCGTACGGACGACAGAAGAGACCGGGACAAAAAGGCAGGTTCCTCAGCACGCAACCAGCAATACACTCCATTGAATGTACCGCTTGAACAAGTCCTTATGCAAATCAAGGACGAGCCTTCCCTGAAGTGGCCAGAGAAATTGAAAGGGGACCCTAACAAGCGAAACAGGAACAAGTATTGTCGCTTTCATAGAGACCATGGCCATGACACCGACGAATGCTTTGATTTGAAGCAACAGATTGAAAATCTCATCAGGCAAGGAAAGTTGAGAAATTTCCTTAGACGGGACCAGAAGGACGAGAAGCTGAAGGGTAAAGTAGAGGAACCGTCACGACCACCGCTTGGAGAGATAAGAGTCATTATAGGGGGAGATTCAACAGGACAGTCGTCCAAGTCCAAGAAGACGTACTTAAAAGCAGTGCAGAGCGTCCAACTTTCTGGACGATCACCAAGAGCAGGGACTGCGGGTGAACAAGTAGTCACTTTCACAGAGGAGGATGCAGAAAGAATACATCACCCTCATGACGATGCCATTGTCATTACCCTCCTTATTGCGGACTACAAAACTAGAAGAGTGCTAGTAGACAATGGGAGCTCGGCTGACATTTTGTATTATCCTGCCTTTCAGCAAATGAGGCTGGGACGAGATCAGCTTCGTCCTGCAAGTTCTCCTCTAGTGGGATTCGGTGGAATGAAGGTACAACCCGTAGGCACTATTCTTTTACCAGTGACAGTGGGGACGTACCCGCAACAAATCACTAGAGATGTAAACTTCCTTGTGGTAGATTGCTCATCTTCCTACAATGCCATAGTTGGAAGGCCGACTTTGAACAGTTGGAAGGCGGTTACATCAACCTACCACTTGTCAGTGAAGTTCCCAACAGAGCATGGGGTGGGGCAAGTACAAGGAGACCAGTTAGCAGCAAGAGAATGTTATCTGGCCATGTTAGCCATGGACGAGCAAATCCAATCCATGAACATTGAAGAAAAGAGAATTGTGGCAGAACCTGTTGAAATGTTGGAAAATGTTTCCCTAGACGACAATTACCCCGAAAGGTGTACCAGGGTTGGGGCAGACCTTAGAGACGAAGTTAAGAAGGACCTCGTCCATTTTTTGAAGATAAATGTTGATCTGTTTGCTTGGAGTAGTGAAGACATGCCAGGCATAGATCCCACTGTCATTACTCACTGTTTGAATGTAGACCCTTCCTTTAAGCCAGTACGACAGAAGAAAAGGGTGTTCGCTCCAGAGAGGGACGCTGCTATTAAGGAGGAGGTACAGAAATTGTTGGCCGCAAAGTTTATACGAGAAGTGTACTACCCCCAGTGGTTAGCCAATGTGGTAATGGTAAAAAAAGCGAACGGCAAGTGGAGAATGTGTGTGGATTTTACAGACTTAAATAAGGCTTGCCCCAAAGACAGTTATCCACTGCCACGAATTGACCAGCTGGTAGATTCCACTGCAGGCCACAGACTTCTAAGTTTCATGGATGCTTTTTCGGGATACAACCAAATAAGGATGGACGAAGCAGACCAAGAGAAGACTTCCTTCGTCACCAGTCAGGGACTATTTTGTTATGAAGTAATGCCCTTTGGCTTGAAAAATGCTGGAGCAACATACCAACGACTAGTTAACCACATGTTTCGTCCGCAGATTGGGCGGAATGTGGAGGTCTATGTCGACGACATGCTGGTAAAGAGTCAGATCGAGGAAGGACATCTGGATGACCTGAGGGAGACGTTCAACACGTTGAGGCAGTATCGCATGAAGTTGAACCCTAACAAATGTGCTTTTAGGGTATCATCAGGAAAATTCCTTGGGTTCATGGTCTTCCATAGAGGAATTGAGGCGAACCCGGATAAGATTCAAGCAATATTGGACATGAAGCCTCCATGCAATGTCAAAGAAGTTCAATCTCTCACCGGACGGGTTGCCGCCCTCAACAGGTTTGTTTCAAAAGCTACTGACAAGTGTTTGCCATTTTTCAAAGTTCTGAAGAAAGCATTTGAGTGGACGGACGAGTGTCAGGAAGCCTTTCAAGACTTGAAAGCATATCTTGTTACCGCTCCGTTGCTGAGTCCATCCGTAGCAGGAGAAGAGCTGTTTTTGTACCTGGCAGTAACCCCACACGCCGTAAGCTCAGCACTGATAAGAGAAGAAGGAAAGATTCAAAAGCCGGTATACTACACAAGTAGAGCACTGAGGGGAGCGGAAGGACGGTATCCCTTAATGGAGAAATTGGCTTTCGCACTGGTAACAGCCTCCAGAAAACTAAGGCATTACTTCCAGGCCCACGTCATCAATGTTATGACAGATCATCCACTCAGAAAGGCAATGAACAAATTAGAGGCTGCAGGACGACTGGTTCAATGGGCTGTCGAGCTTAGTGAGTTCGACATAAAGTACCAACCTAGACATGCCATAAAAGGTCAAGCTCTGGCGGACTTTATTGCAGAGTTTACTCCTAGTCAAGACGATGTAAGTAAGATGGAGGGCAACCAGAAGTGGATCGTCCATGTAGATGGATCGTCTACACAGCATGGTGGAGGCATAGGTGTAGTTTTGCAATCCCCAGAGGGGGATAAACTAAAATACAAAGTTCGCATGCAGTATCAAGCAACCAATAATGAAGTTGAGTATGAAGCTCTTATCAAAGGGCTAGAGTTAGCCAAGTCCGTCGAAGCAAAATCAATACTCGTCCTGGGAGATTCTCAACTAATCATGGGCCAAGTGAATGGGATGTATGAGGCCAAAGAAGAACGAATGAAGAAGTACCTTGGCAGGGTAATAAGACTTGCGAAAAAATTTGAGGAAATTAGCTTCGTTCAAATCCCAAGGGAAGAGAACATGGAAGCTGATACTTTAGCCAAAGAAGCCTCCGCAAATGAAGCCGTAGATGAGCTTGACGAGATCCAATACATACCAAGCATAGATATCCCCGAGATACAGCAAGTAGAAAGCAGGGAAAATTGGATGGCTCCAATTATATCATACCTGAGGGATGGACGACTTCCAGAGGAAAAAGAAGAGGCGAAGAAGTTGAAGGTCAGAGCAGCCAAATACATTCTCATGGATGAAATTCTCTACAAAAGAGGTTTTTCCCAGCCTTATCTCAGATGTTTGGCCCCGGACGAAGCGAACTACATTCTAAGAGAGATTCACGAAGGAGCATGTGGCAATCACTCAGGAGCCAGGTCACTCGTCCACAAAGCCGTCCGTGCAGGATACTATTGGCCAAACATGCAAGCTGATGCCAAGGCGTACGTCAAAGTCTGTAATCAATGCCAAAGATTTAGCAATATCCCCAGACAACCATCAGAATATTTGACTCCAATGACAGCCTCATGGCCTTTTGCACAATGGGGACTAGACATTCTGGGTCCTTTTCCGCTGGGGGTAAGGCAAATGAAATTCCTCGTGGTGGGTATCGATTATTTCACCAAATGGGTAGAAGCAGAGCCTTTGGCCAATATCACACAACAAAATGTCAAGAACTTCGTCTGGAAAAACATTGTTTGCAGATTCGGAATACCCAGGGTGCTAGTATCAGACAACGGACGACAATTTGACAACGCAGTTTTCAAGGATTTCTGCGTGCATTTCGGGATTCGAAATCACTACTCTTCACCAGCCCACCCTCAAGCTAATGGACAAGCGGAAGTAGCAAACCGATCCTTGTTGAAAATCATCAAGACTCGGCTTGAGGGGGCAAAAGGTGTGTGGCCAGATGAGTTACCAGGCGTTTTATGGGCTTACAGAACAACAGTGAGGACTCCTACAGGAGAGACTCCTTTCAAGCTAGCATATGGAGCTGAAGCAGTTATACCCGCGGAAGTGCACATGGCTAATCATAGGGTAACAACCTACCAGGATGAAGCTAACCAGGAACAACTCCGTCTGAACCTCGATTTAATAGACGAGGTAAGGATGGAGGCTGAGCAAAGGATGGCAAGGTATAAAAACCTTATGGCAAGGCGGTATGATGCAATGGTCAAGCCAAGACGATTCAACATAGGAGACCTCGTCCTAAAAAGGGTTTCCTTAGCAACAAATAACCCAGCCCATGGGAAGCTGGGACCAAATTGGGAAGGCCCCTACAAAGTTGTCAACTGCAAAAGGCAAGGATCCTATTACTTAGAAGCTCTTGATGGGAGGAAGCTAGAGCATCCTTGGAATGTGGAGCATTTGAGGAAATACTATCAGTGAAGTACTAGTCCAGAGAAACATGACTCTGGACGAGATCAGGGGTTAATGGCTTTATTATTATGTGTGGCTTCATTACTATTATTGTTTGTGTGGCTTTGTTATGTGTGGCTTTGTTACTATTATTGTGTTAAAATTGTGAACGACATTATAATTTGTGTTGTTTAAATAAAGGCATCAGATGTATGCCTTGTCTATGAACAATACTTATGAATAATATTTGTGGAATGTACATAATGTTGTATAATTCATGTTTTCCCATGATACGTTTTTTTCAAATTTACCCTGAAAAGGTTGAAAAGCTCAAGACGAGAAAATTCTCTGGATTCGGAGATGTAATCTCAAGCTTTCCTAGAAAGTAAAAACAAAGGCATGCTCGTCCGTCCAAAGAAAAGACGAGAAAAATCTCATGCCTAAAACCAAAATACTAAACATCCTCGTCCGTCCAAAGGAAAGGACGAGGTAAATTCCACGCTCAAGGAAAATTAGTCTAAGGCATTCTCGTCCATAATATGGGCCAAGTAAAACGTAATACTCAACCATTCTATGGACGAGGAAAAATATATGTTTTGAACTTGGGCCGTCCGCTAAAAGGCTGTCCATGGACGAGTGAAATGCAAGGACAAGTCTAGAGACGAGGAAAAAGCACAGACAAGTCTATGGACGAGTGATGCTTACACTTAACCATTTCAAGAGAGGTTTTTACTGACTATTCCTCGTGAACGAAGTACAAGTAAAACTTCCATAAAAAATGGTTCTATGTATATGAAACATAGACGAGTAAAAGAAAACCATTCATAAAAATTAAACATACTCGTCCATACACATGCAAAGTAAAAATAACATTAAATCAAGGTTGGATATCCTACATCCAAAAACCCCTTGATAAATTAAAACGGTTGTTTAATACCTCGTCCTTGAACTTTGGACGAGATAAATGTATTGGAATTACATCAAAGGCAAAAAAAAAAAAGAAAAAAAAAAAAAAAAGAGGAGAAACAAAGTAAAATTACATCAAAAACTTTTTTCAGTGAAGCATTTCCTAAGAGGAAGGAGCATTGGCTGGGGAGGCGTCCTGAGGGGGAAAGGTGGTAGCATCGTCCTCTACATTAGCATCCTCGGAGCCAGTATGAAGGAGAGAGCTAGTGGCAGCAGCATTAAGATTCAGGACTATGGAGCTGAAGTCCACACTTGGAAATTTCTCCACAGCCTCCATCCTGAAGTCTTCAAACCCAGCTGCATAATTGGTGTCCAAAACATCAGTATATTGTTTGGACACCTTGAATTCAGCCACTGCATCTTCCCTTGCTTTGGAGAGAAGAATTTTGTTCTCTTCGTCCTTCTTCTTCAGGACCTCAAGACGAGCATCCTTCTCCGCAGCACTGGTTTTCAGCTCCTCAACCAAAGACTTCATTGCTTTCAGCTCTTCTGTAGAATTAGAAGCTACTTCCGCCCATTGTTTAGCCTCATTCTTCAACTCTTGCACCCTCGTCTCCAGCAAAATCCTCGTCCTGTCCAATCTTGTGGCCTGCCTGGACGCTGCTATGAACTTTGACATGCCCTACAAAAAAGAAAGCAAATAAAAGTTAGAAAAAAGAAAAGGCAAAAAGGAAAATAAGATCCTTACTCAAGATGAGGAAAAGGTTTTACCTTAAAAAGGTCGTGAACACCAGAGTGTTCAAAATCTTTAAGGGACATATCATAACAGACGTTTATGTCCTCGTCCGTTACAGCCGTCTTGAAACGTTCCCACGCCAAGTCCTCATTCTCAATAATGTTGGAAGGGACCGCTCGAGAAGTCTGAGGGGTTGACACAATCTTGGATGGAGTGGACTTGGACGGAGTACTCTCAGTTGGAATGGACAAGTCCACGTCCACTATTTGCACAGGCTGCTGGGACGAGGAAAGGGTAGGCTTGACTACCTGGGCCGAGGTGCTCTTAGCTTTTTTGCCTCTGCGACTGGGGAGATTTGCTAGATCTAAGTTTTTAGGTAAAGTCTTCCTTTTCTCCCCAATCACAGGACGAGCCTGAGGTTCAACCTCAGGATGCTCCCCCTCAACTGCCACGTCCTTCCCTTTGTTTCCTTTCATCGTTGCCATTCCTTTTTTTTTTTTTTTTTTTTTTAAAAAAAAAAAAACTTTTAGATTGAAAAACAAAACAAATAATATGCAAGGATGTTTGAAACTTAAAACTTACTTTTTCTCACTGTGACCTCGTGCGCGATTGCTTCGTCTGAAGGGTTAGGGCCCAATCCCCACTTGGCAAGTCGCCTAAGTGAAACCAAGGAGTGGAAATCTCTATCCGCGTGTAGACGAGCCCTGTGGACGCGGTCACGGAAGAATTTGCTTAAGGACGGACGTTTGATAGCTGAAACAAACCAAGTGAACAACATCATTATAAATTGATCATAAATATTAAAAGAAAAAGGGGTTATTAAAGGAAAAAGAGGGAACAACTTACCCTCAGGACGAAGGTTTCCTAGGTCCCCAGTGTAACGACCAAAAGTGTCTTGGCCAACGTCTATAGGGCTCCCAGCCCAGAAGCCGGAGACGAAGAAAAATTCCATCTTCCATTTTCTGTCAGACGAGGCCAAAGACTTGATTAATCTACAATCTTTACCCCTGGCTGTAAATTGGTGAAAACCAGGGGACTGGTGTATCTCTGAAGGTTTGTAGCAATAGAGGAACTCGTCCACGGTAATAGGACGGTCCCTTCCAAACACTTCACCCCATAAAATTTGCATTGAGATGATTAGTCTCCATGCATTTGGGTTGAATTGGCATACTCCTAAACCTAATTTAAAAAGCAACTCCCTAGTAAAGGTGTTTAAAGGAAATCTTAAACCCCCCAAAAGATATGCCTCATAGACGCCTATCCCAAAACGAGGGTTGCAACACCACTCTCCTCGGACGGGTATCCTAGGGTTAAACTCATCCGGAATTTGATACCATTCCCTAAGATTTTGAAGTCTTAGCTCGTCCGTCCTAGAAGGGATATCCACTGCACAACTGTAAACAGTAACCTCCTCTTCGTCCAAAGGACCAGATGGAGGGGCAGTGGACGAGGTGCCAGCTTGAGACCCTGAGGCCTTTCTAAGCTCTTCCTGTATTACCTCTAAAGGAACTCCAGGGACTCCAGAGACATACTCGTCCGTGGTGTTCCCTTCGCTACTATCACCAGAACTACTGGAAGTGTAATAACTACTCTCGTCGTTGTACTCGTCTATGACCCTATCTAAACTATCACTAGACGAGGAAAGCACAACCTCAGCCATCTCAAATGAAAAACTAAGGACGAGGAAGAGAGAATTACCTGGATCTAAGACGAAGGAAGCTTCTAGACGAGGATCTAGGACGAGGAAGGATTAAGAAGGGAATTTCAGAAGTAAGAGGGGTAATGGGGGCATTCCACTATTTATAGGGAATAACCTCTGGCGTCTAGAACGACGTGACCAATCACCAGATGCCACGTGGCACGTCCCTCGATTAAACCAAACGACGTGATTTTTAGCCAGTAAGATCACGAAACGTGGCACTCTCCGACTTACCATTAATACACCTCTGACATTTTTTCTCTCTGGACGACCCATGGACGAGGGGGCAACTGATGATGATGTTAAGTACCTCCAAAGCATCGTCCATGTGATTCGTCCCTGAGAAAGGAATTACTTGAAAGGATCCCCGTCAAAGGCTCGTCCATCGTGAATGAAGGACGAGCACAGCCTCGTCCGTCCCTAGTGACAGACGAGGCAAATAATGGAGACGGCCAAATTTGGGATTATAGGGAAATGGTTTTCTACCCATGAACCAATACCTCCTTTGAAGCATCGCTCTAGATAAAATAACTTCCATGGAAGTTATGGAAGTTATTTTATGCTTTGATAGTTCCCTCAACAATAGGAACGGTTTTCAGAATGAATAACCGCTCCATGCAGACTATATAAGCACTTCTCTACGAAGAGGTAAGGGATGGAGACTTTTCTCTAAAAAAAGAAGCCTTAAAAAGATCTTTCTTCCAAGTGACTGACTTTACCATCGGAGGACCATAGACCGGCCTCCACCGGTCTTTCTCCCTGATTGTGTTTACTTTTTTTAGGATTTAACCTTCAAGGTCGCCAAAGTCCGGAGACTTTCAATCCACTGATTTCTAAGTAACATCAGCGTATATTCCTATAAAAAATGTGTACATTGAAAATACTAAATTGGTTATATTCATTGAAAATTTGTACACATCGTTTATACAGAAGTCATGTACATTCTTTAAAATTCTTAGTATGTTGAATATACAAAATTATTTACATTTCTTGAGAAAATGTGTACATTGAATATATAGATTGGGTACATTATTTGAAAAAATTGTGTACATATTGAATGTACAGAATTATGTACATTCAATGAAAAATTGGGTACATTAAATGTACAAAATGTGTATATTGTTGAATAATTGTGTATATGGGATATACAAAATTGTGCACATACGTTGAAAATTTTCATACTCTTAATACACAAAATTATGTACTATTAATATACAAAATTGTGTACATTATATATATATATATATATATATTGTGTATATTATTTGAAAATAGTGTACATTGAATAATTGTGTATATAGAATATACAAAATTGTGCACATACGTTGAAAATTTTGATACATTCAATTCACAAAATTGTGTAACCTGAATATACTGAATTGTGTACATTTTGTGATAAATTGTGCACTTTGAATATATAAAATTGTGTATATTCTTTGAAAAAAATGTGTAAGTTAAATGTTCAAAATTATTTATACTTTTTGAAAAATTGTTTATATTGAACATAAAGAATTATGTACATTTTTTGAAAAATTGTGTATGATGAATTTATAGAGTTTTGTACATTCTATTATAAATTGTTTACATTCCTTTTAAAAATTCTGTATGTTGAATATATAGAGCTGTGTACATTGAATATATAAGACTATGTACATTCTATGAAAAGTTAGGTACATTGAATATATAGAATTTTGAGCATTATTTGAGAAATTGTGTACAAATTGTGTTTATTGAATATATAGAAATTTTGTACATTCTCTAAAAATTTGTGTATATTGAATGTTCAGAATTGTGTTTGAAAATTTTGTGTACATTGAATGTGCAATATTGTGTGCCTTAAATATAAAAAAAATTATGTACTTTAAATATACTTAATTTTGTTTGTCTTTTGAAAAATTGTGTATATAACTCTATATATACAGTATTGTTTACGTTTTTTGAAAAAAAAAAAGTGTGAGTTAAATGTACAAAATTTTTAACATTCTATGGAAAATTGTGTATATTGAATATATTGAATTGTATACATTCCATAATCAATTGTATATAAATTGGATTTACAAAATTGTGTACAATGTACAATGAACGGACATACATGTGAAATATCATCCATGTTTTATTTTGTCCCAAAAAGTTAATAATTAGTAGTAGGAACCGAAGGATGAAATGTATTACATTTTAATAGATGAACGGTACGTTTTGATATCACTTATTTTATTGAAAATTAAAAATAAAAAATTAAAAACAATAAAAAAATAATTTTCAATTACTATTTACACTCACAAAATACTGTTTGTTTGCCTATTTGCACTGTTCATGTCCCCTGAACAATACAAGAGGCGCTGGTCTAAAAAAAAAAATGCAAAACGCAAAATGCTGAAACGCATCATCAGCTATCCAAATGCTACCTAAATTTTAAAAAAAAAAATTTAAAAATTTGGAGGGCGAAATATAACCTAAATTATAGTTTTAGAACAGGAAATTTTTTTTTTTTTTGGAAAATAAAATAAAAGAAATTGGTTTTTAGGTACAATTAGTTCAAACAGGATACTACGACCATAAAGTTCAGGTCGCGGAGCTCTATTGACTTGAAAACAAAGCCCAACGCCTTTTCACAGTTTCAGACACTATATAAATTATAATCTCTCTCTCTCTCTGACCGAGTATACTCAGACACGGTTGAATGCTCAAACGCATTTTTTTCCGGGAATCGAATTCCGTCACTTTCTCGGGAATTCTCTATCGAATCGCTTTTCTCACTTTGCATCTGAGCGGAGCGGATCAGATCACGGAACCCTAGCCGTTGATCTGGATCCAGCCCCCCCACCCACCCACCCACTATGGCTTCGTCCAACAAGTCTCTGCCTTACACCACGAAAGATGTTCACTACGACAACGCCAAGTTCCGCCACCGATCCTTCTTCAAGGTTCTAAGATCTCAGCCTCTTCACTATTTTGGATTTTTGTGAATTTGGTTTTTGTCTGATCAAGTTTATGGTTAATCATTAGCTTGAAATTTGGCTTTTTTTTTGTTTGTGGTAGTAATAAATCTTGATTTCTTCGCGTTTTCGTTATTGAATTGTGTGTTTACATTTTAGAATTGGGTGTGATCATTGCGATTTCTGCTAAATGAAATGAGAATTTTGTGTTTTGAATTGAAAACAAGTACATTTGGAAATTCATACCATTAATAGTTTCATTATATTACAAAGAGACTAAGTTTGAGCTTTTTTTTGTGTGAATTTCTGGACACTTTCTTTTGCTTTTAAGTGTTTATTGAAAATTCTAAATACCCGGTTGGTATTAAATTTTCAGATTGCTGATAACTTTTAGAGTATTGGTTTAGGAAATATTTTAAGAAACTTTTTATGGAAAAGAAAAAAAAAATTGACTTTTTTGAAAGCTTTTTATATTTACGTGGTATCAAAACTTTCCTAAAATAACCTATCAACAAATGCCCTAAGGGCATCTGTTAACGGGACCCTTAAAGAAGTTTCATAACCTTAAGCAAGTAAACAAGTCAAATAAATTATGGGAAATGTTAACTGATGCACAAGAGATGGATAAAATGACAAATTAAAGTTCCAAATGCATAAGATTTTCTCATAGCTTGTGATATTGTTTTATCGTTTTCTTCTTTTATATAGTTTTTATTACATTTGATATGGTATGCTTTGCGAGCTCTAGCTCGAATTGCACCTTCTCTGCTTAAGCATTGGGTAAATGATGAGGTTTTGGATTCAAGACTAATAATAGAAAATAAGTAATTATCTGTTGTATCAATAGCTAGTTGCAATGATTTCATATATGAGATTCTCAGCTTGAAATGACTCCCAGTTATTAATTTTGTTTTCCAGGTTATTTATCAGACCTTCTTCACCAGTAATGTCAAGCGTACTTCTTTAAGTTGTAGTACAGGGAAGTTTTTAGCATTACTATTGATCTTTGGTATAGCATATCTTATGCTTACATATACAAGTCCTGCCAATTCTGTAACCGACAGACTAGAGAAAGATGTTAAGAATAGTAAAGATAAGCTCGTTACATATGGTGGCAGCAGGTTGGGGAAGCTGTTGAGAAAACCGCCGAGGCTTCCTCCTCGATTATCACCTGATCAGAAAGGTTTTAATAATAGCTCTAGTCATGAGTCTGATAAGCTAAATACCGGGTCAAAATGGATAGCTAGGCAACAAAGTGTTAAGGATGCTTTTATCCATGCATGGTCCGGCTATACGAAATATGCGAAAGGTTATGATGAACTTATGCCAGTGAGTCAGCATGGAGTTGATGGGTTAGGAGGTCTTGGTGCTACCATTGTGGATGCTCTTGATACTGCCATGATAATGGGTGTTGATGAAGTGGTCTCTGAAGCTGGCTCATGGATTGAGAAACACCTTTTAGATAGGATTACTAAGAAAGGCCAAGTCAATTTGTTTGAAACTACGATACGTGTTCTGGGTGGTCTTTTGAGTGCATATCATTTGAGTGGTGGGGAACAAGGGATGAAATTCTCACATACAGGGCCTAAACCAACTGTTTATCTAGAAACTGCTAAGAACTTGGCCGATCGTCTCCTATCTGCTTTTACTTCCAGTCCAACCCCTATTCCCTTTAGTGATGTTATTCTGCACGACTCCACAGCACATCCAGCTTCTGGTGGATTAAGCAGTACTTCAGAAGTTTCCACTTTACAGCTCGAGTTCAATTATCTCAGTGCCGTTTCTGGTGATCCAAAGTACAGCGTGGAAGCCATGAAGGTCTTGGAACACATAAAGACTCTCCCAAAGGTGGAAGGACTGGTTCCTATCTACATTAGGTACTAGCCTTACCTATTTCAAATAAGTAGCTCTCTCTCTCAATTTTTTGTTCCTTCCACCATGCACATGGGGAGGGGGGGGGGGGGGGGGGGGGTGTTATACAAGTAGATGCCTCATTTGAATCAACTTTGCAAGAAACTACTGCAGTTTAAAATTACAATAGCTGCCTTATTTTTAAGGGCTGTTTGTTTATTATAAAAAGATCTTACCTTCTTATTTATGGTGATGATTCTATGAGATCACTGTCCTTTCCATCCAAAGGCTTCCCCTTTAATCCATAATAAGAATCAGATTTCCTCTTTTTCTACTTTATTGACTCATTTTCATATTTCCTACTACTAAATGCAGTCCTCAGACTGGTGAATTTAGTGGAGAAAATATAAGATTGGGATCTCGTGGTGATAGTTACTATGAATACCTGATCAAAGTGTGGCTTCAGCAAGGAACTGCGCAAGATAATAGTTTGACTTATCTATATGATATGTATACGGAAGCAATGAAGGGTGTTAGGCACCGTCTAGTTCAGAAATCAATTCCAAATGGACTAGTTTTTGTTGGCGAATTGCCTTATGGATCTGAGGGTGCTTTTAGTCCAAAAATGGATCACCTGGTATGCAGTACTTTCTCTACTACTTGATGTTGACGTAGCTTTTGGAATTTTTGTTTTTGGATGAAGTTTCTGTAAGATTATTTTTGCTTCTTTTTTCTGTGTGGAAAACTTTCTACTACTATGTTAAATAAATTAAAGATTTTGTCTCTATAACTTCTTTATGGTGAAGTTACTAGTCTCCTCCATTTCCATCTACTATAGAAAAAAATTGGAAGTCTCTCCTCATTCCTGATAGGAACACTCCTACATCCTCTTGCTCTTATGTGAAAAGGTCTGTGCTTGTAATGTATCTCATTCTTTATCAAAGTAATGTTACTTGATGTACTATGTAAAACATAAGCTTGTCTTCCCTGATCAAATAATAGGATAAAGAAATGCAATCTGCAGTATCAAGGTTTTCTGTTGTACTGCATGCATTGGGTATGATACAGTGCTTTCTTTGTTCCAATTCTAGGGTGCATGGCCATTTGTTTTTCTCATGAATTGTATGAATTAAAATATGTCTTGGGGATTTCTTTGTTAAACATGATGCCAAGTCTTTGAGTTTGAAGCTCTCTTATTAGTAATGAAAATTCTTTATGACATTGAAATGACCATTGTAAATAAGCAATTAAGTGGGTGGAACACACACGCACACACACACACTATTGTACAGATTATCAGTTAATGTATGTTGATGGTTGTGGGTAAAAGCAATTTTTTGTACTACCTTTTAGGTGTGCTTCTTGTCTGGTACTCTTGCTCTTGGTGCCACTAAAGGCATTACAAAGGAAAAGGCAATGAAAGAAAATTTGCTTAACTTTGAAGACTTGGAAAATCTGAAGCTTGCAGAGGATCTGGCTAAAACATGTTTTGAGATGTATGCAGTTACTTCTACTGGTATTGCTCCAGAAATTGCTTACTTCCATACAAAGGTTAGTTGGATATGTATGAACTATGTGTTGGAAGCACTGGTCAATGAATTAAGTATATATGTGCACAAATGCGATATTACTCTATTATTCTCCTTCTCTTAGATTTGTTGCCATTTTTTTTTTCTAGTAATTATTAGCTTCAAACTTTCTTTTACCTTTGTCTATGTTGGATACTTATGACCTATTGTCTATGTTGTACAGAAAGTTGACACATTTCTCTTATTGAAACAGGATTTTTCTGAAGGAGGTCTAGATGGTGGGAACAAGAGTTCGGAGTATGTAAAGGACATAATAATCAAGCCTGCTGATCGCCATAATCTTTTGCGTCCTGAAACTGTAGAGTCATTGTTTGTCTTGTATCGTATCACAGAAGACCCAAAGTATAATTCCCCCCTCATGTGCTAGTTTTTCCTGTCTAAATTATTTGTTGTCTGAGAGATACACACAGACACACATGGCGAGGGAGGTTCCTCCCTAAATTTATGTTGTTCTTAAAATGATGAAAATATTGTGTGCTGCAGATACCGCGAATGGGGTTGGCAGATCTTTGAAGCATTTGAGAAATACACAAAAGTGGATACTGGTGGATACAGTTCTCTTGATGATGTTACAACAATTCCCCCCCATAAAAGAGACAAGATGGAGACCTTCTTTTTGGGCGAGACACTCAAGTATTTGTACTTGCTCTTTGCGGATAGCTCACTTATTCCATTGGATAAGTTTGTTTTTAACACAGAAGCTCATCCTTTTCCAATAAAAGGCATTAAGAGTGATTCTTAACAAATTGAAGGATTTATGCAAAGGAAAGCTTGTACAAAATGAGAAACTCAAGCATTTTGTAGTGGGCACAGACTGGAATGCTCTTTCTGAGGCTGACTGCTGTATCATTATGTGGTCTTGTAGCGTCTGTTCCCATAGGAAGTGAAAGTGACTGGTTAAGTTATGAAGAAGTATAGGGGTCGTTTAATTTGTTTCTTTTCATATGCGATGCATCGGTAATCAAATCTGCAATCTTCTACATCACCATCGAAAGCTTGGAGAGACTTTTTTTTTTTCTTTTTTTTTGAAATTTGAAATTTGATATACTTGTAGAGAGACTGTAAGATGTATTGTTCTAATGGATGTTTCAAGTAATTACTGGATGGGGTTTTGCCCATCAAAAGTATTGAGTAGAATTCCACCTTTTGTAATTGACTTCTCCAGTTTCCAGTGATACTGCTGGCTATAGAGGCTCAAATTACCAGTTGAAGCAGTCAAATTTTTGTTACTAACTCTTTATACATTGGCTAAAAGTTACAAGTTATTGGCATGTGTACATCCTTGCCTTTCAATAAACATTAGGTCACATTGCAATGCAGATTTTCACAATTGTTTTAAAGGAGAAACAGATGATCGCCGTCTCGAATAACATTTATGTCATCTATTTCTGCATTCTCCGCATTAATGACTTTTGAAGGTTTGTAGCCTCCAAACTTCTCACCTGCAGTTTCACAAACCGCTGGGATAACAAATCAATAAAACTTGAGGAAGAAACTATGCGTTTACTAAAATAGTTTTACCAATTCAAGGTTAAGTTTTCCTTTTTAATTTTGGCTTCAATTGCATCTGTTATCTAAATTTGTGATACTAATTGGCTAATAATTAATTAATTAATTAAAATTCTCAATTTCCAAGTTCACTTCAAGTCTTTTGAGTTCAAACAAAGCTTACCAGCTATTTTGAGCAGCTCCTCTATCGAATCGGGTACGATTATTAGCTTTGCAAGCTGCCTCTGTGATGAAATGTTATGTTGAAGCTGCATGTGGATGGTGACTCTCTTCTTGATCGATTTAATCACATCTGTATCACCAGGATAATTAACTCTGGTTGATAAGAAGTTTGTGGGTTTCTTTTTCGATTGGGAGTTAACAGATTGGCAGCCTTGTCTTCTAAGTCTGCTTTGACTATACATGCCGTTGTCAGCTGATTCTGGGCCAATTAAATCTATTCTGTGTTCTTCCAGTTTCCTTCCATTTTCATAACTTTGTAGGAGGTCATTTATGCACTTGTTTTCATGCTGTTCGGCTATAGCTTTTGGTGTACATCCTCTGGCATCTTGTTTATTTAAATTTGCTCCTCCTTCTGGCAGAATCTTCTCCATCTCAAGATGCCCCTTGTGAATAGCAGCATGAAGAGCTTTTTGGACCTCCTCATCCATGAAATGCACATCCATGGCAGATCTATTAAACATTTGACTTTGGTCTGTCTCACTCTGCTCTGTAGATTCTGATCCCGGGAAATGTATGCCTGTTGCTTCCTGCATTGGTGTATCGTCATGCGAATTATGTTGATATCCTGTAGGTGAACTGGTTTCTCCAATGGGTCCTCCACCAGGCCATTCACTCAGGATCGGTCCAGGATCTTTATGTGGGTATTCAAAGCCTAAGCTTTCTTGCCCTTGCAATTTCTGTAGATGTGCAGATTGGTTATCAGTTATTAGTTTTGGGAAAAGGAGGACAAAATCTAATAAAAAAAAATTTTTTCCACCATAGAGGATGACTAATAATGCAAATACCTGGAAAAGATTGCTCATGATAATGCGCCCATCCTCCTCGTTTGTTTGTATGGTGTTCATCAGTGATGTTCTGTTGATTCGAAGAATTTGAGAAATCTCTGTCGTCCGAACTTTGAAAGGTTGTGGCCTGTTACACAAGACTCCAAACTCTCCAAATGAATCTCCTGCAAATGCCTTTCCAAGAACCTGTATTGTGAAAAGGCAATTTGAATTTAGAATGGTCTTTTGTTTAATATAGACAATGTATAAATGTCAAAATTAGATGACATACTTTTTCTTGCCCATCATCAATATTGCACAGGATATCCTGCAACCATAAATCATTTCAATATCAACTTTATGTTAGTAGTCATTCTTTGGGATTTTCGGATGCTATATAAGTTCAAAATTTGCTTACCACCACACCGGAGACCATTATGTAAAGATCTGTTGGAGTCTCATTCTGCAGAATTACATCTTCCCTGGGTGGAAAATACTCTGCCTCCGTTTGGGAAACCTTTAAAGAAAGTGATTAAATCATCATTTTTGAACTTACGATAAATGCTATGAAATACAATAACTCATGTATTTACTTCCTGGTATTATCTGTGAATTTAAGATACTTTCTTAGCTTAGGAAAAAAAAAGGTCGGGTAAAAATAATGATGTTCTCAAATTTAATACGTCATGTGAAGTATTACCAATTGGAAAAGGAAGTCATGAGAAACCCCTTGGAAAAGATAGACTTTTTGAATAATGTCGAAGAATAGATGCTGCGCTATGCTTGAACGAATAGCCTTTGGCAGACCGTTCAAGGCATCCTGTTGCTTCAATCCTTCTGTTTTGAACTTGAGACATATGTGCGCCAACATCTGATCCTGTATGGGAGGGGGCAGATGATTTCGTGCTGCGAATTCTGTTGCAGCTCTCACTGTATCTCTCTGTAGAATCAAAGCATGCTTCATTGGATTAGCACTCTCAAATTGCTCTCTTTTGAATAGAATATTAATTGCTTTTACCAAAGGAACTGAAAAAAGTTCTAACATGCAAGTCTTACTTTAAAAAATTAATGGGCAGTTTAGATGGAGGGGAAGGAAGCAGGATTAGAGTAAAGTTAACCGGAAATTAATCTAATGAGGGGAAGGGAGTGAGATTACAGCAGAGTTGACCGGAAATTAGCTCCATGCAGGAAGTGGAAATACATAAGAGTGGAAAATATATCTTCAAATGATTTTGCCATAAAATTGCCAAATATGAGGTAGATAGATAACTTCCAAGTTTTTTGCCTCAGGTAATGGAGACTTTAGTAGTACTGATTCTGATTTAGGATTTATTTTTAGTCTATTTAGAATAAATATTTGATCATTGAAGTTCTATTAGCAGGTGAAAAACAAAAACAAAAAGAAATTGGAGCAGTAAATGAATCATTAGGTAAAGACGACGTACGAAATTTCTGGTGCGGCTGGTCCAGTGAACAACAAGGTTTGTCATGTTTCCAATGAGGTAAGATGTCAATCCCAAGTTGAACAACATGTAAAATATGTCAAACAGCATCTCTCTTGGGTTTTCAGCATGCAAGTCTCCGTAGCCAGTAGTTGTCAATGTGGTTATAGACCAGTAAATTGCTGTCACATATCTATCCCAGACACCATCTTCTTTGAAACTTGGGTTCACTGCACCAATCCAGGTTCTATTTGGATCAGGGTATCTGTCTGCAATCAGATAATTAATGCATCCGGCAAAGTGTACAGCAAACAAAGTTACCTGAGAGATAAACCAGAAAGGACCACAACCCAAATTTAAAATTTTACTTTAAATGACTTTGATGGAACTTCAGAATAGAAACAAATGATGGTGATTTTAGTGTCTTACAGAAATGAGCTTTATGCAACGAGTCCAGAAATAATTGAAACGAATGTCCTTTTCAAGTCTGGAAGGAAAGAAACCAACTAGTTAGTACTGTGATTCTTCCACCTTAACAATTGGAAATTTTGAAGAAAACAAAAGGGGTTGTGGACCTTGCAAACAGGGAGCTGACACGTCTTAGACGCCAGAGTCTGAGCATGCTGAGCAGTTTAAACCCAAGTTCACCGCTATGTTTTGTGAACAACAGGCTGATGGACTGAAATGGTGCGGTGGAACAGACATCGAAGATAAACCAGGTAGATATGTACCTGAAAGTTGGATGAAGAAGGCCAAGTATGTGATTTCTCGAGGAAACAGAATTGTTGATTCATGTCAAACTGAATGAAGCTTACTATTATAGGGTGCAAAAGTTTAATTCACCTGAATGCAATTCTCTTAGGTTCATCGACAAGAAGATAGGATTGGGTGTCGAGAAATGCAACAAAAAAGGTGAGAACGATGTCAATGGCAAAGAAGCCATTGACAATGTTGTCAAAGATGAAGAGTGCATCTTGCTTGTAAGGCAGAAATGCAAACTCGAAAGGGCAAATCCAGGCAGAGTAAATGACTAAAACAACCAGTAAATTCTCCCAAGCCCTGAAAAATAAGGAATATGATATGACCATGAGAATCAGCAGCCACATTATACAAATTATTAGAGTGAGTACTATATCAGTATATTGCAAAGGTCATCACCTATATCGGGTGCTGAAAGGAGAAATTATGTATTTTCGAAGCTTAGTTGCCTGGTTGATTCTGGCTCCAAGTGATGGTAAGAGATCACTAGAGAGGAAGCTGCCGCTACGAGCAACACCCTCCATAGGAAATTCATCCATACAGAACCTCTTCAAGAAGTCTTTTACACACGAATACGACATGGTGTGTGTGTGTGTGTGTGTGTGTGTTTTCGAATTCCTCCAGAGGCTACAGTTGAGACTGTTAAAAAAACTTAAAGCAGAGGTAAGTCCCCTTCGAACGGTTATATATGTATTGAACTTTAACTGGTGACTCTCGTGACACATGTTAACACTTTTTTTTTTCCTACTTATAAATGACTCTGCACGAAGCTTCTGCTGCTAGTGTGTCATCAAGGTTGGAAGATAAAAGAGTGGTAAACATGTGAAAGGAGATTTTATGTATATTTTTCCTGATTGAACTAGAAAGGTAAACCAGAAACAGACGGTAGAAAAAACGAGGAAGTGCTGTAAGTGGCAGACATGAGAGACATTTTGTAATGCAGTTGCACAGCTGATGAGGAATCCGAGAGACAGAGAGAAGGAAAGAGATAGAAGAGGAAAGAAAATGGTAATGGTGCTTCTGGTTGTGTAAGTGTTATTGTTGGTGATGGTGGTGGTTGTGGGATCTCCATAATGTATACATGCGTTGAGGTGTGTGTGATATATATAGTATACAGACAAGGTCACAAGGCTTTGAAGAGATATGTTTCAATGAAAGTTCATGGTGTTTTCATTTCGAAGCCAGAATTTGGACCAGACAGCCGCAGTAGCATCCGGAGGGACTCAACTAATGATGCCATATGGACCAATGGGAGGTTGTTTTAGAGGGCTTGTCACTTCTTTCAAAGAAAATTGCTAAGAGTGCTTCACCTTTCAATCTTTACTAGGGTAAACTTATAGTAAATGACCTAACAAATTTTATTTTCTCCAGGTAATAAAATAAAATTTGTAGTATCTATAACAATACTCATAGTAAATTGTAAGATTGACATATCAATTTGTAAGATTTGAAACACATTAGTTTGTAAAATTTGTGATATTAGAGTCTGTTTGACATAAGCTTATAAGCTAACCAACTTTTCTCATCAAAAACAAAGCTAACCAACTTTTAACTTTTAACTTTTAATTTTTATATACAGCTTTTTAAAACTTCTTTTTACTCACATTTTTTTTCTTTTTTTCAAATTTCAAGTATACTTTAGCACACTTTCAACAAAAAAAATTAGATAAGTTGTTCTTAAACGGACACTTATGTAACTCTTTTACAAAACCTTGCAAACATAATCAATAAGTCTATGTACAAAAATAATTTCACACAAAAAATGACAAATAATTTCAAACCTTGTAAGGTAGATAAAAAAATCACATTAATGATAAAAACCAAATAAAAATTAACGGTAGGCTCAGATGAGTGCCAATAAAAGTTTTTCAACTCAATTGCTATGAGAAATTGTTGTGTCTATAGCTTTAGCATTGCTCAAAATATAATTTCTAGAGCTATCTTATTAACATCAATTCTTCTAAGATTACACACTTTGTCACAACTTAATAGATACGATCTATTGTGATTGCTTGATTGATGAACCATAACTTTCGTATTGACCTACCATTTTTTCTCTACTATTCACATTTTGACCACATTAAAGTGGTTGCAAAAGTTGTAGCACAAAAATAAAAATTGTGTACACAAACTTTCTCCGCATATATCTTTTCACAACTAACAGACTGGTTAGACTAACAAATTGTGATTAGTCTAACATCGTTTCATATTTCATATCATTGACTCAACTTTTTTTAAATAATTTATCGCCACACTAACATATAAAGTTGTGGGGTGTGAACAAGTGTGTACCTAGACTTTTTGTGGTTTCTAACTCATTCATTAACTCTTCATTTTCTTATTAAGTGCCTAGGTTGTTTGTTTATGCAACGCAATAAGAGCCATAGGTGTGAAATAAGATTCCCGCCATATATTTTTAACCACCTCTCTCTCCCTCTCTCTCTCTCTCTCTCTCTCTCTCTCTTCTTGCGTATGTGGGTGTGACCCGTTTCGAATCGACCGACCTGAGTGTTACAATTAATGATTTTCACGCCAACTAGTTCTTTTAGGCCAACAGCCGATGATTTGTTGATGATTATCTGTTGCTTATCGATTCCAAATTCCAAAGTGTTTTAAATAAAACATTTAGCTGCTAATCGAATGGTCGAGATTACTATCTTTATCTTTAATTGTTCATTATATTCTTTCCGTTCATTCCATGTTCTTCTTTAGACAAATTGATGTTACTAATGATTTTGAATGTCACATTGCAATACAAAAAAAAGCTTAAGAAAATATAAAATTGAGAGAATTCATGGAATCACGAAATCTGAAATTTTGAATAGAAAGGAATAAAGGGTTTTTAGTTCCTGAAATACTAGAAATTGGAATAGTTTTTTTTTTTTTTTTATTCTATTTTTTTAAGTGCTTTTAGTTGTTGAAAATATAAAAATTAAAATAATTCCTGAAAAAAAAAATACTAGCTGTTCTGACAGTTTTTTTTTTAATTTTTAGAATTTTTTTTTTTTTTTTAAATGAATGATTAATATATGTCATTAACCCGATTTTTTTAAAGAAAAATTGAAATTGAGTTGTAGTTGAAAGAAGAAAACACCATAAAATGTTCTCGTGTATTTTGTACGTGTCAAGACGGCCAGTTTTCTAGAGAGGTCCGTGAAGAATCCTTCAAAGATCTCTTTCCCAAAGGTAATGGAAGGGCAGATTTATGCCCGCCGGCACAAATTTAAGGACATCAGCGAAAAGAATGAGTGGGAATATGAATAAAAAAATATGAATGACCAGAAACAGAATGTTTTTCTTTAGAAGGTTAAAACGTGAATAAAAAAATTTTGATCATTCCAAAATAATGATTATACTAACAATTCAAAATTAAATAATACATGAAAAAAATACAACTAGTCAATATTTCCAAAACAACTATTTTTATAATATCAACTTAATCATTTATAATCTATTATTAAAAGGAAACTAGACCCTTTTTCTTTTCAAAATCCCAAAAATCATCTATATATAGTTGATTCTAAAGTACTAAATTTAATGGCAACTCCAATCTTAATGTACAAAATCAAAGATTCCAATTAACAACTTCCTTTTTGTTAATATTCATGGTTGAAAATGCTTGTTCCATGGTTGTCATAAAAATTGGAATATTACGTACAAGTGCAATCGCTATTTAAATAAGTTGGAAGACTATCGATTTTTTGGTTTTTATTAGCTATTAACAAATGGAGCAATGGTTGAAAATGCTTGTTTCATGGTTGTCATAGAAATTGGAATATTAAGCACAAGTGCAATCACTATTTACATAAATTGACTATTGATTTTTTCGGTTCTTACTAGCTAGCTATTAACAAAATGGAGCAACTAGCAACCTTCAACATCTCTCGTAACGTGTTATATCTTCTTCTTTTTTTATGGGAAGATTGCATAAACTTTATTAAGAATGGAAAGCAACAAGTACATCATGGAGGAGCTTGTTCAATAAAATTAGGATTCTCTTCAATCCAAACAAAAAAATTGGCAATGCCAAGGGCATGTTTTGCTAGAAAATGAGCAAGCCTATTACTTTGTCTACAAACATGAGATATATCCACACGACGAAACTCATGTGAAGCAGCCAATTAGCTATATACAAGAGCAGCAACAGCAAATGGTTATATCTTATTGAAAGCTAAATCCATACAAAATGTCTAATACATAACTAAAAAATCATCAGTCACCATTTGAATGACTAAACAAATACCAGTTTACAAACTGAACCCCAGCAATGGAAATGTTTAACAATTTCTAAAATGTAGATGTCAAATTACATTATGCTTATATTGATGAGGTTCAATTTTCAACAGTAGTTTTCTATGATTTGTGAAGTCTTATGGATAAAACTTGTTCACCAATAAATAATTATCATCAATTCTAAAATATTCATGTACCTTTTGAGGATCCATTGCCAAGATAATTATAAGAAACCTCATTAATGCTTATTAAATCAGTGATTCAATTTTTATAATTGAGAATTTATTATAGCATGAAAAGTATCTAATCTTTAATGATGCTCAATTGTTAAGTCATCTCATCAATATAAAAACAATCAAACAATCCATTAGGTGGAACTAGGTAGATAAAATGACAACATCTAAACCCTTAATATATATATATATATATATATATGCACATTCACAAGTCATAAGTTGGATTTTTCTTTGAGTCAAGTGTTATTGGTTTAATATTATTCTTAATATTAGTATGGAAGAAGATTAATGTAAGAACTAGTCCCTATCTATCATTGTGTAATGTATTAAAGGCGTACATCTAATCCAAACGGGGAAATGTTTGATTGTAAACTCTTGCCATTTTAGAAAAGGCCGAGAAGAGAAGGGCTACCACCTGGTGAAAGGATATCTTGATTGTGAAATTTCATAACACATTAGGCCCTACACATTGACAAGGTCTACATGTTGTGAGAGATCCGTTACATGCAGCAAGTACAAGATATACCTTCTCCACACCATATATAACTTATAAGCAATTAATCCATTGTAAACTTTTATAATACATTAGGCCCTCTACATAGATAAGATCCACATATTGTGAAAAATTCATTGCATGCAGCGAGTACAAGATATTCCTTCTCCACCACAAGATATAACTTATAAGCGATTAATCCTTTTTTTTTTTTTTTTTTTGGCCCGGTGTAAGGCAAGCATGTAGTAGTGGCCACTTCGAGAATTTTTCTTAGAGTGTTCTTTAAGAAGTATAAATTATACAATCTAATAAAAAGAGAAATTCATATATTGACAACAACAACAACAATAAAAAAAAAAACACGCAAATACATAAAATTTACAATTGTCTTCTACGAGTTTTTATATTTTGAAATTGTTGCATGATAGTCTCATTATCAATGCTACAAG
Organism: Quercus glauca; assembly: GCA_023736055.1. Taxonomy (NCBI): domain Eukaryota; kingdom Viridiplantae; phylum Streptophyta; class Magnoliopsida; order Fagales; family Fagaceae; genus Quercus; species Quercus glauca. The sequence continues at coordinate 65,594,280 of CM043319.1, read as the reverse complement.
TTACATCTCTTTCAATATACTCAACCAAGCAATCATTCATCCACTAAATGTAGAACAAATTATACAACAAAATTTAGTTTTATTGGCATAAAAAAAGCTGAAGGTGTTTTCAGATTTTTTTTTTTGAAGGATAGACAAATAAAAAATTTTTAATTAAAAAAAAAAAATTCTTTGCAGGAGGGAACAAAGGACGACATATAGATACGTTAAATCTTTGCAGCACCAACACCACGTGCATTTCCGGCCAAAACAAAGAAAGCAAAAGAAGAACAACGTGCACCACATGTGCCTCAGAGTTGGGAGTTTGGTTCAACCAACCCTCTCCATTCGTTCTCTCTTTTTTCTTTTTTCTTTTTTCTTTTTTCTTCATCAATCTAAAAGTTGCCAGCCTTGCCTGTGTCCTTGGCATTTGATAGATTTGAAAGATTTCAAATTCAGTTCAATTAATTTGGTAGGGATCCAATGCATCTCGTTTTTCACGCATAAAATTTAGGTATAATTATTTGTGTATCGTACTTTATTTCACTAATTAAATTTAGTAGGTGTTTGAATATCGTTTATTTTGCTAAAAACTTAAGATTTATTGCTGAAAATAATAAAAAAATAATTTATAAATTACTGTTCACGGCTGAAAATACTGTAGCTTTGCCTTAATGCACTGTTCATAGGACCAAGAAGAGCAAAAACGTAGAAACGCAGATATGTAGACGTGATCCAAACATAGCTTTAGTGTGAAATGAGGGAGTAATATAATACTTAATTCTGCCGAAAAATGAAAGTGGCAGCAAATATTAAATGGTAAAGTGCAATACAAAATCTTGAAATTTTTACTCTTTTATTTATTTTTTCCCTTTTTTTATTTTTAGCAGTAAACCAACATCGGTCAAGTTCCTCCATCTCAATGCTCCAAACGCATTTGGCTGCATGCTCCAAAACTTCCAATGTGCATGGTGAAAATACGATCCGCACGTACGTTACATATTTTCATGGTTGCATTTTATATTATACTATTTGGAGATACAGATTGTAGTAATAAGGTGATTAGTTTTAACTTTTAACAATTATCAAACCAATGCAAAGTTACTAATTAAGCTGCACGATTGAAAAACTTGGTTGAAATGAAATCCTGGAAAAGAAATTAGAAAAGTTTCTAGTTTTAACTCCTTCAAACTGTTGATAGACGTATTTAGAAGGTGATTACGAGCGTGCATATATATATATATATATAACGTGATTTATATATATATATATATATATAAAAGAGAAGTGGGGGTGTGGTATTCATGTGACTATCTAACTATAAATCTCTGACTTTAGATGCTAGATGTTTAACCATGCAAATCCTACCTCAAAGAATTAAAAATAATAATTAAAAAAGAGATCAAAGAAGAAAGTTCCCGTGATGCATGGTTGGAAGGCTGCGGCCAAATTTGAAGGCTGTAACGTGGTCCTCTAAAATGATGGTTCATCATGAGATTTGCCCCAACTTTCTACTCCTTCTCAATCATGTGGTACTTTATTCGGTTTACTATTTTTATCCCTCCTTGCTGGAAAGTATTGAACTATTGAAAGTACTATTCAACCAAGTTAAGGTCCCAAACTGCGATTGATGTGGCAGCTTGTATGTCAATATTTAGAGCCTTGTAAATTTTGTTTTCGGATTTTATCAATTAGTAGCTATCATCATTATCATCATCGTCGTCGTCATCATCATCTAAATTGAAAATTCTTGAGTAGTCCCTTAGTTAATTATGCAGCGGATCAATCAATTAACATTCAATTAAATTGATTTAGTAATCACAATTATGATAATGACCACAACCACAACAATTACTAAATACGTAAATTAAAGCAAGAACCAATAGAGACAAACATACTTGGTAATGAAGGAAAAAACTAACGGAGAACAACTCCAAAGGAAAAAACCCTAAGATGGAAACAAACCCCAAAAAAGGGAATCCACTATATGAGGAGAAGTTACAATCTAGTTCATGGCACTTGAGCCTAGAACACTACAACTGGTAGATGAATTAACTGCTGCAAGCTACACTAGCTTCAAGATATCTAAACTATTTGAACATGGATCTCTTTACGAACGACCCATGCGTGTTCATGACCAAAACGTCTAACCGACTCCAAAGACCTCTCCTTGAAGGTTTGATTATCGCAATGTCACACTATAATTGGTGGTTTTGTGGTTTCACACATTGATGATGCAAATAGGACATCAACACTGTTATGAAAATCAGCTTTCTAAACTCACAAATTAAACACTTGGATGCTTAGATTTTGTTTTGTTAGGTTCTAAATGTTTCGTGTGTTGGAAAACCGAGTACATAAACTTGTCTAGGAATGGATCTTAATGTCTATGAAGTGTTTTAGACATTGCTCAAAGTGATACAAGTTAGAATTCGAGAACATACAAGCTGCAAGTTCAGGAATTGAAAATCAAGCTAACTCGATCAATCGAGAGAAAGTTTCAACCGATCGAATTGCGATTCTATAGATTTAAATTAAAACCCATCAGTCCATTAAATGTTTAGGGTTTCAGTCAAGAATTATTTGGTATATTAAGAAAAACCTTAAAGTACGTTTTTCAAGTCTTGGAGTGCTACTCTTTTAAGATCTGAGAGGTTTTGTGCTTTCTACTCTTTCAAGCATCTACTGGAGTTCATTCTCATACTACAATTACCGGTGGAATAAAGATGCAACCCTAGCTTCAGATATCAAGCATACTGAAGATTAAAGGCATGACTTCGAGGTTCATGTTAGAGCAGATCCACATCAAAGAAATATGAGGGTTTTAGAGCTAGATTGATATTCATAGTTAAGTTTACTATGAATTAAATATTCTTAGCTGTAAGCTTCTATTTGATATAGTGGATTGTTCTCTTGGGATAGTTCCCCCCAAGTTTTTTACCTTGAAATTGGATTATTTCATTGATTTTCCTGAGTCATCATATCTGTGCCTTATTTACTTTTCCACTGCATGATATGTGTGATAAAATTTTAACCTAGATCTACATAATTGACTTAAGTATAAACTTGGCTATCAAATTAGGTTAAACACTGTTTCAGGGGTCTTAAAACTAATTTGTTTAAGTCCGATAACCCAAATTTGCTTTTAATAGCCTCAAGAAATCGAGTTATAACATGTTTTTTATATGTGACGCAAGTACAGTATGAATTCCAAGGCAACTTACTTCAAAATTAAAAAATGTCATTTGAGTTTACAATTTTCTATTGAACTAGCCGCATTTGAATTGCTATCAAAATCTAAATTTCAATTGACCAAGCATCAATTAAATGTTTGATGAAACCTTGAATCTTGATTAATTGAACCTCGATGGAATGGTAGTCAAAACCTAGACATAATATCTTGTTTATGCTACTTCTTCATAGATTGTCCTTCAATACCTCGATGACAATTACAACATAGGTTGTCCTACATTTGGCTTTTAACCTGTTCTTTATTTTCAACGGCAAGAAGATGAAAAGCCTTGTGTATATACCTGTTAGGAACCCGGTGGTTCCTAATGGAGATTGATGAGAATTATAGGTAAATGGATGGGGACTGTAGGAAAATTGACTTAATTCGAGGTAGTCACCCTCCATAGAGAAATAAAGAAATTAAAAGAGAGAGAGAGAGAGAGAGAGAGATGCACTAATGCACTAGCAAATTGGTTTATTCTTCATTCATATCTAATGTTGAATTACAATTATGTATTTATAAAAAATTAGCTTTAATCTCATTGGCCCACATGGCTCAAGATAATTGGCTAGTTAATTCAACATATGCTTTATGAATTAAACTATGTGTTAAATGAGCCACATGTGTTCAAATCCTAACTAACTCATTCTAATCTCAACTAACTAACCAACTAAAGGGATTACAACAATTATTTCATATTCCTAACATTTCCCTCCCCTTGAAAACACCTTGCCCACAAGGTGTTGTTATTGAGTGACACCTTCATTAGGGGGAACCGGCCACTAATCCAATATGCTAAAGCATCTTGACCGTCGAAAACATCAAATATTTCCAAGCATTTGACCACAGCCCAAAACAGAGTAGCATAAACTGAAAAACCAGCAGACTTAATACCAGAACTCATTGAAAATCTACATCGTGCTTCAGTGTTGTCCTTCGCATCAAACAATGAGTTGTAGCAACAGCCAATGTGAACAGTAGCGTTAACTTCTTTGCATTCCAATTGCAAAGCACATGTAGATTCATAGTAATAATATTGCCACGTTGACCCTGTAAAAGTTGCATTGCGTTGCCACCTTTGCTTTCCTTGTGTTGATAATATTGTGAATAATGTTGTTTCTAAAGACAATTCTTGATGCCCTTCCATGTGCTCTAGCCTATGGAAACCAAGACTTCCATCATTAGCAAGATACATCTCATTATATGGAAAAGCAATGCTAGCATTTGAACCTTGGCACTTCCCATTGTTGCCACCAAGAACGTGAATGTGACCAGGATGATCCTTCAAAATTACTTCTCCGATGGAACCCATTTGCATTAAGACATGTTCATCCATGTGCTCAACATCAAGACCAATAAACCATGAACCAAGTGACACAATAGGACCCTTGCATGGACCATTACTTGATACTCTATTCATGTCAATATCTGAATGTTGTCGTTCAGACCTATCTCTAAGAGAATGTGAGGACAACTCTCTGTGCTCCCCACCATGGTGAGAATTATGCTTTTGTGCCCTTGTTGATGGTGAAATGGACCTTCTATTTTTGTCTTCACATTTTCTACTCCTTGACCGTCTCCTTTTCCTTGACTCTTCACATGTTGATGGTGAAATTGACCTCTTATTTTTGTCCTCGCGTTCTCTACTCCTTGACCGTCTCCTTTTCCTTGATTCTTCATAACGTGATATTGATGACTCCTTCCCCACTAATTCCATTAAATCAAGAAACTCTTCAAGATCAGCCACATCGTCACTATCATTTGCATCTTCACTGTTAAGGGAAGCTTTTGTTGATTCACCAACCTGAAACTTTTCACTTGTTCCTTCAAGAAGTTGAAACTCTTCTTCGGACATGTTTTCAAGATCCTCTTGCACTCTTAAAAGTTCTTCCTTCATGGCCATGTTAGATTCAGCCAAGGCCTTCATCTTCTTTGAAATATCCTTGGCTTCTTCTAAGGCTTTGTTCAACATTTCTTGTATTTTTTTCAAAAGTTTTCTTTGATCACAATTGCTTATCTCTGGATCAATAGCTTTGATACCACTTGTTAGGAACCCAGTGGTTCCTAATGGAAATTAATGGGAATTATAGAAAAATGGATGGGGATTGTAGGAAAATTAACTTAATTCGAGGTAGTTACCCCCTCATAGATAAATAGAGAAATTAAAAGAGAGAGAGAGATAGATGCACTAAAGCACTAGCAAATTGGTTTATTCTTCAATCATATCTAATGTTGAATTACAATTATGTATTTATAGGAAATTAGCTCTAATCTCATTGGCCCACATGGCTCAAGATAATTAGCTAGTTAATTCAACATGTGCTCTATGAATTAAACCATGTGTTAAATGAGCCACATGTGTTCAAATCCTAACTAACTCATCATAATCTCAACTAACTAACCAACTAAAGGGATTACAACAATTATTACAACAATTATTTCATATTCCTAACAATACCTTTAACTTGCCTTCACAATGATCTCACATCCCTTTAACATATAGATGATCATAGATGGTTTCATAGAAAACCATAACCTTAGGACGAGTTCGTATTGTGAAGCAAATTAACTGTTAGGTTTAATAGGTTTAGTGTTGGCAAACCATGACAAATTATAAGTTTTGTTGAGTGATAAGCTATATTTTTAAGTCGAAGGTGAACACTAAAGTTAAGCTCAAAGAAAGAGAAGTTTCTAGATTCTCGACAACTTTTCGACAACTTTTTGATTAACTAAAAGGTATCAAAAATCCAAGGATCAATTTTTGCTAGCGTGTTTTATTTGAAGTTGTTGGATTGTTTTTAACCCTATTGGAGTCTCCTATATAAAGAAACAATCCATCCATGTAAGAAAATTTTCTCAAGTGTACAAGTCTGTTAGAGTTCAGCAACTGAGGATCACCATTCAACCGATCAAAGTTCGGTAGCTTTTTGATCATTGCTCAATCAATCAAAAATCATGGTTGGCATGTTTTAATTTCAAAATGTCAGTTGTGCTTGTAATTCTATACCCTAGTTTCTCTCAATATAAGGGCCAAAATGGGCTTTTATCCCTTTCTCACAAATTTTCCAGCAAAATGCCCTCTTTCTAAAACTATTTAGGGAAATGTCCATGTTTTGAAACTCGATTTTTTAAAAATTGAGTTCCAAATGTAAAACTCAATTTTTGGACAATCGAGTTCCATACAAAGAATTCGAGTTCCATGAACTCGAGTTCTTTGTATGGAACTTGAATTCATGAAACTTGAGTTTCTTGAATGGAACTCGAGTTCCAGAATTTTTTTTTTTTTTTTTTTTTTCATTTTTAGTTATGTATAACTCGATTGTCCAAAAATCGAGTTTTAAATTAAAACTCGATTTTTAGACAATCGAGTTTCAAAACAGGGACATTTCCCTAAATAGTTTCAGACATGGAACATTTGCTAGAAAGTTTTGGCGAAAAAGGCAAATGCCTATTTTGGCCCAATATAAAGGGACATAAAAACATTACTTTCCTTAAGGTTTCAGAGGCTACTACCATTGCACTTAGGGAGATTCAATTCAAGCTGAATATTGATCATTCTATGACACCGAAAATCAAGACATTGATCCTTCAAAGTGATTAAAGACATTGAATTCTAGATGCTACTATTACCATTGTTCTTGGAGTCAATTAGAGGTTCCAGTTGTATCACGCGTGTGTCATTTGTGGAAGTAATTTTTAGAAATAAAGAGTCCAAACATTCTAGTGCGGTAAAAGGTTCTCTTGCTATAGTGGATTTGCTCTATTGGAGAAGGTCTGCCTGCTGTGGTTTTTCCATTAGTTTTCCCAACGTCAACATATCGCAGTATCTATTGTGTTTGTTTGTTACTTGCTTAACATGCTTAATTTTGTGAATTGATAAATTGCTTAATTGAACTAGTTTATCAAGTTAGCTAATTGATAAAATAATTCATCAACAGGGGTCAATAACCCAACATTAATCATCCTTTCAAGATATCAAGTTATGGTGTGATCATCCTGATATACTTGAAAAGAATTGTGTGGGTGGCATTTGCTTCACATGGAGAAGTCTATAATTTCATTTTGGTCAACAACATGCCGATTGCACAAAAGCCAGTAACAAAGCAGGCATGCCATTGAGGATGGGTTAGATACTTGGATATGACTCCCTATCAAAAAAAAAAAAATCATAATATCTCCCATTTCAGTTACCCCATCTGGCCTACCACTTCTAATCAAAATCATTACCACCCCCACCTCCTACACTCCCAAAGGAAAGGAGGCAATATATATATATATATATATGTGTGTGTGTGTGGGTTGGTTTTGACCCAACCCATAAACCATGGCCCATGGATCATCCACATGGGTTATTTGATAAGTAAGTTTAAATTTAAACTAACTAATATTGGTATGAGTTATCAATATCAATAATGGAGTAATTTAAACTTAACAGATATTGATATGAGTTATCAATATCAGTAATTGAGTAATTTAAACTTAATAGATAAGATCTTTTAGAGATCATATATATATCTAATAGTAAGTGAATCTCTACTCCTACATCAGTCAGATTATTAAGAGATATAGTGAATGAACATACGTATAGTTTTTGAGTGCTCTCTCAAAACAAGTCATCTCTCTGGGACACCATCTACTATTCCCTAGAATTTAGAGCGTGAAAATAAGGAGAGACTCTAGTAGCCTCTCCTGCGACTTGGAGGTGCTTCACAAAGGAGATTGTGAGGAATTCGTAAAGCAAGCAAAGAACAAGATCCGGCAATTTGATGATTTGTTCCACCAAAGGTATGTGTCTATATGACCTCTAGTAAAGTATATAACTATTCAACAATAAATAAATAAATAAATAAATATATATATATATATATATATATATCAATTTGATAAATAATGACTAGCTAGGAGTAGGTTTGAGTAGCATAGGCATAGTTAATTAGCTATTAATTCCTCGATCAACTTTCATTATGGTTCAGTCATATATATTGTGGGTTCGACACGGAGCTAACTAAGACTTTAACCAAAAAATATATACCAATTAAATTAGCCACTTTTCTCCCCCACTATCTTTTCTTGGGTGACAAAGAAACCTAGTTTAGTTGGTCTAAGGGTCTGTTTGAATATCGCTTATTTTGTTGAAACTGAAAACTTATTGCTGAAAGTACTGTAGATAAAGGTAAAATTTAATTGAAATAGTATAGTGAGACCCGTGAATAGTATCAAAAAGTGCAGTAGAGCTCATGAATAATAGCAAAAATAAACTGAATAATGAAATAATTTATAATTTTTATTGGTTCCATACACACACTAACTCATATTAATATCATGTAAAATTTGTATAAAAGAACACGTTTTTACATCATTGTTACATCATTGTTACACAATGATATATATATATATATATATATTAGGAAACACCATCCACATCATTTGTAAGAATGTATGTAATAAAATATATAATCACCCTAACATCACTCTAAACAAACCATATCTCGATTCAATTATTAAAATAAAAAATAAAAAATTGTTGACTGGTGATTGACTTTTATTTTCTCACTATTTTCATTGATAAGGCCCAACTTAAGTTGGCCCAGTCGTCGCACTGAAACCGACTTTGTCCTTCCTGACTGACTATGTCAATTGTCAACCAAACTGTTACAAAAATGTTTTGTTTAAGTTAAATATCATTACTCGGCGGAAAGTGAGAATAATATATCCACCAATAATTAACGACGTTTATATGTTATATATCTACGTACCTTGAAATATATATACTGACATGATTGCGTGTTTGAAATACACTTACTGACATATTTATTATAGGGTAAAATATCATTTTCGTCCCTAAACTATCACAAAAGTTCGTTTTTCGTCCCTAAACTTTTAAAAGTTCGTTTTTCGTCCCTGAACTATCACAAAAGTTCGTTTTTCGTCCCTAAACTTTCAAAAGTTCTATTTTCGTCCCTAAACTTTTCCAAATGTATTGATTTTCGTCCCTCTCACATCAGCACACTGTCAGAGCCACGTCAGCACTCCGTCAAACGGAGGGACGAAAATCAATACGTTTGGAAAAGTTTAGGGACGAAAATAGAACTTTTGAAAGTTTAGGGACGAAAAACGAACTTTTGTGATAGTTCAGGGACGAAAAACGAACTTTTGAAAGTTTAGGGACGAAAAACGAACTTTTGTGATAGTTTAGGGACGAAAATGATATTTTACCCTTTATTATATGTTATATGAAAAATGTAAACTATATATCTCTTATTTATATTTTTCATATACACCTCGATCTCATCTCTATTATTATTGATTTTGTATTAAAATTAATTCATGTTTCTACCTTTTCAATTTTTAATACACGTGTTGCTAACAATACAAAAGAGAGTGGTGTACATAAAACGGTTGCAAGTTGCAACCAACACTACCTAACAATTTTTTTTTTTTTTAATTTATAATAACACTACCTAACATAATAATATACGAAACGGAATTTATATGATACATGATACTTGCCTCATTAGATTTAAATATTTAAAAAATATATCAAGCAAAACGTTAAATAAATGTGTAAAATATGATACTGATTATAGGATACATGTTTTAATTATTCGATAATTTCGTAGCTAATAATAATTATGTAAATAAAACTTGGTATAAAAACCAGCTATAGTATCACTATATAAAACTTTTTTTTTAGAGAGTTTTAACCTATGACGTCCGCTCCTGATGATAGCTCTTTGTCATCAGACCAAGACACTAATCAGTTTTTAGTGTAGGCGGGGATTGAACTCCAGATCTCTTATTCAACCATCAGAGATTTTACCAGTTGAGCTAACTGGAACCCACATCACTATATAAAACTTCATTTCTAAAAGAAAAAGGTATACAACTTCAGTCAAATTATTATTTTATGTAAGTATACATTAAAAAAAAAAGGTTAATTTAGATGATTAGGGTTTAATACAATAGACACAAGCTTTTTAAAAAGCATATATATGTACTTATACGTAACTTACAAACTATACTATCCAATAAATAAGTCACTCAGCAATATTGACAAAACACAACATCGATCAAAATCGAGAATAAATCAAATTACACAAACTTTGTCATTGTGGCTCTTTAAACTCGAGGGTTGAGTTAGGTGATTCGTATAAGTTTAGTCCATGGAAGAAGAGGCCAAATGTATATATGATCGATGATTCCCACCACAAAGTGATTGGCCAGCAGAGCCCATTATTATTATTATTATTATTATTATTATTTTGAGGTTGCCAAGCTAGGGACCAAAGATAAATATTGCCGTCAAACTAGGGTTTATGCATCTTCCAACATGAGGTGTTAGGCCAGTTACATGTACCATAAGTGTGGCTCTTTGCAATCATCTCATGTGATAGACACATTTTCTTGGTCCACACTTTTGTTAGTGGTAGAGACTTGCACCTATCCTTCTACTCTAAGATATATATCGAAATGGTTTTAAATTTTTAATGGACATGGAAAAACGAATATCCCAAATGCACAATGACATAAAAATGCCACATGTTCAATATTAGACGCCTCGTTTTTTTTTTTTTGTAGGAAGAAAATGTTTTTTTGTGAGTTTGATATATATATCTATATGCATTGTTTGATTCAATTATATCATTCTTTTTTGGTGCTAATGAAACGAGTTTGAGATTCTGTTTAAGCTAGATTAGCTTAAACGTAGAAAAGACAAAAATAGTAATATAGTAAAAAAAAACGAATCCTCATCCAATCTTTGGGTAAGGATTAAGGAAAGTCGAGTGGTCTATCTCACTGAAGGTGCCAAACTCGGTAGTGTGGTCCATCTAATCAATTGATACGCACTTTTTAAGATTCATTTTCAATCATGGTGTTTGATTATATATACATGGGGTCATATTTATAATGATTCTGACATGCAGCCATTATATATTGGCCGTACCATATATACCAAGTTGCTTCTTATTGTGTTGCAGCGAGGCTTCCGGCGAGCCTGCCATTGTGCTGGTTGCTATAATGATCATAGGTGTAAAGGTTGTACTATTCATATTCAAACTAAAATCATGTGAGCGAAATTGCAGTTTTTGTAAGGAGCGCAAAGGCGACAAGTGGTTCTTGGGGATTAAAAAGAAAGAAAGATACAAACAAACAAACAAAATAACTATGACTGTTAAGAGCATCCGCATCAAATGTGGCAAATGTGCCAAATGCCAAATATTTGGCACATTTGCCACACCAAACACAAAAATAAAGCTTTATCAGATATTCCAAATTCTAAAAATTATACCACACAGTTACAGTATCGTCTCAAATATGAGACAGTAAGGACAGATGTTGCAAAACTTTTTTATTGGTTTTTATTCTCTTTTCTCTCTCCTCTCTCTTCATTCTCTTCATTTTTTTTCTTTTCTCCTTTCTCTCACCAGTTCCCTCTCTCTTCTCCCTGTATTATCTCTGTACTTGCTTCGCCGATCTCTCCGATCGTCATCGCCGATCTCTCCGATCACTGTAACGGCTACCACGAGCCATCGTCATCGCTGGTCATTGTAATGGCTACCACGAGCCATCGTCATCGCCGATCTCGCCGATCTCTCTCTCTCTCTTTTGGTGGTTGGTTGTTTTGATTGTTGGTGGTTGGCTGATTTTGGTTGATGGTGGTAGGTTGATCGGGTTGTGGGTGTGAGATTTGGGATGGGTATGAGATTTGGGTATGAGTTTCATGGGTTGTGGGTTATGGGTGGGTTCAGGTATGAGATTTGGGTATGAGTTTCATCTGTTTTTGTCTTTGTTTTTTAGTTTTGGTGGTTGTGATTTGGTGGTGGATTCGGTGGCGGTTGTGGGTTGATTTTGGTGGTTGTGGGGTTTTTTTTTTTTTTTTTTTTTTTTTTTTTTTTTTTTCTGGTGATTGTGGCCGCCACAATTTTTCTGGTTTTTCCTGGTGATTGTGGCGGCAACAATTTTTCTGGTTTTTCTGGTGATTGTGGCCACAACAATTTTTCTGGTTGTTGTTGTAGCTGTTGTTGTTGTTGTTGCGGTGGTGGTTGATGATGATGATGATGATGGTGGAGTAATTTAATATATTATTTTAATGTGTAGTAAATATTATTTTAATGTATAGAATTGAATAATAAAACATATGATAAATGGGATGTTGTAAAATGATGTGGTAAAATAATAAAGTAGGTCTTTGGTGTAGCAAAATGGCATTTTTTTTGGAACATCTGCTGTGGATGCTCTATGTTGATATGGGAAAAAGATATATGCAGTGAACATGATCCTCTTATTTTCACTTGAAACTAAGTAGATTTATTTTGTAGTTAAAATTTGATTTTTTGGATTTAACTATGTAATAGAGGTGAACATCGGTCCGCACGGTCGACTTTTAGGCCATTTTTTAACCGAACCGTGAAGGCCGGTTTGGCCATAACCAAGATTGATATGGCCCGTTGGTTGTTGAAATTTCGGCCTTTCTTGGTCAATCCTAGAAGGTTTGATAGGCTGGTTATATCGGTTACTAACAATATCTAAAATCTCAATTACACACAAAAAACATAGATACATAATAATAATATTAATAACTAGTCGCTAACTGGTGCAATACACGGTATTATTTAACATAAATGTGTAAAATTTATATTGTTTTTAATGTTAAAGTGAAAAATAAAATTATCATTCTCTCAATAACTCAAATGATATTTCATTCCTAAATAACATCTATGTACCTCGATAGACAGGTAGAAACTCTAGAAGTTCAATCTCACCAAGCTCTCTTGTAGTCTTGTGTTGTATTTGTACCTCCTTAGGGTGGTTTTCTATTCTTTGTCGGTTAGCCACCAATTAGGTGAAACTTTTAGACTAACAAAGAATTGGTTGGAGTTTGTTATGGCCATTGGCTAAATCAAACATTTCATTTAAAAGTTAGGGCCAACAAAAATATAGATTGAAAGGAAATATAGAGACCCAAATATCAAAACAAAAGAAAACCAAGATAATTCAATCATTCTAAAAAAAATATAATTTAATATAATGTCTAGTAGATATAATTATCATTAATTAGTGTAAAACATCCAATATAGTACGAATAATAACTAATTCAGTGATTATTCATAAACCCAAACACCAATAAGTTGATTATAAATATATATGGTGACAATATTGGAATTTAGTATCACCTCCTTGATTTGTCAAAACATGATTATAATTTGAAATTGATATAAGGAGAGGATTATGAAAAGATATCGAAAATTTAATTAAGATTAATTCAATCTTTCAAACACACCTATTGAATTCGACAAAATGGAATATAATATTTTAAATTTAGATGCTAAACATATTCACTTTATGATTGCCTACCACATAATTAATGAACATAAAAAATTGATTTCATAAACAGAAGTAATGGCTCACCAAAACTCAGGAAGTTCATCTTTTTACTTCATGCTTCTTGTTCTTAAATTTTAAATTATAATAAGTTCTAAAAAAAAAAAAAGATCAATTGCAAAAATTTTTATTGGAAAAAATACAATAACTCAATGTACTAAATCTATTGTTTAACGTTCCCAACTGTTGAATATGATTAGTCACGATGCTGCTCTTTACCTTAGTTTGTTCTCTTTCTTTGTTGATAGCAACCAATCTATAAACCACACACACACACACACACACACAAAACAACCTATATAGGAACTCACATACGCAATTCTCATCAAAAAAAAAATAAAAAAAAGAAAAGAAAAGAATAGCAATCTATATATTCATTCCAAGAAATATTAAACAAACAATTCTAGGAAACAAAGAGGGAGAGTGGAAAATCAACCTTCACCGAGGAAAGGGATGCAATGATACTAATAAGGTTTAATGTTTGTGTTGGTGCTATAAAGGGAGGTTTGTATGCGAGAAAGAAAAAAACCCTAAGGATTTATGTTTGTGTTGGTGCCGTACAAGGTTCTTTTGCAAGAAAGGAAGAAACCCTAAATGTTTTTCTATTAGGGTTTTATAAAATAAAACTTTAAAAAATATATTAATGTGGTCTAAATTTGTGAGGCTTGCAAAGCTAATGTGTCAAAGTTTTAAATGGTCAACAAAAAGTCAAAGACTTTGGTATTATAGTATAATAATAATAATAATGAAGGAATGGGAGCACCTTGTCGATGCTATTACTGGAGACTAGGTTGACATATCCAAAATCTCAATGGCAACAAAGATTCAAGGAGGTTGGAGTTGACGAGTGGCAACCATAGGGGAGGATTCAATTCATTGACAGTGACACTAAGGATAGGAAGGAAATTTAAGAGAGGGGGCGAGACTGAGAGAGAGAAATCAAATTGTAATTGTCATGAAAGAGGGAGAGAAATTTTATTAGGGTTACTTAGGGACAAAATGGCATTGTTTAGTTCAACAGTAAAGGTCATAATTTTGCTTAAGTTATACACACACACACACACATTGCCTAGTTCGATACACATCGAAATGCAAGATCCATCACTAACAACGATTCTGACTGTTGGGCTTTGTAGAGTTTAGTTTATGTTTGATCCAGTTGACGACCCAACCCGACCCGAATAATGTTGCATGGTTTTTAATGGGAGATTTACTGAGGCTTAGTCCATGGAGTGGAGACTTAGGCCGACAGGCTTAAGCCGTAGCCCATAGACAAGCCTTCTGGGGGTTCAAGGGCAATTCCCCAGAGAAAATTTTTTGGGCCTGTTTTTGTATAAAAACTAATTATTGGTGATTAGAGTTAGAGTGTTGTAACCGTGTTTTTAAGAGAGAAAAGAAACTGTAGCCGTACTTTGTACTTTTCCCTGATAATAGTAAAATCCCTGCAACTCTGTGGACGTAGGTAAATTGCCGAACCACGTAAATACTGTCTTGTGCATGTAATTGTTTTCTTTGGTGTGGGTTTTTCTCTATTTTTTTTGTTTCTCACAGGTTGGGATTTCGGGTTGAATTCCTTACACTGACTGACATCAAAAAGTCATTTATACCTTTGATTACTGCCCCATAGACCATCAGCAACCCTTTACATCAATGCAAACAGCACAACAGTGACTCAATATGTCGGTCCAGGGTTTGAACAATCCTATTATATACAGAGTGTCACATCATTTGTAATTTTAGATGAATGAAACTTAACATATCTTTAGATTTGCAATATCTAATCTAAATAATAAACCATGAATAGATCCATTTTAAATGGAGATGATGGGTGTTAGTTGCTTGTAGTGTCTAACAATGGAGTAACTTGCATTTTTTTAATGAGTTTAAATTTGTAATATCCTTGCTAATAGTAATTAGTTTTAGATTTCACCAATGAACTCCCTAAATTATTTTAGAGATGCAATTTGCCCCAAGGTTTAAATTTCCTTAATTTTATAATATTTAAGCTTCATCTTTAGTCTCTACATGCTTATCACATTACCATAGAAAATGTATAAAGAAAAACTAGCTTCTAAGCACACACGTTGCGTGTGCTTAGAGGCTTTTCTATTTTTTTTTGTAAAAATTAATAATTTGCATCTATTATAATTTGGAAATATATTTTTTTTTTATTTTTCAAAAAAATAAAAAGGATAAAATTTAGAGTTAAGCAGTAATTTCTTTTAAGATGAACGTGAGGGGAAAGAATGTTAAATTTTAGGAGTTCTTTTAGTTTTTTGTTTTTTGTTTTTTAATTCGGGGGCGTTTTACTTTTATTCAGATGAAAAAAGAATTAAAAAAAAATGCTAAATCTTATAGAATAAAAAGATGAACGGGAAGGAAGAAAATCCTAAATTTTAGGAGTTCTCTTTTTGAATTCAAAATAAAATTTGTTATTTGACATTTATGACCCTATTTCTAAGAAAAGTTATCCTTTATTAATAAGGATATTTTTGAACCATATAAAGTTTAGTTCAAAGAGGAGAATCCTCTTATAAATAGTATAGATAAGTTGGTGATCATAGTATAATACAATAACTATGTAAATTTTGAAATTAAGTATAACAAAAATTGGAGAAACTTTATGCTTATATATGGTAATGGAACTTGCAATTGAACTCGGATAATAGAGATCAACTGCTCAAATTTAAAGCTTAGGAGATATTGTAATTAATCTCATAGTTTAGCTTTAAGGGATTGATTACTCAAATTTAAAATTTAGGATTAGGAGATATTATAGTTTTTTTTTTTTTTTTTTGAAAAAATATTATAGTTGATTTCATAGGTTAAGGAATTGACTGTTCAAAATTGAAATTTCTAAGATATTGTAATTAATTTTATAATTGGAGGGTTGATTGTTCAAATTTAAAATTATGTTATATTGCAATTGACCTCATAGTTTACGGAATTGATTGCATGGGTTGAATATTTATGAGATATTGTAAATAAGGTGGAAAAATGAATTACACCTAATAAAATCTCAATAGTTTAATGTAGGCTCCGTTTGGTGGGGCATTTTCTAAATGAAAACTCGTATTTTTTTTTTTTATCAAAAACACTAAAAGCTATGCGTCTGGCATTACGTTTTTTGAAAAATTACATTTTTGAAAACTCTGAAAATTCACATTTGCGATACACAATGGTCGATAGCTTTTTAAAAAAACCGGGTAAAAAATGAAATTATCATAGACGGTTGAAGCTTGAAATTCCTAAAATAACCTCACAAATACTAAAGTCGTGCCTGCTACCTTGCTATCATCTATCTCCTCTAGGCCTTGCCACTATCTAATTCTGCTTAGCTTTGATGAAATTTCTTCTCTCTAGCTTTTTTCATTAATTGAATATTCTGGGCACGCAAAAATTGGAGTGCAAGCAAAAATTACTTTGGTATGGGATGAGGTTGTGGGTGACGCAAAGAAGATGAATCTGGAGAAACTTGGATGTAATTGAATGAATTTTTTTAGAAATTACCAAGTTAGATGCGGACCAAGTGATTGGCAGTAGAAGATTTTTGTCCAGCTACCTAGCAAGTGAAGGAGAAGCTTGTGGTAGTAGGAGATAGACATTGGGAAAGATAAAAATTAGGTGTCCTTCTTGTGTAATTTTTTATTAACAAAAATAAATTACACTATTAAATAGAACCATATTATTATTACTACTTTCTTTATTAAATTTTTTATGGGACATTTTCTTATTATTAAATTATTAAATAAAAAAATATATAGTATTACCCTTATTATTATCATTAGTTCATTACAGCATAGCCTGTCATGTCTTTTTTTGTAATTTTCTCAAAACAACAATTTTAGAGTAACATATTTTACTAAACACCAAATATAGTTTTAAAAACTGGAATTTTCAAAATGTTCGTTTTAAAAACGCTATTTTTTAAAAATGCACTTTTTAAAATAGCTTATCCAAATGGACTCATAATAATTTGTTTCTTTTTTTCAATTATTTCTAGAATCCTATAGCACTATTTTACACTTTTCTGATTTATCTATATTCTTCAAATATTTCTTGCCCCTTTTCTCTTAGTTACAATGATGTGTCGAAAGTAGACTGGTTCCAAACAAAAATGCTGAAGTACTTTTTCTTTTCCCTCAACTCTTTGACCCTCGTAACAATATGATGACCTTTCCTTTTGTGAGAGAGAGTTCTGGCAAAATAATATTACCAAAAGAGACCATTAATCGGCTATTGAGCCTAATCTTAAAGGATAATTGCAAGTTTCCACTATAAGTTGTCCACTACTTTGACACTATCACTGTCAACGTGAATTTAAAAAGTAATGCCATTTGTCCAGTAATGATTGTCTCTCCACAACCTTCTAATAATATCTCCTAAGCAAACAAATCTGCTTGTAACTACCATTTTGAATGCACTAAAGAAGAATATATATGTATATATATATATATATTTTTTTTTTAAGTTTTTAGTTTTTGACTTTGCTAGGTCCAATTAATAAGTGTCTTAGGGCATTTTTTAATGGAAAATTTGGACAAAATTGGCCTCTGCCCTTTTCGGACAAAATAAGTAGCATTCTGCCCCATTTTCCAAACTAATTAGGGAAATGCTCCTTTTTTGAAACTCGACTTACTCAAAATCGAGTTTTAAAAAAAAAAATTTGGAGTCTTATAATGACGTTTTTAAGGACTTATAGTGACGTTTTAAGGACCTATAGTGGCGTTTTGTAACTCGAGTTCTATGCAATCTTTTTACCTATAACTCGAGTTCATGGAGCTCGAGTTACAAAACGCCACTATAAGTCCTTAAAAACGTCACTATAGGGCTTAACTCGATTTAGAGAAAAGCGAGTTTTAAAAGAGAGGCATTTCCCTAATTAGTTTGAAAATGAAGCAGAATGCTACTTATTTTGCCCGAAAAGGACAAAGACCAATTTTTTCCCGGAAAATTTAAGTTATGATACTATACAAAGTTTAAGTTGTTTCATCCCAAATCCAAATGATCAAGCTATAAGTGATTAGAGCTTAGAGATTAGAACTAGTAATGTCTAACATGAAACCCCCACCACCCCCCCCCCCCCCCCCCCCCAAAAACCAAAACTGTCTGCCCAAATATATTAAATTTCAAATCTTGAGCAAGTTAGTATTTCTGTAATATTTATGGAAACATATACATCTTCACTGCCAGTTATTTCAAGATTAATGTTTCCAAAGTTTCATTTTTTGAATTAACTCTCAGACCAAGATATTGGATTTGCAAACAACTAATCTGAACAGAAACCTTCCTAAACCTATGCTAGTTCTACCTTATGCCCACACTGGGAAAAGTTGGTACCAACAAGCCGTGGCTCAAATCGTATCCTCGTGATTCCAATATGGAAGAAGGAGCTATTTGTGATAGAGTGGGTGAATAAGTAGGCTGGCTGAAGATTTGTAATGAAAAAGCTACTCATGCTTTTACATATATTAAGTATCAATTTTTTTGAGTTCTAGCTAGTTAATTTAATTGGTAAAATCTTTTGTAATTAAATAAAAGATTTGAAATTTAAATTCTGTCTCCACTAAAAACCAATTTTATATATATATGATAGAGTGGGTGAATAAGTAGGCTAGCTGAAGATTTGTAATGAAAAAGCTACTCATGCTTTTACATATATTAAGTATCAATTTTTTTGAGTTCTAGCTAGTTAATTTAATTGGTAAAATCTTTTGTAATTAAATAAAATATTTGAAATTTAAATTCTGTCTCCACTAAAAACCAATTTTATATATATCTATATATATATATATATAAAGAGTAATCAATAAGAGCGAACACCAATTATATTTGTCAAAAAAAATATATCAATTTTAATTATGATATTATACGGATTCCACTACTATGACCAACTCCTTATTAGTACTTAAGTTCTCCATTGAAAGGAAATAAAGCTGATAAGTACCTTTTTGTCCCCGTTGTTGGGTCAAGATGCAATCAAAGCTAGCTAGACTTCATGGGGGTTCTATCTTAGAACAATTATATATTTTAGGAAGGTTTGGATCCATTTCATACACAGATAATTACGCATTACCTAGGAGACAAAATAGTGCGGTATTTAAGTGGGGTGCAGTTCAAGCATATCCTATATGAGAAAGATTTGAGTACGCGGGAAAATACTTATATGATTATATCATATATGACTATCCAAAAAAAGGATTATATCATATATGCTTCCTTACATATGTACACACACAAACATACATGGCTCATTATATTTTGCGTTAGGCCTTTAGTTCTTTGTGCTCGAGAAAGATCTCCATTTCCTTGATTCCGTCATCTCTAATAAAGAATTTGGACGGTGGGGTAGATGGTCTCTCTTCCTCAAATTTCTGTATTTGATTTCTTTAATAAGATAATGTTATTCAGAAAAAATAAAACATACACAAACATGCAACATAATACATATAAAGCAGAGCCAGGGGTTCAAGGAGGAATTGCCCCCACAGTCCCACCAAAAATTCGCCCTGTCCCTTCTCTATTATTAAACAACAACAATCCCAAAATTTTAATATCAATTATAAATTCTCAGCAAACTAATCTACAGAGTCAATCACATGTATTCTTTTTTGCTATTCTATTATGTTTGAAGCCATACTTACTATTAATTTCCTTCTTAATTGATGTCATTTTTTATTACTACTAATTTTATTTTAGATCTTCCTCTACTTTTTTTTCTTTTCTTTTCTTTTCTTTTCATTCCTTCGACTCGAATCAACTCACTCTCCTTCACTAGTGAACAACTATCCTCTTCACATGAGCAAACTATATGACTCTTCCACGTCTCAACTTGTTTTCACATTAGCTATAACTTTGTCATACATATCCTTTAATTAACTTAATATACTTCAAAGAAACTCATTTCTTTTCTAAAATCACCACATAACATCTCTAGGTATCCTATCATACGTTTTCTCTAGGTTAATTAATAAAACTCATTTGGAGATCTTTATAGGCTTCTCCAAATTTGTCCATTAGACGTTACAATAAGAAACTTGCTTAAATGGAAGATCGCCTTGGCATAAAACTAAATTAATTCTCTAATATTGCTATTTCATGTCTTAACCTAAGTTCAATCACTCTCTATCAAAGTTTCATAGTACTCATTACTCATAAGCTTATTCCAAAATAATTTGTATAATGTTGAATATCTTATTGTTCTTATAAATAGGTATTAGAGTGCTTTTCCTTCACTCACTAGAAATGCTAACACTAGGAATTCTATTTAAAATGATCAACTTCAAACCTAAAGGACTAAAATGATTTTTGGGCAAAGTTACTAGACTAAAATTATCAGCTTCAAACTTAAAGGACTAAAGTAATTTTTAGGCAAAGTTATTAGACTAAAATGACCAACTTCAAACTTAAATAACTAAAATGGTTTTTAGGCAAAGTTAATTAATGGGTGTAAATTGCATATTTTTTAAGAATTTTATCAATGATTATACCTATCATATTTCTATTTTTTATTTTTTCCTATATATCATAATTGATATGTTGTATGCTCAATTTCTCTAGATTTCTCACCTACTTAATTAGTCTCCTAAAAGCACATTATGTTTATTCACGTCCTGATTATTGTATATAATATTTCAATTAGTTTATCTATTAAGGCCATTATATTCCAAGTGTCTATATGAACCATATTCATCCATTCATAATAAAGTGACTACATTTTATATTGGTCATCTCCTTACCACAACCCTCCTCTCTTTTTTTAGGATTATGACCGACTAGGAACAAACACTAAGTATAGATACAGCATAGTTCTCTTCCTATTTCATACTTTTTTATTTTGTTGATGTCTCTTTTATATCACAATCTTCATTGAAAAAAAATATATAAATAATATCTATCTTTTTTATTTTTATTTTATTTTGATAGCTACAACAATGGGGTAGGGGAGATTCAAACTCAGGTTCTCCTCATAAAATGAAAGAAGGAAAATATCAGCAAGATAGAAGACACTTCACAAGGAGATGATAGTATAATGTGTAAAAAATTGACAATTATATCATTAATTTATTGAACTCTATACTTGAGAAACATAATGGGAAAACTAGGAAGTACATCAAAGTAGATTAAACCTGAATCCCTTCCCCTCCAAATGTCCCCAAATTTGAGGAATTAGAAAAAATAGGTTTGGAGGGATTTCTATTCTGCCCATCTAAACCCCTTAAATCCTTTCCCTTTCCCTTTCTAAAGTCATTCAAATAAATGAGAATTAAGTTTCTCACCCTCATAATATATATAATAATATGATAGATATGTTATCATTTTCTGGTTTTTCTAGCATTAAAATATCACTCAATATTTGTGAATAATATTTTCTTGTCTAGTCCAGTCTTAAGTATTGTGTGTGTATGAAAGTGAGAGAGGTCACTTCATTATAAATTTTGAATGACATTACGCTATGTACATATACATGCAAATTTATAATATGGACAATTATTGATTTAAATTGTACTATTAATGTTTGATTTACATTGTATACTAAATAAATGTGTATAATATTCTACACATTTACAAAAAGTATACAATATTGTACACATTTGCATTAAGATGTACAATATTGTATACATTTATTTACTAGTCTACAATATAAATCTTATGTATAACGTAAACTAATAATTTTCCTTATAATATTAAATCCGATTAACCAAAAATGGAAAGAATAATGTTAATCCTGAGGTGAGTTACTTTGGAATCCTCCCACTTCCTCAATGTCAGATGTCCCAATAAGATCGCACTTATAAGGAATAACTCAGTGACCTCAGTGGAGTACTTGAAGTCAGGTACCTTACTTGGCAGCATACATGTATCTTATTTCACTTTGCTAAATTGCTAATTGTAAATGGAGGAATTGCCGGCAATGTACGTATGATTATGTATTCTACGTACGATAATTTTTCACATTACAAAACGATAGGGAAGTGCTTCTTGCACTACTAAAATTTCATTCATCGAGAAGCTCACCACCTTTCTCAGTGCCCCTTTATTAAACCAGACATCATATGGCCCATTTCTAGTTGCTCCATCTACAGTCCTCTGCAACTCGATGTTGTACGTACGTTGCAAATTGATGTAATTCTCTGAAGTTATGAAAGAACTTTGCTAAGACAATTCGATTTTACAGCTGGGTGGTAGCTAGTGGGTTCTGTCGTGTAATTACAATGCGTAGAGATAAAAAAATGCGTGGTCTTATCAAAGCATGCGTGTGGTGGTATACACCGGCTCAGGCTCTATCGCAAACATGAATGGTGGCACAGCCAAACTGTCAATCCCATGAGAGCGAAAATACTCGGAGATTTGCAATCAGAATTGCCAAGTTTTCAAAATATTGCACTATGGTAATGATGATGCTAAGACCACGTGAAACATGTTCACATGAGTTCATATTGGCCTGTATATTCTTCTACAATGGTGTAACATCACTCAATGTCATTCACAAGATCATGACTCCTGTCTCTTCCACTCTTATCTTTTGTCGACATTATATGAAACGCTAAATTTCTTCTAGGCTCAGGATGATTCAGAAAGCAAACTTCAGTAGATTGTTTCAAACCAAATCTCTGATAAGCCTTTTCTGTATGGATGCACCTTAAACTAATTATTTGGAACAGTTTCAATTAAAGACGTGCAACCTGTTGAACTATTTAACTTAATCAAAGGCGAAACCAGGTTCTGGTGAGTAGCATCGAATTTTATGTTATATTAGTTGAATAAAAAAGAGAATTTCTAGTATGGACTCATAGATTTCATGTTACATTACGCTGTTGAGTAATATCATATATATCATTGAGGCTTTGATGGGGCTATTATCGTGAACACAACAAATTCGTTAAAGCGTCACTACTCGAACCACTCAACTTATGCTAAGCATTATATAAAGAAATACGAAAATTCCTACTACCAAATCACACCCCGTCGTAGTGGTGATGGCGGCGGCAAGAGACCATATCTAAGATTTGCTTTTAAAACATTCTGCATCCTATTGTATTAGAAGCACATAATCATATTGTACCTTATGACATTTTTTATAACCATTCATTAGTCATTACTGCAATTATCCATCTCCTTGACTTTTGTTTTCCTTAAAACAAAACCCACATCATGAGCCAGGGCTACATGCCACCCATTTTGGACGCATATTCATAGTAGAACTTTATGCAAGCATGCACGAGGATGCACATTTTCTGAAGCTCTTCATTTTATATTTGATAAGCGCCAACGTATCCGACAAGCAGTGTGTTATTGTTTACTTTTATGTAAGCAAATGCAGATAACATATATGTCATGGTGGTTAAGACCCTCATGGTGGATGGCCATGGACGCATTTGCTATAGGCCATGTTTTTGAACTAAAATTGTCTGGCACTGGACTTAGCCCGGTCTGACTTATCTGTGTGAACGGCGATTTAGTCTGCTTGCATATTTTCTGTTCGTTTTTTTCTTTTTCTTTGTGTGTGAGAAAGTGTACACTTTTTCACTTAACAATACTTGTGTTTGTAGGGTTGTGACCGTCTGTTAAGAGTGTAAAGTGTATAGAATCACCACCAATTATTGAGATTTTTTAAAGGAGTGATTGGTCACATATTTTTAATTGGTTTAACCTAAAATCCATTTCTAAGCGTCCTAGGGTCCTCCAACTTAGACCAGGTGAAACCGTGTCTCAAACTAAAACACAAAATCAAGAGTTGAGTTACACGTGAGGAAAGTGTTAAGCACCTATGATACTAGACCAAATTTGGTATATAATTTTGGTTATCCCTTCCTAATGTTATACAATGCAATATATACAAAATATTTGACTTAATTTGGCGGTACATGTTTCATGATACCATGCATGTGGAATGTATCAATAGTTTCGGTTTTTGAAAAAAACAAAAAATAATATAAAATAAAATTTTTGACAATTTGTGCACCAACAAGTGCAATTGAAAAGTTGATGCAACTTAAGTGCGGTCGCATTTTGGGATTTAGGCTGTGTTTGGTTCATGTAAAATATTTTTCGGAAATGCTATTTTCAGAAAAGGAAAATATTTTCAAGTGTTTAGTTGCATTTCAAAAAATGCTTTGGAAAATATTTTCTAGCGGTTGGTTGTGTTCTAAAAATTCTAATTTTTCACATTTTCTCATCTATTTTCTCAGCTACTAAACAAATTTTATAATAGAACATTTCAATATATAAACTTAAAAAAAAACAAAAATCAAAACAACAATATTCGGTTAAACTCCACAATCCAGTCAAACTGAGAGAGGGAGGAGATCGGTCTGGGCAACGAGAGGGCGACGAGATCGGTCTGGGCGACAAGATCGAGTTGACGAGATCATTGGTGCGGTGAGATCGAGACGATAAGATCGGCGGCTCCAATGATCACTGGGTCAAGAACGAGAACGAGATCGGTAACGTCGGCGCCGATGAGATCGGTTTTGGGTGGATTGGTCTTGGGTGGTGACGATCTAGATGGCGGCGCCGGTGCTAAAAATGCGATCGGTAACTCTCTCTCTCTCTCTCTCTCTCTCTCTCTCTCTCTCTCTCTCTCTCTCTCTCTCTCTCTCTCTTTGCGCGTCTGAGACCCAAAAATGGTTTGAAGTGAAAATAGAAATATAAACCAATTTCCGGGTCAAAGCCATAAAACACACGGTCAAAGGAAACCAATTTCTGGAAAATTTATTTTCCATGCGCAACCAAACACCCGCATTTACGGAAAAACATTTCCGGAAGTGATTTGAAACCAAAACAAACACAGCCTTAACCTAGCTATTATTTAGATCCTATCATTCAATATTGTGTATCCATGCATGTTTGCAAACTGTGTCCAAATTGTATCTTGATTTGTTAGTGATAAGCGGTACTGCTACGCACTTGATTAACTAAATTGGAACACATTGCATAATTGGTAATTTTAATCAAGTTGCCTAATTTGGATTAAAATAAATCAAATCGGTGTCTAAATTCACTTTCAAGTGATATCAGACTATGTGTTGAATTATTTTCTTGAGTGTGATCATTGACCCCAATGTCAATGAATCGTGGACATTCCCTTATAAATTCCTTCTCACTTTAATGGCACCAACTGTGCATATTAAAAGGTGCAGACAAGAGTTTTCTTAAAATCTCTCGATAAAAAAGTCTAGCTCTCTGTTGAGACCGAAATGTCATGGAATGTTGAACAATATTGGTTGTTGCTAACTGAATTAGTAAAGTTTTTATTATTATATTTAACTAGTCGCAAACTCACACAATACATGAGAAAGTGTAATATAATTATTTTATAAGAATATAATGCAAAATTTATAGGTTAAATAATACATGTGTTATTTAAAAGTATTTTTAAATATAAGTTTTATTATAATGTATTTTGCAATAAAAAATAATACATAGTGATATATATATATATATAATGTAATTTAATGAAAATATTTAATTACATAATTATAATTTATAATGTTGTTTTAAATAAGAGAAGGTGTTATTAATATTAATTTATTTAAAATATATTATAATCAATCACTAATTTGAACATATTCAAGAATATTAAAAAAAAAGTACACCCCCATTCTATGAAGCACATGTAGTGTGTTACATTAAGTTTAAATTATTATATAAATTTAGAATTGTAACATTTTTTTTTCTTTCCAAATATAAGTATAATGCCTATATTATTGAAACTTGAATTTTAAGGTAATTTTTTTTAATATTTATCATTTTTATTACTTTTTTTAAGGTTCATATCTCTCATTTCTAATGCTTATTTGTTTGTATTATTTAGCCCAAAACTAAATAATTTAGCCCAAATAGAATAAGATTTCATACTTTTCAGCCCAAAAATTCAAAAGGAAAAAAAAAAAGATTTTTGAGCCCAAAACTAAAAAAGGCAATCAACGAAAAAATCAATTTGAGGCTCAATTAGTCTAGGGTGAGTTTGGTTCAACTTTTTGTAAAAGTGCATAATGAAAAAGTTGAGTTTTCAAAAAGTGCATAATGAAAAAGTGCATTTTCAAAAAGCTTGAGTGTTTGGTAAAAGCTGGTAAAAAATGCTTTTTGAAAAAGCTAAGTGTTTGGCTAGCACTTATAAAAGTGGCAGTTTGAGGGATAAATTACCAAAAAGGACAATGTATATATAAGAGTATCTCCAGCAGGTTAGGCAAATTTTGATACTGTTTGAACAATCAACAGTGACATTTAGGGGGTGTTTGGATGGCCTATTTTCATAACTCAATTCTCTGTTTCCATAACTCATAACTCAAAAATGGTGGGACCCATAGCGAGAAGTCTATTTGGCACCACTATCACTCTGTTTCCATAACTCTGTTTTCATCACTCAATTTTCTGATTTTTAAATTATGAGTTATAAAAACTGAAAACACATTTTGGCTGTTTTCAGTTTTCATAACTCATAACTCAATGGCATTTTTGTAATTAAACACACATGGGAGAGCCACTCAGCTGCAACTTTTGACCAATCTTCTTTTTTTTTTTTTTCCCTTTGGTTCGGTCTTCAATTCTGATTTTTTTTTTTCACTGGATTTGGTCTTCAGTTCTGGGTTTCTTTTTTTCTTTTTCTTTTTTCACTGGGATCAATGAGTTTGGGTACTTGAAAAAAAAAAAAAAAAAAAAAGCTGCACCGAGTGACAGGTATGGGGCCCACAAACAATGTAAAAAATATTGAGTAATGAGTAATGAATGATGGTGCCAAACGAGTAGGGTATTTTAAGTGATGAGAGATGAGTGATGAGTGACGAGTGACGGAAATTGAGTGATGAAAAAAAGTAAGCCAAACAGAGCCTTACCTTTTGCCTACCTACTTTTTTAATCTTTATTTTTAATCAAATATATTCTTTTTTAATATTTATTTTTTCTTTGTCTATTCATTCTCAACAATTATATTTTTTAACAAAAAGTGTTACATCCACAATATTTTTTGCAATACTTTCACAAGAATCATAACAAAATCTTATATGGAAAGTTGTTACTAGTTCTAATTTGAACCCACTACTAAAATTATATTTTTACTCACCAATATTAGCTAATTACTTAAAATTTATTGTGAAAATATTGTAAGTATTTTTAAATTGTGATTTCTAATTCTTTGCCTTTATTTCATCCATACGTTTCCTCTTTTCTTTTCTTTTTTCTCTTGCATTTTGTCCACCACACACGTATACCCATAGGATTCCATCATCTCTTTTTTTCCTTTACATTCCACTTGATTCTAGAGCCTTCCTTTCTCCTTATTTCTCCAGCTCTCTCACTCTCTGCTCTTTTTTTTTTTTTTTTTCCTTTTTCTACTTGATTCCATAAATTCTCTAGCTCTCTCTGTGATACTTGATTCCATAATCTTGCTTGCCTTTTGGTGTCATTATCTTCAAACACACACATACACGCATGGAGAGAAATGAGAAATCGTCTTTGCTCCACCACACCGCCACCGCTGCTCCTCCTCCTCACTGCGGAATGCATGCAACCAAGGGTCATATCGGCTTCTATTTTTTTTTCCTTGCTCTTGATTAGTTGTTGTTTCTGATTTTAGATTTGTCAGATCGGCTTCTATTTTTTTTTTTTCTTGTTCATTTATTGTTGTTCTAATTTTTTTTTTTTCTGTTCTTGATCTGCTGTTGTTGTTGTTTTGATTTTAGATTTATTGTTTAAATTATATCAGTTTTATGAGAGCAAGAATTTTTTTGCTTTTATTGTTGTGGTTTGATTAATTTTAAGATTATGTTTTTGAGTTTGTATTTTGATTATGCTTGAGATGAGAGGCGTGAGAGTGAGCTTCAGGGTAAAGGGAGAGCTGAGAGATGAGATGAGAGGAATGGGCTCGGACAGGCGTGAGAACTGAGGGTTTTTTATCAAGGGTAATTTGGTAATTGAAGGAATTAGCAACAGATACTTCTAGAACGCGCATTGGACTTTTTGGTTTATGGACCTCCAGAGCTCCATAACGTTTTGCGCGTTCTCAGCCTTGGCCCAAAACGCAACTTTTCTCAAAAAGTTACGTTTTGTGCTAAACCAAACACACCTTCAGCTCCAGCTTTGAAGAAAACGTGCGTTCCAACTCCTAAAAGCTTAAACAAACAGGCACTAAAATGGAACGAATAGACTAAAGTGCACCGAAATGAACCAAATTAGATTGTAATGGACCAAAAATGACTTAATTGGATGGACTACAGTGGATCGAAATGCTATATTGATGTGGTTCAAAATTAGTATAGTAACAATAAATGGTACTCATCATCTTTTTAGATATTATATAGATTTGTAAAACTTTTATCTAGTAAAATTTGTACTAACTATAATATCACTAGAAAATAATTAGGAATTTTTTTATTATGTTGTTGATGTGATTCTAACTAATCATGTCACTTTGTAAATTTTTTAGTTAGTACACAATATCATTTAAATGATTTTTTTACTATTAAAAAATTAAATAAAAAATTCATAAGAGTCATTATTTTGAAGATCATATTGTTTGATTCATATTAATTTTAAAAAAACTTAAATGACTTCATGTACTATAGATTTGAACAAAACAATTAAATAACTCATTTATTTATTTACTATAATAGATTTTACAATTGACATGGACCGAGTGGCTTAACAAAAACATAGCAATAATAAATGATACACTTATACCGTTAAGCTTTTAAATATTATACAGATGTTGTGAGTTTGTAATGTTTGTGAGGTGGACTTTGAAAGAACAAATTAGCCACACACACACACACACACAAAACAAAACAAAAAAAACGAAAAACAAAAATCACAAGAATGTACCAGAGCATGCTGCACCCAATATGAAAGAAGGATGGTTCGTTAAGAAGGACTATACCTAGATGTGGCTAAACGGGCCGGTCAGGTCGAGTTCAAGTCGAGTCAATCGAGTTGCGAGTCGGGTCGAGTTGACCCTTATTTTTCAAACAAGTTTTTTTTTTTTTTCAATTACAAAAACAAATCAATAACAACCTGTTTAGAGAGAATGAATAAAATCAATTAAGCAAATAAATTGCACTTAATGCCACTTGTTAATATCCTTCTGATTCTAACAGTTTTAAACATGACAAAAATTATTTAGTCATAAATTCATGATGGAAAAAGTCTTCAATGTTAATAGTTCACTGTCAAAATGCATATAATTACAAGTGTACATCTTCAAAAAGAGATAGATCTTAAAACAAACAAAACAAGTAAGTTAGCAAAGTAGCAAGTTATCAGTCTTCTTAAGTGCACATGTTCCTATTGCATTTAAATTAATAGTAAAATTAGATTACTTAGAAAGATAAACTAAACCAAAAAAAAAAAAAAAAAAGATTTAAAAATAAACATAACATATTAAGTAAGGAAGAATAAGCAAATCTTTTATTAGAATTATATCTCAATCTCAATCTACTCAACGTTAATAACAAATTTAGCACTACAAATATTCGTACTTGCAAATTGTAGCTCAAGTTGGCCAACTTTCAACTTTCAGGTTCCAACTTTCAACTTTCAACTATCACGTTCCAACTTTCAACTTTCTGGTTTGTTTTGTGCATTGGGGCATGGCTTTGGCTTTGGAGTCTTGGACAATGGATTACAGCTAAGCTAGTATTGAATGAGATTTTTTTTTTTTTAATGGTTGTCTTGACTCTTGACAGCCTTAAACTTGTGTTGTCTTGTCTCTCATGTCACTCATGTCCGTGATTTGTGAGCTCTTATTGGTTGTGTTGAAGGCATGAAGCTCAAATAGTCTTTAGCAAAAAAAAAAAAAAAAAAAAAACTCAAATAGTCATTCTCTGACCAGAGTTTTAATTGTTTATATAATATATTGACTATTAGTTTTAATACTTTGTGCTTTATGTACCTAGTATCATGATGTAGTTTAAATATATATATTTTTAACGGTTCAGGTCACATGTTATTCGGGTCGGGTCGAGTTGATTCGCAAAAAAAAAAAAAAAAAAAAATCGAGTCAGGTTAAGTATTTTTCAAGTCGGGTCGAGTCGGGCCAGGTCAGAAAATTCTGACCCGTATTGCCATGTCTAACTATACCCGTTGAGTAGTTTGGTTGAGCAATGAACGTCGAACTGTCATGATTAGTGCTCCGAGTTTCTTGAATATATATATAAGTGTCGAACATTCATGATAGTGTTATGAGTTTCTTGAATCTCCTAGCTTCATCTCTTTTGACATAGCCCCAAACTTTTTGCCTTTTCCTCCTTAGTGTGTGTTTGAATACTGCTTATTTTGCTAAAAACTTATTGCTGAAAACAAAAAAAAAAACAAAAAAAACAAAAAAAAAAAATTTCCAGTTACTGTTCACTACTAAAAGCATTGTAAGTTTGCCTTAATGCACTGTTCATGTTCCATGAATAGTGCAAGAGGCGTTGGTCAAAAAAAAAAAAAAAAAAAGGGCAAAAACGCTGGTGGCCAGACACTATCCAAATGGACCTTAGTCTTTTGACTCTTTTCTTTCCAGTGGATTGCTAAATGCTTGTTCCTGCATTCTCACGTGTCATATGATTTGTTATCTCTGGTTTTGTTGACCAGCTCTTGCTCCTCTCGTTCAGAGATGGTATATATGTTTCAGGTGTATACACTCAACCTCTCACAACACGAGGCCCACATATTGGTTAGTATCACATCAACAATACAATTCAACACGAGGCCCACATATTGGATAGTATCACATCAACAATATAATCCAATGCATAAGCATCTGTTTGTTCACCACTATGTTCTCGGTTATCAAAAACTTACAAAGGCATATATCTTCATTTTCTGCTCTTGGTCAGTTGGTCTTGGCCACCCTTGCGTACAATTTGAATACCCTCCTAAACTGATTCTTCATTAAGAAATTAAAATGGCTGTAACAAACATTCCTTCTTGGCAAGCCCAATTCTCATATTAAATGGATAACAAAGGGTCCTTTAATCCCTGTCCCCTAAAACTGTAGTTTGAACTCCTCAAGGCATTACAAAATGGAGATTTTGATGCCACACTGACTTGATCAATTTTAAATCCTACAGACCGTTCACTTAAAAATGACTTCCAATTGGAACTGCGTTTTTAGCACAATTCTTGGTTTTAAACAAAACATAACAAAACAAGAAACAAAAGCAACAACGCTCCAAGGCATATTGATTCCACGGTATAGCAGAGGAAATTTGACGGGTGAGAACTGAGAATATCCCAATTCAGTTTCAACTTTCAAGCATAATTCATCAATTATTATTCTGTTTAATGGCAAAGCATTATGTTTTCGTTTAACGTTTAGCAAATCCAGATTCTCTTTTTAAAAATAAAAATAAAAAATACAAGAGAGAGAGAGAGAGAGAGAGAGAGTTTGGAAGAAGGATAGCTAAACACAAAAATCGATATCACAAACAATTTTAACATTCCACAACGGCTATGACTATGAAAATAGTAAGAGTTTGTACTAGGAAACGCAGTCTCAATTAGAAACAAGTATCTACATCCAAGCATCCATAGAGATTTATAAAACATATTAAAAATCCAAAGGTGAATACTAACGTGAAAGCAAACTATGCTTTGGCTTTTCCAGCCTGGAGAGACTGAATCCTCTCTTGTAACTTGAAGATCTGCAAGAAGACAACCAATAAAACGATTAATGTCATTAAAATATATGACCAAAACTGGAGGAATTAGTACACAAACATATATAGCTGAAATTTTAACAAGCAAACAATAGTTGAACAAAAGGTTTCAACATTGCATGGTGTGCACCACTGATATTTAACCAGAGTATACAAAGATTTTTTGACAAACCATAAGGAGAGTATTTCTCAGACAATCTTTAAAACGAAAATTTGAAGTAGCAAAATTTAGCTACAAAACATCAAGACAAACTTGTAAACAACTAGGTATCAGAATTTTGAGAAAGTATATCTTGTGGCAGGCATACCAAGTCAACCATATAAGAGCATTTGCAGCAATGTAGGTATATTGCTATATTGCTATAATTTAACTCCTCAAACACCAAAATGATGCTCCAGCAGTGGAGCTAAATCTGCACATCTATAGATAGATGTGCACTGTTCATGAGAGCTAAAAAAACAAATATTATTTTATTCTACCGGCCCGATTATTTTATTAAAAACTCACACCGTGCCTCTCTCTCTCTTAGTCAATCCAGTCACTCCATCTTCCAGCTCTCATCTCATCTATCAAAACTCTCTCAAGCAAACTCTCTCAACATTGTGCTCCGGCTGCTGGGTCGTGGTTGTGCTCCGGCCTCGTGGATCGAAGTGGCTTCCCTCACCTCCACTCCGCCGCTAGGTCATGGTTGTGCTCCGGTGTGCATTGGTATCGAGGTTGAGATCGGTGTGCGTTGGAATTGGGGTTGAGATCGGTGTGTGGTTTCGACGTTTGGGTAGCTGGATTTGGATTTGGTGGGTTTTGGCGTTTGGGTTGCTAGATTTCAGGGGTCACGGTGGAGATGGTGGTGGTGGTGGTGGTGGTGGGTCGTATCGGCGTGGGTTCGATTTGTGATTTTTGGGTCCGATTTGTGATTTGAGGCTGTGGGTTTGTTTTGTGGTGTGCTGTGGGTTTGTTTTGTGGTGGCTGTGGGTTTTGTTGTTGATGCTGTGTTGGTGGTGGTTGTGCCACATTTTCTTTTTTTTTTCTTTTTGTTTGTGATCAATGATTTTGTTTGGTTTGGGTTGAGGAAAAAGATTGGAGATTTGGGTTTTTTTTTTTTTTTTTTTCTTTCCTGCTGTGGACTGGTGGCCGGTGGTGGTGGTGGTGGTGGTGGTGGTTGTGGCTGTGGTTGTGGCTGTGGCTGATGGTAGAGGTGGTTGTGGTTGGTGCTGTGGATGTTTTTTTGATAGTGGGATATATTATTTTATTGTGATGTTTATATTATTTTATTGTGTTGAAAGTTAAAATAGCTCCACTGCTACAGCATATATATAAATAGATAAAGTAACTTTTATTGGAGCTAAAAAGCTAAATTTTTAGCTCCACTGATGTGGATGCTCTAACAAGCCAATGCTAATGAGTGAATGTCATGTAATTCAATTTTATACTATCTTGTCAAAGTTGGTCCCACCAACCTCCCACATGGTATTCACTCATTGGCTTGTTACGTGGTTGCCTTGTTATGCTTATTACAAGAGATATTTTCTCCAAAATTTTACACTTGCCAACTCCGCCCTAAAGTCAATAATCAACAAAAACAAACAGAGAAGCAGTGAAAGCAATGAGGAAATTCTGGCTTGGAGGAGAGGGATTTTTTTTTTTTTTTTTTTTTCACTTTTAAACCATAGAAGCAAAACTCCTCACTTTTGCTTTCAGTTACAAGAATAAGAACAAGTTTGAAGAAAAATCACATTGATTGTGCGTTTGACTCCAACTTTTTTGCCAACTTATTTTACTATTCAGCTTATTTTTGCTACTATTTATGGGTCTTACTGCACTTTTTGATACTATTCATAGACCCTATTGTACTATTTCAATTAACATTTACCTTTATCTACAATACTTTCAACAAAAAGTTTTCAGTTTCAACAAAATAAGCAGGTTTCAAACAGTCCCTAAGTCGCAAGAAATACTTCATTTTTAGTGTATGTTTGGCTAACTTATTTTTTGCCAACTTATTTCACTATTCAGCTTGTTTTGCTACTATTCATGGGTCTTACTGCACTTTTTGATACTATTCATATATCCTATTGTACTATTTCAACTAACATTTACCTTTATCTACAGCACTTTCAACAAAAAGTTTTCAAATTCAGCAAAATAAGCGGATCCCAAACAGACCTTTAGTCTACTTCCCAAAAAGCATACACCCAAATCCTATTTTCCCTAGGATGTTGATCAATTATTCAATTAGTTGAAGTTTTTTTTTTTTTTTTCCAGAAAAACATACCAAGGCTTGCATAAAAAGCACCTTCATCTTAGCTTCATGGTTATTGGAACTCTAAACTGGACACGGAAAATTGACATCACAAATCAGCCATTGGCTATGACCTGCATCCCTCTTTCTAGGTTTTAAGTTGGTTGAGATAAATGGCAAGAAAGGATTGCTGGGAAAAGGGGGGAAATTGGAAAGAAGGTAAAGTTTGATAGCAGCCTAAAGATGAAGAAAGGAAAAAAAGATACATTATTTTAACATTATACCCCGATTGGAATGGCTAATGGAGGAGAGGCAACTGCATTCCCTCTTAACAAGCCTTCATCCCTCCAATCTGTCCACATTGGGTGCATTGAAAATGGTGGGTGCAGAAGAAGCCCCATCCTTTTAATTTTCCTTTCCCTTCTATCCTTTCAACTAAATAATAAAACTACTGCACCTCCACTCCCATTCCTCCCTCTCAACCCCCTTTACATTCTTTCACTTGCATGAGCTCAAGGACCTAATTTTTAAAACCACTCTCAACAAGCTTGCTTCCCTCTTCAACATATGTCCACCGTTGAGAGAGTTGGGAATGGTGTTCTCCAAAGAGAGGGAGACCTCATCCTTTCACTCTAAGAGCATTCACAGCAGTGGTGGTATAAAGTCATAATGCTATATTTTAGCTCCATTTTCATTAAAAGGATGCTCCAGCAGTGGAGCTAAAACAAAAAAATATACATGATTTGCTACAGTGCACATGTAAAGATACATGTGCACTGTAGCTGAAGCAAAAAAAAAAAACTATTTTTTTATTCGGCCAGGTAAATAAAATAATAAAAAGTCTCTCATACCTCATCTCTCTCAGACTCTCAGTCACTCTCTCATCTCTCTCTCAAAACTCTCTCATTTGTCTCTCTCAGTCACTCTCTCATCGCCG
The DNA here is from genome assembly GCA_023736055.1 of Quercus glauca. Lineage (NCBI taxonomy): Eukaryota > Viridiplantae > Streptophyta > Magnoliopsida > Fagales > Fagaceae > Quercus > Quercus glauca. The sequence goes on along the minus strand of CM043319.1, from coordinate 65,558,868 downwards.
CCGCCGATCGCCCCACGTCGCCGATCGCCCCACGCAGCCTCACGCCGCCGATCGCCTCACTCTCTCTCATCCTTCATCTCTCTCAGTCACTCTCTCATCTATCTCTCTCAGTCACTCTCTCATCGCCGATTGCCTCACGCCGCCGATCATCTCACGCCGCCGATCGTCCCACGCAGCCTCACGCCGCCGATCGCCCCACGCAGCCTCATCTCATCTCACGCCACCGTCGATCCTCGCCGCCAAACCCAGACCCACGCCGTCGATCCACATCAATCCACGCCGTCGATGCACCGGGAATGATGTTTGATTTTTTTTTTCTATGGGTTTGATGGTTGTAGTTGTGGGATGATGTTTGATTTTTTTTTCTTCTGTGGGTTTAATGGCTGTGGTGGTGGAATGATGTTTGATTTTTTTTTTCTTCCGTGGGTTTGATGGCTGTGGTGGTGGAGATGGTGGTTGTTGTGGCTATGGTTTGGTGGTACGGTGTTTGATTTTCTTTTTCCTGTGGGCTTGGTGGCTGTGGTGGTGGATTGGTGACTATGATGGTTGTTTGGGGATTTATTTTGTTTGTGGGTTTGGTTGTGTCTGTGTTGGTGGTGGTGGTGGTGGAAGTGGTGGCTGTGGCTGATTGTAGAGGAGGTTGTGGTCGGTGTTGGGATGTTTTTTGGGTTGAGAGATATATTATTTTATTGTAGGGGTATATTATTTTATTATGATGTTTATATTATTTTATTGTATTGATAGTTAAAATAGATTCACTGCTGCAGCAGATGTGTAGGTATAATAGATAAAGTAACATTTGGTGGAGCTAAAAAGCTAAATTTTTAGCTCCACTGCTGTGAATGCTCTAACCCTCCTCCAATACTTTCAATTTAGTTCAGTAGACTACCATGGACTATGTAAATTGCCACAATCCCTAATCAAACAATAATATTGTCACATACATCTCTAACAATTCTATTACATCTACCAAAACTTACTATCTTCAAATTTTCAACTTCCTAAACCACGGAAAATCTACATCCTTTATTTATATTAAACATCAAGCATAAATGACACCCAAGATCATGGTTAAGAACTTCAAATCCAAACAACTAATTTTTGCAAATATATATATTCTTATGCTAAATGTGACAAGTGGAACATACATTTATTTTACTCAAGTATCACAGAAGAATTTTTATAAATCTAATTCACAGTTCAAGATAACGTGTCACCAGAATATCTTGCACACTACAAGCTTCTAACTAGAAAAATGGAATTTTGGCATAGGAGTTTGTATAAATTTCTATTTATATGTTGTGATGAGCTATAAACTTCCAGTTTTCCACAAATTCCCAAATATTCCGTCAAATTCCATTCTGAAAACAATGTTTTTAATTTGATACGCTTTAAGATTCTTCACCAAGTAACAACCCATTATCATGAGTATGATGAACTTGAAAAGCTAATGATATCACAGTAAGAACTGTGCATGTGTGTGTGTGTGTGGAAAGGTAGAATACAAACCGCTTCTTTCTTGCTATTCTGCTTCTCCTCCAAGTCTTGAAGAGTGCCATCAAGTCGCTTCCTAGTATGCAGAAAAATTTTTACAGTCAAATATATGCAGCAACAACAATAATAATTAGATGATGCTGAAGACAATGACGCATTTTTTATAATAGTAATGAAGCTTTATTTTTTTTTGATAGGTAGTAATGAAGCTTTATTAATAAGAACAAGTACGTCATGTTCACGATGATGAACACAAATATTCTCAAACAATTACAAAGTATCAACCATCAAATCTAAGAGAAGAATGAAAGTCAAATATAGAAGTACAATGAGTAACCCCAAGCCCGGGACCACTCAAACAAGGTTTGAAGCAGTAATGTTTCAATTTATCCAAGGATATTTCAGTGTCTGTAAATGTGCAAGAAGAAGTTTGATGGTACAGAGAACTTTGGAATGCAAGAGTATATTTTTCGAATAAACCCAAAATTTTATACTGATAAGTGGTGAGACCATCCACCAGAACTGGAATTTTTTTTTTAATAAGTACCAGAACTGGAAAAAATTTACATCCCGACATAGTGCATTCCAGTAAAAGATATCATAGGATATCAGTTCCAAGTAATAGTGCAAAGCATTAACAGAGAGAAAGAGAGAGAGAGAGTAAAATAAAAAAAAAAGTAACATTAGGAGACAATCCAACCTGAAAACTCCAAGGAAGTTCCTTACAAAATAAGCAGCACAACATTGAAAGAATGATTCTTTACATGAATAAAAGCATTAAAAAAATAAATAAAAATAAAAATTTACAGGCTGCATGAAACCCCGTGTCATTTTTATTAGAATATGCATCCAGTCATTTGTTGTAAGGAAGTGTAATGATGGAGATGTGATATATGTTATGTGATCATATTCTGCATTGTTCATTGTGTAGACACTCTTTCCATCGAATGGGTTAAATTCAAACTTAAGGAGACTTGTCTGTCATTGATTGAAATTTTCTGCTGTGAGACATATTTTGAATGGCAGGAAACTAATTCACACACATTTGTTTTACAATAAACTATCCTACATTCCTAGTCAAGCTTTAGACATCTAAAAATGCATTTAGTTACTTTAGTAACTACTAAATGAGGAAGCTAAGGACTTTAATTATGACAAGTGACGGAGCCAATAACTCTTCTGAGCAAACTGACTTCATTCCATCAAAAAAAAAAAGTGGTTAGAGAAGTATATGCCTTTATCAGTACAAGATACATGAAGTTATCATTTATGAGGATAAAGTGCAGTTTTTTTTCCAGGTAGTAACCTCATACTACGGACTAACTATGAAAATGACCCAAAATTACCATCTATATTTTCCTATTACCATCTATCCAAAATTCATGGTTCCATAAATCTTACTTTTCAACTAGTGGATAAAAAGATGCAAAGATTGCAAGAATGAGTTCCAAAGTAAGCATACAATTCAGCCGAGATATATTCAATTCTCTTGCGCACATTCGCGTTTGCCTCTGCTAAATCCTGCTTCACAAGAACTGGACCGATCAATTTGTACACGTTTGCATCTTCATTCAATATATCCAACTCCTACAAACACAAACAAAGAGTTCAAACCTAATTGATAATACCACTTTGTTCGCTTGCAATCAAAACCCTTAGAATCCTTCATTCAGTCAAATCTAATATAAACCTAATCAGCATTATGGAAAATTGCATCGCGTAAAACTTCCAAAATATACACCCAACAGCATTCACTTAACTTAAAATTTTTTATTTTCACTTTCCTTCTGCTAAAAACTTCATTTTCCTTCACTTTCCTACTAAACAAACAGATATTAAAAAAGGGAAAGGGATAAATAAATGAGACCTTGAGGACGAGCTCGTTCTCGCCGAGCTGGATAGTGTACTTCTTTCTCACTTGGTGATTCTTTGCAATATCTGACAAATTATATACCATCTTAGAGCGCTTCAATTTCAGACATTACAAATATGTGCATAAAAAGTAAAAACTCTGAAATTGAAAAAAAAAAAATTCAAATAAAAATCAATTTATTAGCACATAGCGTGTTACTGTAATGAAATAGCCTTGCACAGCTGAGACGACGATTTCCTCATACTAATAAGAGTTAGTTACTGAAGCAATACAGTAATCCAGCAAGTACAACAAAGAATAAGCACAAAATAAAGTTATAGAAGGTCCAGCATATAAGAACCCATCTTCCTAATCACACAAACCCCATTAATCTCTCACAAACACCAAAATCAATCTAGCCATCGATAACCCAAAATTTGGGTGTAAATACTAATACCATATAATTAAAAAAAAAAAAAAAAATACATGCCTTTTTGGAGTTTGCTGAGATCGTTAGATTTGGCTTCGAAATCGCGCTGTAGCTCTCGAAGGACGGTTGAGGAAGACATTTGTGTGTGCTGCTTCTTCTTCTTCTTCTTCTTCTTCTTCTTCTTCTGGTTTCTGACTCTCGCTGCTGCTGGGTTCTCTGGTTTGGGTTTTTGAGCGATTTTGCAAAATGAGACCTTTGCTAATTGCTATGGGCCCATGTCCGGGCAGAATATGGGTGGGTCTATGTTGGGTTAACCAATTAGGCCTAGTTGGGCTGAAATGCCCAAGTGTGTAATTGGGGTCAGTTTGTAACACAGTTGCCTCTTATCTTCTCTTCTCTAGAGTTCATAGAGAAACTCGTTATACAATTCTTATTAAAACATTTTAATACTCATTATTAAAAATGGATTTGGATCAGGTGCAAATATTCCTCCGCACTCACAATATATTTTTACAATAATTTTTACATTTTTACTTTTTTTGTTCATTTGGTGGAAATTGAAAGTTATTTTTTTCAACTCCTAATCTAATCCATTGATAGCTATTACATCGACTAACATATTACACCTTATCCAAATCTGATAAAAATTACTAAGATATCTTGTCACCATAAAATCAATTGACAAAGAAACCCAAAAAGAGAGATTGTTTCTTTTTGCAATGTCAAAAATTGGACTTAAACAACGCCCTTTTTTTAAAGGAATTAGTCAACACTTAACATACTTGTACAAATGGGATTAAATTGACTAAAGGACTAAATTGAGAAAGGTATAGGGACTAAATTGAAGTAGTACCATATAGTAATTGGTTAATTTTTGCGACATCATCAGCTTTTAATAAACTTACACTAACACTATTTTATTATCTATATAAGTTTTGATGAAATAATGAAATCTAAATTACTTATGCATTGGTTAAGATATATAGAATTCTACACATTCTGTAGCACATTGTCCTGTTTTGTTTTAAAGGTTTCAGATGTATTGTTTTGTGTTTATGCAAAAATTGTTGTTTTCTGCATAATTGTTATGCTATTAGGAGTGGATTAAAAAAAAAAAGATATATAGAATTCTATGTTAAAGTTAACTTAGGAATGCTATCGCTTGTTTAGTTCTTTATGAAAAACATATTTTTTTTAATAAAAAAAGTGACTTTTTTCTTATATTTATTTACAAATTTGTAAACAAGCTTGGAATACATGTAGGTTGTGTTTAGCTCGATGTAAAATTTTCAGTTGATAATATTTTTTCAAGTGATAATATTTTTTTGAAAAGGAAAATATTTTCAGTTGTTTGATTATGTTCTAGAAAATACGCCAAAAAATGGCTTCCAATGTTTGGTTTATACGTGAAATGGTTACTGAAAAATATTATAATCCGGCATATCCGCCAAACTCTCTCTCTCTCTCTCTCTCAAACTGAAATTGATTTCAATTTGACTGTATTTTCCAATCCACCCAAACACCCTTGTCGGGTATAAAATATTTTCCTTATATCTTTTAGTAATGTCATTCAACTTGCACAAATAATTTTAGTATTTCTTGTAGGCGCAATTGTAATAAATGTAGCGGTGGGAACAATAATGAAGGTTGTCACCGCCAAAACCAAAATAAGAATAACAACCTCTGATTTCCTCAAAAAAAAAAAAAATTTAATGACAACCTCTAATTTGCTCATTTATAAAATTAATTAGATAAATTGCCTTTTCTTCCATAAAAAAATTATTATTTTTTAATCAATTGTGAAGTAATCTATAAAATTAAACTAAAGAGTAAACCACCAAGAATAGACACCATATGTTGAAATTATTTGTTTAAAAAATAACTAATATATTATATTTATACATAATAAACTTCCAAAATACAGTCAAAGCACTAAAAGAAAGTATGCACAAGGAATAAATTTCAAATAACCACAAAATTGTGTCTTCTAAATAATATCCAATTATCCCAAGTGAAACATATTGACAGGGCCATTTTTTGCGCATAGCCACATGTCTTCCACTCAAGGAATGACTTTGCTAGACCCGAATTTGTTTTGGGGAGTTCAATCTGGAACTCGACATTGGGCTACATAGACCAATGGCTTCCATGCATTTTTAAGACTACAAAATAGATAAAGCCCAAAGTCTAAAGAATCACAGTAATGGTTGAAATAAATAAATGATATTTTTAATTAAATAGCTTTGATTAAATAATGATTTGAAAACCATAATTATAATTATTTATATTAGGTGATGTCCAATATTAGAGAATAATCAATTAAATGTCATATGTCCAATAATGGGATGAGTCCAAAGTAGTCCTTATCCATCTATGGTTCATGGTTCATGTTCAACATAATAAGGTATGTCTAGCAATGGTTTATGTCTAAATAATGTATGTCAATTTGTTTATGTCCAGCCGTGGTTCATGTCCGAATAATATATGTCAAGCAATGGTTTATGTCCGAATAAATATGTCCGATTTTCTTTGCAAGAACTTCTTGAAGGTTTTCTTCGCAATAGTAAGTTTGTGGTAGTTGCTATAGCTTTAGCTTCTTTACCAATCAATTTTTAAATTTACTTTGAAACTCTTTAGTATTGTGAAATAGAGAAAACTTAAATACAAAAGCTCTAGCCGTACAAACTCTCTCTCTCTCTCTCTCTCTCTCTCTCTCTCTCTCTCAAAAGTCTTCTAATAGATCACTTATAATGTCCTTTAAATATCGATTCAAACAAATCTCAATTCAAGCTTCAAACAGACAATTTATGGGCTTTTTCGCGTTGCTGAATTTTTGCTAATCCACAAATCTTGATAGATTGAGAGGTATCGAGATAGCTATCGAGAGGTATCGAGCCAGCTATTGAGGTACGTGCTGAAAATGCATTTTTCTTAAGATTTTCTTAAGTAGACCTTGTGTCTTCAACTTGATCTTCAATTAAAATTTTAAGACACATTAAAACTCAATAATAATAAAAACACATAATGTGGCATTGTTTGGTATCAAAACACATGAAACTTGGAGCATTAGCATCCGGGGATGCAAAAAATAGAAAAGAAAAAACTTATTTTTCATCTTCAAACACCACTTTTATCTATTTTACCATTTCATTTTACAACTCACCAAACATCTTAGTTTCTATTTTTACATACAATTCATTAAAATAATATAAACTACCCCCATCAAATACTAATATAATATAAACAACTCACTTCTCTCTCTTCCACTCTTCTATCCATCAAACCCATGGTTAGCAATTACCACCACCACCAGTAACCCACCAAAGCCAGCAACCACCTACCACTAAAGCTTAGCCCAACCACCAAAAGCCATCCATCACTGCCACCACCACCACCACCATTGAAACATCGCAAAATCCTAAATTTTTAGGAATACCCACATGAAAAAAAAAAATGCGATCCAAATCACATTAACACATTCCTCAATTAGACATCTTACAATGAAAATCACTCACACATGCACACAAAAAACAAAAACATGTCAACAACTTAAATCTAAACCCAAAGACAGCGAAAAATAATAATAAAAGACAAGAAAAAGAAATAGTGACTTACCCTTTAGTGGAAAAAAAAATGGAGAATGAGATGAACACAAGGATCGGGGTAAAGCTTCAATCTAGGAGCTGATGGATATTATTAGCTTTTTTTTTACATTTTCTTTTCTGTTATGGATTTTTTATTTTTCTTTGTCTTGGCTGGGTTCGGTTGAAAAAGAGAGAACAAATCTGGGTTTGAGAGAGAGAGAGAGAGAGAGAGAGAGTAAAGGGAAAAATGGTAGAAGGGTTAAAGTGCTAGGTTGAGTGGTAGCGGCGACGGTGGTAGCAATAGCAGTGGCAGCATCGATTCAAGCCCACGATACCACAGAAGCATCATTCTAAACCCAAAACCCATGTGAACAAAACCTAGAACAACCAATCTTCAAGCCGCCACTACCGTCGTCGCCTTCAATCTTCAAGCCTCTGTCATTGCCAATGCCATTGAGAGAGACTTAGCTGAGATCGGAGAGGTGAAAGCAATGGGGGATGAAAGAAATGTTCAGCAGAGGTAGAGAATGTCAAGGATATTATACAACAGAAAATAGATAACTTAGAGGCACAATATCGTTTTCCTTAGACAATATTTTCCCTCCACACTATTGTTGCTAAAGGGTTATCGTAAATTTGTCCCAAGTATACAACTAGGATGTTGGGTTCTACAGATAGCAATTCTGAAGAATGACCACAGGATTTCTTATGTTTCTCTCTAGCTTACCATTTTTGTGGAGTTTGTTATTTTTCAAGTGAACATAAGCCTCTATTTATACCCATAGGGTTATATTAAATCAAAAGGCACGTATGGAGAGTTAAAATATTTCATAAAACCATTCACAAGGCTTGAAACCTCTTCAAACTCTCTAAACATTGAATACCAATATTCTCTCTTTCATTTTATGCAAAGCTTGACACTATGTAATCCATATACAGATGCATGTAAACACTTTCAGGCATGATCACTTAAGACTATACAATATAATTCTCAATGAAATGAAAATCAAGCATGTAAGGAATTTTCATGTATTCAAGTGTCTTGTAAACTCTCATCAACCTCAAAAACAAAGAAAAACTATGAAGATAAACATTATCAAAATTCCAAGGATTTCAAATGATATGAATAGTATGAAAACCTCTAATAGAAAAATGGGATAAGTTTGGTTAGCAAAAAAAAAAAGGCATATTTGTTGTGTAGGGATGTTCAATCTTTCTTTGTGTCAAGTTGGTTTGCTTAAAATAGGATAAGCTTTTTTTGTGTGTGGTGTGTGTGTGTATATATATATATATATATATATTAGGTCAAGTTTGGTTTGTTTAAAACTTTCTAAAAAATTCTTAATTTACATTGTACTAGCATTGTAAGATTTACATTTATTAAGGGTATTTGCAGTGCAAGCGGTGCAGTATTAGGCCATTTTTAGCACCGTATTTTGTGGTGTGGTTTAACCAAAACCATAACTATACTGCAACTCGTTTTGCGGTCACATGTGTAGTGCAGTGCAATGCAGTGCGGTGCGATTTAGAGTTTAGCCAAAATCATAACTGCACTACACTTCATTTTTGCGGTCACATGTGCGGTGCAGTGTATAAGTAATAAGATGTAGTTTAAAGCCGGTATATTTTTCAAATTTTGGGCTTTTCCTACTCAACCCAAAACTAATTTTTCACTTTGTTTTGGGCCCAATTTTAAACTATTGAGCTAGTTTTTCTTTATTTTGTACTAGTTTTCCTAATCAACACTTGCTAGGGTTATTAAACTTTTTTTTTTTTGAAAACTAGGGTTACTAAACTATTGATAATATATGTAATATTAAAAAATAAATATATTAATATATAGAGATGATGCAGTTTGTGTAGTTTTTATTATTATAAAATTTGCAAACAACACTACACCATGCATGCAACTATGCCATTTTACGAGCGATTTCGATGCAGTTTTTACAATTTGTGTGATTTGATGAACACCCTAGTCATTGATAGTACAATGTAAATCTATAATTAGTCTTACCTTTTTTGTCTTCTTATCTCTATGTCATGGGGTCAAACAACTTAAGTTTCGGAAGTAATATATGACTTTTTTGGAGCCTTGGCTCCACACAATGCGCGAGCTATATATTGCCTATGTGAGTTGTGACCTACATTAAATCATATTACATATTTACATATTTACATATTTAGCATCAAGTGAGCTGTAATGAAAATTTAATAAGCTCTTTTTTGGGAAACAAATCGTTTGCAATTATATCGTATATTTGATTTACTTTTTCTTTTTATAGACCCTAATTTCAATCCTTATCCACAAGACAAAATTAAAGCACATTTGAAACTAGCTCAAGAATTGTTAAGAGCCTTGTAGCATAATTCGAATTTTCTCATGCATAAAGTGCTTAGGGGTTAAGAATCTATGGCTTTCAAAGCGTTTTTTGTGTTTTACATCTCATTACACTTTGCTTCATTCCATAATGACGCCATTGTAAAAGGGAATAATCTCAATGATTTGATTTCAGAGAGGAAGCAAGAAACACCACTAAAACGTGTTTTGGTATTTCAATTGTATTTTTGTTTATACATGCTTGTCAATAGTTTTACTTGTGAAACTAATATTACATTATTCTATGTCAAAAAAAAATAGCTGAGTAATATTCCATGTCAATTTAGTGCAGTAGTAATTACAATTTTCATTGCTAACAAAGTATTTGCATTTCGTTATAGTTTGAGATTTTGTCTAACAATAATAAAATTTTTGCAGACTGAGCATGGAGACACCTATGATTGCATCAATGTATATGAGCAACCTAGTTTGAAACATCCTTCACTTAGGAATCATAGAATTCAGGTTCATATTTTTACGTTATTAATTTAAGTTTAGTTTTTTCTTTTAAATTCAAATTTCTTGATTGGCTTTGGGTTGAGAGGTTTTCTTTCATGGTGTTTTAATTGGTGTTTCTAAACATTCTTAGCGTAAGATGTGTAGTTTATTTTTGTTCATTTCTCTCTTTAAATTTGGTCCACAAAAGATTACTCTATACCCTAAATGTGTAGAATTAAGCAATGTGTTAATTGTGGGAGTGGGACTCCTATTGTTTGTCTCCGCAATTAATTAAGTTAATTTATATCATTCCTTCGATGATTCAATTTCAAGGTATTCTAGAAAATGATCAGTGTGTGCACAAGTATGCACTGTGCACTGCACATCACAATTATTTTGAAATGAATCCATTTCATAACTCATTAAATGTTTGATTGTGGAATAGTGTAATACAAAAGAAAGAGAGCGTATCAATTATGTAAAAACTTTTGTTGCTACTCTAACAACTCGGATGCTTCTATAATAATATTTCATTTTGTAACGATTTGTTGATATACTAAAGTATAGAAAATTCTCAACAGATGAGACCCAGCCATAAAATAAGAAAAATGATAGCTAAAATGAAACACAAGAAGCTGCCGCCTGGTGTCCAACGTGCAAAGATAAAGTTAGATGAAGCGTGCCCAAAAGGGACTATCCCTGTTCTGAGAGTCGTAGACAAAGATCTATCAAAGAATGTATCAAATTTATATAAGCCTCAATCAAATGAATGGAATCAGAATTTAGAAGTAAGTGAGTTATGGCTTTCTATATTTAATATTAGTCTATATACATATATTGTTTAACTTTCTTGTATTTGTTTTTGTAACACAGTTAGTCCTCTTACCTTTAATGGAAATTACTCTCATAGTTTGCAGGGATATTTATACAAACAACCCCAGACAAAAAATATCAATCAAATTGGGCAACAATTAGTGTATATAACCCGCAAGTTGGACCTCAACAATATAGTTCAGCGGCGATCTCAGTTGAAGCAGGAAATGGAGCTGACTTAAATCAAATACAAATTGGGTGGACTGTAAGTATTAAGTTGGAGAAATTATTTGATAATTATTAGTTAGCACTATTGTTTATTTGATGATATCTTACTTCTTTTATATATATATATATATATAAAATAAATTGGATAGCTTTTATTATTATTATCTAAAATAATAAATTCAAAAGTTACAATGGAAGAGGGTTATTTAAAATTTAAATCTCTCATTTAGACACACCTAAGTAGTGCTCATTTAACTATAAGATTCTTGGTTAATTTTTCTACCATTGAATTACAACATTATTTCAACTTTATCATTAACTACATGCAAGATCAATGAAAGCTCGATATATAGTAAAAGTTAAGCTCCATTCAAAACTAGCCGACATGACTCACTGTTTGTTTCAATGGAAACTTTGTGTAAAAATAGTTTTTTGTGTTTTCCAGTGTTTGGTGGTGTTAAAAAAATGAGTTAAAGAAAAATTATATTTAGTCAATATAGAAAGTATGACTTATTTTTAGAGATTATTTTTCACTAAATTTTTTTGGAAAACAACTCTATCTCATAGTAAGCTAAATAAGGAAGTTAAGAGATTGTTTTTAAACTCATTTAAGGCTACTACCAAACGTAAGAAAATGAAATAGTTTTTAAGAAAATGCTTTTTGGAAAATGCGACAAATTTTTTAAAAAACATCATTGCTAAAAAAAATGAACTAATTGTGGCTTCTTATTTTAGGAATGACTTTTTTGCAAAATTTCGTAGGAGAGCAATATAGAAAAAATTAATTAATATTGATAGGCCATCAAAATTTGATGGTAATAACATACACAGATGAAGAAGTGTGTCACCCTCACCCACAAGATTTTTATATATGTTAGAATTATAGTTAAATTAACCATTTCTTAAATGATCAAATTAACCATTTCTTAATAGTTTAAACCTTTAAGAGAATTAGTAATTTATCATAGTATTAGAGCAAAACAACCTAAGTTCAATCATTATCTCCACTTTATCCTCTCATTTAAAATGTTAAAAATATCACAATCAGCGAAATCGGTAACTATTTGTGAAATTTTTCAGGTGTACCCAGACTTATTCAATGGCGATACACGCACCCATTGGTATTTTAAAATGATTAATGTGAGTACTTTTATCTCTAAACAGATTTAATGTTCTTGTTAGGATAATTTTTCTTGTTTTTTACAAATACAATGTACTAACTTAATTTGAATTTTACCCTATACATGGACTAGAACGGCAATTTGTCAGGATGTTATAATCTTAATTGCTTGGGGTTCGTACAAACTAATTCCCAAGTTGCAATTGGCGCTGCTATAGATAAAGTCTCTAAATACAGTACTGAAGACCAAGTTGTTTTGCGTTTCAGCATTTTTCGTGTAATACTTTCCATCTTTCTTTTATATATATATATATATATATATATATATGATCTTCCATTTGTTTTTCCTTATTTTCTTTCTTTTTGGGTTTTTGATTATGTGATATGATAACAATAGGACGAAGGAAGTGAAGTAAGAAATGCTTCATGGTGGCTGGTTGTTTATCATGGTGATAATGATTATGATCCGATTGGGTATTTTCCTGCCACACAATTTAACGAGTTAGCTGGAGGAGCAGACAAATTGCAATTGGGAGGCTATGTTCTCAGTAGCAGAGATGATAATACCAGCCCTCCTATGGGTAGTGGACATTTTGATAATGGCGTGTATCAACGTACTTGTTTCATGAGTCAAGTTGAACTTGTAGATCACAATTTTGACCTAGTCGATTCACCAACTGGTGTTCAAACTGCCATGTCTCGTTGTTACCTTGAAGGAGATGAGTCGTACAAAAACGACGGCAAAACCGGTTATAGCTTTTGTTTTGGCGGAACCGGTGGCACCGAGTCAGAATGTGATTAACAAATTGTATATATGTAATTTAATTATAATGTAAATCATGTAATCAATATCATCAATATATATATACATATATATATATATATATATATATATATATATATATCATATCATATCATATTATTATATCATATCATATACTATATAATAAAAGTTGGGCTTAGAAGCCGTGGTTGCGCCAAGTGACTTCATCAAATTGCAGAAATTGTTTTAGATTTTTAGATTTTAAAAAGAAAACATTTACATAAAAAACGTATAATTCATCTTAAATTGCAGCAACGTAAATGTAGTGTAATCTAATTTTTCTTATTTTTTAATTACTCCATTTAAAAATAAAGGTCTAATGCATCTTAAATTAGTAATATCATGGTAGTGTAAACCTATCCCAAAAAACTGTATATATCACCCACTCAAAAAAAAAAAAAAAAAAAAAAAAAAACGTTGATGCTGAAGAGATAAAAAGTTGACTGGCCGAGGGGAAAACTTCAATAAATATCATATGGTGATATATATCAGCATTTAGATCTAGGCTTTGATGAATAATCCTAACAAACCATATATAATGTAAATCTATCCAAAAATCCATATATATCCCCCAAAGAAAAAGGCATTGTTGGTGAGGATAAAAAGGTTGACCGGAAGAGAAAAAGTTTGATAGATGTATATGGTGATATAATATATATATATATATATATATATATATATATCAAAAACTAAATTAAAGCATAATCAGGAAATTTTTAAATAAAAAGAATTATATTCCATATCAACTTCTTCAGAGATCTGATTCTCAAAAAAAAATAATAATAATAATTCTTCAGAGATCTATATTAACATAGACTTCAAGGAGTTTAGGGTATTTGATTTTTATTTGGACTCCTTTTTTAGGTGGAGTAGGTATATATATACACGGTTGGTGTATTTTTTTTCATTCTCTAACTTATTATACAGTTTTTTTGGTTTAGGCTTCCATTTTCCCACCTACAATCATGTAGGTATATATTTGTTTACTAATCAAATTGGATACGTTTTATGTATTTGTTGCCTTTTGTTTAAGCTAATTTCCTTATGTTTGATCTAATTTATATGTTAATGTTTTGATCCAATTTAATTATTTTGTTGTCCAATATTTAATTATATCCTAAATTTGTTCAATCTTCATCGAATCAAATTTGGTGCATAAGGGTAAGAGTTTCACATCAAAAGTTTTTATTGAATTGTTCTTATTAACATGTTTTACTTTTACTTGTCCATAAGATCATTTATTCTAATCAATTTCTTTATTGAATTCTTCTTATCAAGTTTTTACTTACAATTTTTTGTTTAATTCTTATAACATGTTTTATACACTCTCATTAATTCAAATAGAGATGGTTAACAAAAAAAACAAAATTTCTCCGAGTTGCCTTAAGCAGGGAAGTGACAGAAATGTTGCAAGAAATAAAAGATGACTTATGGCACTAGCAAGTTTTGAAGGTCAATAAGGTTGGTGATTTCATTAATCTTTTTTTTTTTTTTTAATTGCCAAATTTTGGAAATTTAATTCCCAAATTTTTTGAATCTTTATAATGTCATCATTCTTCCAATATCAATTTTTTTTATGTATTGATAATTTTTACTCTTATAGGTTTTTTTTTTTCCTTACAATTATGAAACTTATTTGACTAAATTAGTAAAATCAAAGTTGAAATGATAGATTTATTTATTTATTTTAAAGCCCGATAATAAGTAGTTATAGACTTATATGTAAGTTGTCGTAGTAAATTCCAATCATAGACTATTAATTTACATACAATTTTGCAATCTATATGGTTCTATTTTTTTTTTTTTTTAAACTAGGTTTAATTTTCTTCTTGATTTTTTTTTTCGAGTTTGTCAAGAAAGATTTCAAGCATCTTAAGAAAGGTTTGTAATCTATATGTAGAACGTTGTAAATTTTTTTTTTTTTTAATTGCAGCAACGTAGTGTAATCTAATTCTTCTTATTTTTTAATTACTCCATTAAAAAAAATGCCTAATTCATCTTAAATTACCACCGGTTTACTACACTAAGAAAAAAATAGAGGTCTAATGCATCTTAAATTGCAACAATGTATACTACACTAAATCAAAAGGTCAATGCATCTTAAATTGCAGCAACTGTATACTATTAAAAAAAAAAAAAAAAAGTGGTCTAATCTTAAATTGCAGCAATATTTATAGATTTTTTTAAAAAAAATTAGATATTTTTTTTCTTATCTTTATCTCTTATAATTTCTAAGTTTTTAAAAATCTTAATTTAATTACAATCCAAATTCTTTTCTACATCTATTTCTTCTGAATTTGATTACAATCCAAAATCTTCATCTTCATCTAATCTTTTTTTTTTTCATTTAAATTCTATTACTCCACCTATTAGCTACAAATTTTTTGGATTAAAAAAAAAAGAAACATGATTATTTTTAACCCTTCCACAAATTAAGTTTAAATCCAACAGAAATTGAGTTGAACTAAAACTATTTAAGAATGCTAAAATCAATCAATAAAAACAAATTACTGCACATAAATTTTTTTTTTTTTTAAAAAGCAACTCAATATATGATTGAGTTAACGTTTCACACCTCCACAAATTAAATTTGAATCCAAGAGAAATTGAGTTGAACTAAACCTCTACTGAGTCTACTCTACTATTTAAGAATGCTAAAATCAATCAATAAAAAACCAAAATTAAGTGAAGAATTGCAAAATGAAGGACTTGACTTTTTCAGTGAGAATAACTATCTTCTTTTTATTTTTTTTATTTTTTGCGTTTCTATTTTTCTATTAACGTAGTTCAATAATTACTTAAATTCTATGATTTTTTAAAATATTTTACATAATGAAATTCATTTTAATTGTTGATGTATTTTTTTATATTTGCTGTTCTTAATTGATTGTGCAGATTATTTCCTCAATTATGGCAATATTAAAATGGCTAGACACAAATGCCAATATCAAAATGGCTAGACACAGGTAATTTACATGTAAACTTTTACATTTAAATTGCAATAAAATTTTTGTTTTCTCTTTATGTACTTTTATTTATCTATTTTTGAAATAATTTTGATTGTGTTACCCTAGAAGGTTTAGATACTTATATTCATATATATACATACATATATATATATATATATATATAATTAAATTACAATTTTACTACTAAGAGCTTTTAGAAATTTAAAACTTGCCATAATTTTTTAAATTATTTTATAATATCTTCTTTTGCTATAAAAAAAAAAAAAAAAAAAAAAACTTACATAATATACATTTTCCATGTAACTTAATTTTTTTACTATTTTATTTGTTATTAGATTTAATTATATTATCAAAAAATTTATATTTTTAAAATTTATATATACTTTTTTTATTAAGTCGTGCATCGCACGGGCATAATACTAGTATATAATAAAAGTTGGGCTTAGACGCCGTAGTTGCGCCATGTGACTTCACCAAATTACAAAAATTTTATTAAATTTTTATATTTTTAAAGAACTAAAAATGAATAGTATACTAGTAGGACTCTAATTCATTCTTATCATCAAATAAATTAGATTAACATTATTTTTTTATTTGTTAGGATATATTTCTTAAATTAAGGGATAATATTTAACATACAAAAATTTAATTTAGATAATATTTATAATCTAATTAACATTATTTTTTTATTTGTTAGGATATATTTCTTAAATTAGGGGATAATATACAAAAATTTAATTTAGATAATATTTATCATTGAAATTTTCAAAATTTTAATATTATTTTATCAGAATATCAAGCTACAAAACTTGATTATTAAGGGATAAGAACAATCCAAATTCTTTAAGAGATGATTAATATAAATCTATCCCAAGAAATAGTATATATCTTCAATAATTTGATAATCTTTATCTATTCCAAAAAACAGTATAAATCTCCATTAATTTGATAATTTCTACGTTAATGACATTTAAAATATATATGTGTGTATATATATATATATATGTAAGGACCAGATTTGGGTTCCTAGTCCAAACGGTGTATGGACCTAGGCCCAAAAAACCCAAAACAATAAATTTGTAGAGAATGGGTTGGAAAACTAGGTTTTAATGAATCAAACAAACACTCAGATAAATTTAGATGACAAGAGAATGTAAATAGACAGTGTTATGCTGAAGAAAATCGTCCTCGGCAAAGTCCGAGGAGATCTGTTCTTATATATTTCTTTCAGGTTTGATTTCAACATCAGTTCTTGATGTTACAGTGCTTTTCTCTCAGATTCTCCCCCTCCCTCCCTCTCACCTTGGAGTGTTTCTTCCATTATATAGCTCTCTTTAGACAATCTTGGCCCTCCACTTGTTGGTCATCTAGGCTACTACTTGAGTGCTTGTCACATCGAACACCCTTTCAGGATTTTTGCGCGTTGAGGCAGCCAACGCTGCACTATTCAGGAGTCTTCTCCTCATTAATGCAGCCGGGAAGTTAGCTACAGAGCATTTAATGAGGTGGTAGCAATTTTCCCCAAAGATATTTTAGGACTTCTCTTTGTCTGATGTCTCTGCAATACTTATCCGCACCGACAGAACTTCCTGAAACGTTATCCTCGATGACAGACTACCTCTCCGGATCTCGGTTTTGGATAGCCGATGATGCATTTATCCTCGGCCTACCCTCTTAAGCCATTATGACTAAAACTAACCTGTTTATTTACTACCACAGTCTCTTCTGACCAAGATTTCCCCTCCTCGGTCAACCCTTCATCTTCGGCTTGGGCCACAGGCCCCAAAGTATAAACAAGTAATGGACCCTCGGGCCCAATACCCCTACAATATGTATATCAAAATTCCTTATAACTATCAACCACGTTCTCTTTCTCTTTTTTTTTTTTTTATATATTTTTTATATGTTACGTTATGTTGAATCAACTCTTTTTTTTTTCTTTTTTTTTTTTCATTCTATTCATATGACCATTTTTTTTAATTCCAATTTTTATCGGATAAAAACAAACACATTGATTAGATATCTTTACTTTCAATAAGATTTAAATGAATTATATTTCAAATGGAACTCTACCAATATATATAACCCTATATATCCTTTTTTGGAGTGAAACTCATTTCAATATGTGAATGCCTAAATCCCATGACAATGTAGGTGTGCATTCTTTCTTCTTTTATTATTATTATTTTCTGTAGGGACTGGGTTTGAACACTTCTTCTATTGGATGAATGGACTCAGACCCAACTAGCCCAATACAATAAATTTATAGAGAATGAGTTTAAGAACTAGGCCTTAGTGAGGGTTACAACAACTAGACATGGTTATGAGTGGATTGAACAATAAGGACGCGGACAAAAGTGTGAAATTCTATCCTCGACCCTTATCAGGTGAGCTTGTTGTTCCTATTATTTCTTCAGTGCTTGGTTACAAAGGTTTCAAAGATGATGCAAATTGTTACAGTATTCTCTGTTCTTAATTCTTGGTCCCTTTTTCTGGAGGATTTCTTACATCATATACCCCCTTTTAGTTGATCTTGGCCTTCCATTTGTTGATCATGCAGGTCACTACTTAAGTGATTGTCCCATCAGCCGTCTTCCCAAACCTTTCGTGAATTGCAGCAATTAAGGCAGCACTGTTCAAGGGTCATTTCATCATTAATGCGGCCAGAACGTTAGTCGTGGGCATTTAATGCGGAGGTGACAATTTCTCCTTGAATTGCTCCTCTACTATGCTCCCATGACTGACCCATTGTACTTATCATTTTTCTTGGGATGCTCTGGGAGGCTGCCTTTAATGGCGTGCTGCTCTTCCCTTCTATGGTCTTGGTTGGCCGAGAACAAGATTATCCTCGGCGATATTTCTTGGCAATTTGGACTTTCTTCGTTCGTCCTTGGACATTTCTTCCTCCTCGGCGTGGGCCTTGGGCTTAGTATAAAGTAGGTCAAGGTTGCCAAATTCTTTGACCGCACATTTTCATTTTGTTTATTTTCTTTAGTGTTATTATTGGTTTTTTGTTTTCATGTGATTTTAATTAATGAACTCAAAACATTCGAAAACATTGTCAAGTTTCTAAAGGCTCCTTCTTTGTTTTTGTATTTTGTTTTTATTAAATTGATTAGGTTTTGTGTATTGGTTGTCTTTTGTTTAAACTAATTTTCTTAGCTTTGATCTGATTTATATGCTTAGGGTTAGGGTCTTAGAATTAAAGATTAAATATGGTTAGAATTAATAGATTAATTTTAACAATTTTCTTATTTGATTTTTATGTTACATCAAATTATCAAGTTGTTCTACACGTGTATTCTTGAATTATCAACTTTAATTTTAATTTATAATATTATCAAGATTATATTAATTTTAGATTTATCAATTGTTTAGTACATTTTTTAAAAATAATTATCAATTTCAAATTCAATTTGGAATTATCAATTTAATTTAGTTTTAGGAAGAAATATTACCTCTTATTTTAGTGAGATAATTATTTATACTTGATAATTTTTTTCTTTTATCTTTATTGAGTCTATTAAAATAAATAATTACTTATACATTTATTTTATAAGCTTTTTCATAAAATCGTGCAACGCACGGGCCTATAACTAGTATATATATATATATATATATATATATAAAGCAGAGACCTTATGTAAGAGAGCACGAGATTTTTCCATGTGGCTTCTTCTTTGATCACTTCTATTTTTTTATTTAAAAAAATTAAATTGACTTCCAACTCATCATTTAGCATTTAACACTCTTCTTCACTCTCCATTTTATCAAGACATTTCTCAAGTGCCACATTAGAGAGTAGACTCATCACACGCTCTTTGCACGTGCAATAATACTTTTTTTTATTCATTTTTTTTTTTAGTTTAGTGTTATAATGATTAAAAATGATATATAAATAACCTTGTTAAAAAAAAAAGAGGTAAGATAACGTAAAATAATGTTTAAAAATGACATAGAAATAGTTTCCAAAGTGTTAAGCTTAATAGAAAAGATAAAGGAAAAAACCTAAAATTTAGGAACAATAATTATTCTTTTAATCAATTTGTTTTTTTTTAATTTAAAATTATTTAACTAAAACATAGGGGTATTTTAGAGAGATTAAGAATTTGTGTGAGGGTATTTTAATACACAAAATGTTGAAATCCAAACAGAGAGTCATGTTATTAATAGTATAGATAAAAACTAATCAATATATATATATATAGACACACATACACATTTAGCTTCTTTTGTTTTCTTTTTTTAATCTTTTCATTAAGTTTTTTTTTACTGTTACCCAAAAGATCATATTAACTTATTTTTACTGTTATCTCATTAATTACAACTTACACCACACATTTTTCTCTTCTTCATGTCGTTTAGCATATCCACTATTTTAGTATCAAAAACAAAAGCAAAAATAAAATAAAATAAATAATAATAATAACTAAGGACTAATATAACTATCTAGATAAAGTCTTACGGAGAAACAGAGAGACACAAAACTGTGAATTGTTAAATGAAATGCATTGTTTCACTATTACCAAAACAAAATACCAGTGATTGACAAAACATTTGTAAGAGAAAGAAAAAAAGGAAACTCAGGGGCCGCCACTATCATCGTGTTGGTCTCCTACCACCATCAAGCTGCCAAAAGCCCCAAAACCCCTACGGGTAAATTATTATTATTATTATTATTATTTTGCTTTTTGTGATAAACTCATTACTAACAAAGTTTTATAACAATATTACTATAATATATGGAGTAATGCTGAGACCATCGAATTGGGTACAATTTTGTGCCACAACTCGCCACACAGCGAGGGGACATAGCTTTACTATTTACAACTCGCCATGTAGCGAATTACGGCACAAAGTTGTGCCCAATTTGGTGATACTAGCATAACTCATAATATATGTATAACATTTTCTAAAATGATCTTAATTATATAAAATATTACAATATCCGTGCATCATACGGGCAACTTACTAGTAAATAATAGAATAGCCATACACTTCCATGGCAAAAAAGCATATCAGCAGCCATTTGGAGTTGGCGTGTATGTTTTTCTTGTTATTTTCTTCTCACGTTTTCATTGATTAAATTTTTAATTTGTAATGTTTCTAATCACTCCGGTAAATAATGAATGAATGCGCACTTTAGCATATAACATTGATCAATATGTTGTCTTTGATTAACAAATTAATATGTGAGATGGACTTTAACATCATATACACTGATATAACTTGTGTATCATTATTTTCGAATCAATATCTTATTTTAATACATTTGAAATGGGAAGTTAGCCGAAGATATAATGATTATTGAATCATGTATTCACATATTTTCATTTGAAAATAATCACTCTTACAAGTATATATACTTAATTTTTGAGAAACATCATATATTAACACAAAAACTATTTAATAATAAAAGCAACTTATCTTTAAATGCTCATTCTTCAAAAAGTCAAACTTCTTAAACAACGCTTAATTGAAAAAACATTATAAAAGAATAAATAATTTCATAGATTAAATTCCAAATATAAAATGTTTCTAATTATTCAATTGTATTTGTATACAAGGCATAAGGAAATAATTTTGAATGTATCTAGCTCAATATCTGAATCAATACATATTAGTTGATTAATCACCATAATTAAAAATAAGTAAAAAAGTTTTTCTCCTTTGAACATGGGATTAAACATTTTACTAATTCTTTATCTTCCATTTTAACTCCCACATCTTTACATTTATATTATCATACAAATTCATGTTAATTAATTAACATTAAAATGCTCTAACAATACTATTACAATTAAATACACATTTCATATGCTTTTTGTAAGGGCTCAAATTGACCTAAAGCCCAACAGATATGAGCAAGTGCCTAACAAGCCCACAACAATAAATTTGTAAGAGAGTGGGTTTAACAGATAAAGACTATGAATCAAATAAGGATCACAGTGAGTTGGGAATGATTGAGAAGTACAATTTAAAGAGAAAATTGTTCCTCGGTCAAGTCATAGGAAGGTATGTTCTTACGTATATATTTCAGACTAGTACAAATTCAAAGTTCTTAGTTACATTCAGTTTTTTCCTCTTCTTTCTTTTTTTTCAGATCCTCCCCTTGTAAAAAGAATCATTTTTCCATGTTATACTCCTTCTCCCATCTTAGCCTTCCACTTGTTGATCAAACAACTAATCTCCTGGATGCTTGCCCCTTCAGAACTTTGTTGAAATCTCTGTGTGTAGCTGTAAGGCTGAAAGTCATTGTTCAGGTTTCACCTCCATATTAATGCAGCCAGTTGATTAGGTGTAGAGCATTCAATGTGGTGATAACAGCTTTCTTCCTAGATATTTCTCAGTTCTTTGTTGACTCACCTCTCTGAAGCTTATCCTCCCAAGCATGGTTTCCTCTTGCCTAGTATTTGTTAGGTGGTTGGGCCTCAGATCTCTCTTCTATCATCCGAGGAAGATTATCTCCTCAGACAACATCGCCTGTTTGTCTCTACTAGCCCTCATCCTTGGCCCAATAACCTACTTGCCCTTATTAATACTTGGTTGTCCTCGAGCTCTTTGGCATCCTTGGGTAGGCTCACGGCCCAATACCCTTATCAGAGTTTCTTATCCCCACACTTTTAATTATGGTTATTTTTTAAAATATATGTTTTTTTTTTTTTTTTTTTAAATCTGAGAATGAATTCCTCTCTAATCTAATTTTAAGTGTATGTGTGCGAAACTCTGTCATGAAAACTTGAATCTTGGCCCCTGAACTCCAACCCTACAAAAACTTGTACTTATAAAGTGATTATCATGTTAAGGATGCGCCGTGATGAGATATTTATTTACTAATATCTTTGACAAATGACAATTGCAATTATCATAATTAAAGGACTTGGTTTTTTTTAATAGACATCATTGAGCTCCATTGTTTCAAGTACTCAAATGATCATATTCATTTAGTTGTTTACAACTTTTTTATACAATCCACACTTTAAAACGGTGACTAATTATATAAATTGTTGTTCTAAAATCAATACATTTATATAAATTAGAGCATTCACACCAAATGTATGATAAAAAACCAAAAATAGCAACAAAAACACCAAAAACCCATCTTTAACAAGGGTGTTTAAAAATTTTAGCAACTTGCTACAATAAAGTGTTACTACTAGCACCTTACTATAGTAAGTTGCTAGAGTTTTTTATTATTAATTTTCTTTTTCTCTCTCACACACTATCTATCTCTCATGTTGTGCCTCTCTCCACTGCTTTCTTCTCTTTTTCTCCTTCTCGCTGCCTCTCCATCTCTCTTTGACTCTCGATCTCCACTTTAACAACAGTGAACGACGCAACGATGAGGACGGTGCAACCTTTGCCATTTTTTTCGAGGGCCTCGCCAAAGGTGTTGTGGACATATTCCCTGAGTGTGGCTTCCACCACTAGTGCCACGTTGGACACAAATGCTCCGGGGGTTTTGTGATTTGAATTTGGGTGGTTTTGCTTGGTTGATCAAGGTTTTCTAGTCGTGGGTGTGGGTTGATTCCGTGGTGTAGGTTAATTTGTAGGTGTTGGGTTGATTTGGTGGTGTGGGTTGATTTGTGGGTGCTGAGTTGATTCCATGGTGTGGGTTGATTTGTAGGTGCTAGGTTGATTCCATGGTATAGGTTGATTTGTGGGTGTTGAGTTGATTTGTGGGTCTGGGTTGATTCAGTGGCTTTGGGTAGTGGGTGTGGGTTGATTGATTCGGTGGTGGGGTTCCGACTTGTGGGTTGTGGGTGGTAGTGATGGTGGTTTCGGTGGTTGTGACAATGGCTGACTGTAGCTGTGGCTGACCGGGGCTGAATGTAGCTATATATATTTTTTTAATGACAACTTAATAAGGTTGTTGAATATTGTGTTGATATATATTATTTTATTATTTTATTTATATTATTTGAATGTGTTATATGTTAAAATAGAACATTTGATGTTGGGTGTATACCGTGGCTGAATGTAGCTATTTTTTTTTTAATGAAAACTTAATAAGGTTGTTGAATATTGTGTTGATATATATTATTTTAATGTGTTATACGTTAAAATAGAACATTTGATGTTGGGTGTATTGTAAAGTAAGTTCTTAAAATATATAAAGTAGATTTTTGAGATGCTAAAAACTATTTTTTTTTAGACATGTGAATACTCTTAGAAACTAGTTTTTATTTATAATACTGTCTTTTAAAGCTATGGAAAACATATCAATTTTTGTTTTTTTCATTAAAAAAAATAAAACAGATTTAACTCTAAGAAGTTAGAACAGAAGTACCGTTCTTATATCCTTTTAAATTGTAACCAACAACACAAATCCTTCAAAACTTGGCATTTTTAGGGAGTGTTTGGTAATGTTGTATGGACAACCGTTTTTGTTGTTTAAATAACATAACACATATTTTCACAATATTTTTTCACTCATATATATTTTCACAACATTTAAACAATGTTACTAAAACAACATTGCCAAATGAGCCCTTACTTTTAGGATTAAATTACTAGACAAAATCACGAGGATTTTGAGCTCTGTCAAGTTCAAAGTTCCGTAATACGGCGGTGGGCCTGGTCTACTACTAGACCACAATTCTCAAAACACGCAAATGAAATTATAAAAAAAATACTAGTTCCTAAAAAAAAATTATAAAAAACAATAAAGATAAGATAAATCATTTATTTTTTATTTTTAAATGTTTTAGTGGGAACACAAAGAACTTTTACTTTTCTTTGTTGGATTTGAGAAATTAAAGCAGTTCTTTTTGTCAAAAATTAAAGTAGCCTTGATTTAATAAAGTAATAGCAACTTAAGTTTAAACTTTATAATAAAAAGAGTGAACGAGTAAAGGGTCCAATCCACCAATAATAAAAAAATAAAAAAGGTAAATTACACTATCCTACCCTAAAGTTTGAGGTAATACTCAGCACATCCAAAAGTTTTAAAAAATGACCAATCTGGTCCTTAAAAACTAACACCGTATTATGCTGTTTGTTGACTCTCATGACTGATCCAAACAATTTTCTAGTTCATCTTGTTCTCTATTTCTTCATTTTCTCTCTTCTTTGCCCAGAACATAAACACCACCTCATTCACTCACTCTCAAGCTCAAACCAGTATCAAAGGATATACATGACCATGTATTTAAGAAACACACAGAAAAATGAGATGAAATCTGTATTCATTTTCCAAAACCAAACCTAGTCTCATTTGGGGAAAAAAATTTACAGAGCATTCAAAAATAAAAACAAAAAATCTACTATTTTGTTCTGAAAAATTTCTTCACTCTTTCTCTCTTTTCATTTTCGCAACGAAGCTCCCTTCTTGTAATGAAAACCATCCTTCAATCCCAATAAGCCGCAAACTTCTTTTCCCCAGAAAGACCCAAAAAACTGAAAACAAAAGGCACCATTTGCATCTATTTTGCTAGAGCTGAGATCGAAAATTGCTGACTCTATGGTTTTTTTTTTTTTTTTTTTTTTTTTTTTTTTTTTTTTTTTTTTTCCAAGAAGGAAAGATAGATCAATTCAACCAATCAACCATCCAACATCACTCCTCAAACAGACCCAAATCAAAAAAATTTCAAAATAAGAACTCATAGCCACAATGGCAAGAATCGTGAGACCCACAATCGCTGTCCACCACGGCACCACCCATGACTACCCATCCATCCTCCTCAAACCCAAACATTTTCAACCATCTAACATCAAATGATTTACTGTTCAAACCCAAATCAAATCTTAAAAATAAAAACTCATACCCATGACGGCAAGCTCCAAATTGTGACTTAGCCACTGCCGCCCGCCACTTGTCTTAACCCAGCAACCGCCGCCACCACCATCCTCGTAGATCCCAACCTAATCGCCGTCCACCATCCTCGTATGGCGTGAGTTTTGTGGGTGAATCGGCTTTGAAATAGTTCCGGTCGCAGAGTTGTTGGTCATTTACTTGAGTATGAAACCCTTGTGGCTTGGGCTTGAGAGAGAGAAATATTTTTTGGCTCTAGCGTGAAGAGAGAAATTTTCTGGTGTGAAAGATTGAAGGGAAAAGCAAAGAAAAGGAAAACTAAAAACTAAATAAAAGGATTTAAATAAACAGTGCACAAACGGCGTTAATGTTTAAGTACCAAATTGGTCATTTTTTAAAACTATTTGATGTGCTTGGTATTACCTAAAACTCAGGGTAGGTTAGTATAATTTATAAAAAAAAAAAAAAAAAAAAAGTAAGAGCAACCACACTAGCTCATGGATAGTCTTTTAAAATATAATAAGTGGTCAATTTTACACGTTTTAACTCAAAAACTCCTCACATCAGTCTTTGTAAAAATGTCTAAATATGCATGATGGTCTTACAAATA
Organism: Quercus glauca; assembly: GCA_023736055.1. Classification (NCBI taxonomy): domain Eukaryota; kingdom Viridiplantae; phylum Streptophyta; class Magnoliopsida; order Fagales; family Fagaceae; genus Quercus; species Quercus glauca. The sequence continues at coordinate 65,532,376 of CM043319.1, read as the reverse complement.
AACAATAATTGATATACATACATGATTACTGTTTACCGTGTAAATGCTTTTTTTATCCTTATTTTCTCTGTCCTACCTTCACCTCACTCCTTTTTCATTTTCGTCTCCTCTCATGGTTACTATTCACAAGGTTAAAAAAATAAATATTTTATTTGAATAAATGGCTATAAAAGATAAATGAATGTAAGTGTTTTGTAAAAATAAGTTTACAGAATCAATGGAATCTTTTGCACAGATTGGATAAAAAGACACACTCACTACCCATTCCTGTCTCCACAAACTGAGTACACACACATCAACTGAGAGAGAGAGAAAGAGAGAGATTTGGCAAGAAGATGGTTCAGAGCTCCAAAAGAAGCAAATGGGTCTCACTCTGCGTGCTTCTCTTTGCTTATTTTGCTTCTACAATAATCGCAGAAGATGGTATGTTTTTCTCTTCTTCTTCTTCTCTGCCCACAAATGTTCTTGGTTCTCGCTTCCCATTTTCTCTGCAATTAGTTTCAATGTCTTATTTGTGGATAGTACACTTTTATTTTGTGGTTATGCTTTGTGGGTCTTGGACCATTGGTTATTTCTGAGATCTGATATGTGTTTGCTATGCTATTGCTCACATCTACTTCAACGTGAGTCTATTATTAGTAGTACTTAGTAGTAACATGTTTAGTGGGTTTTGTGCTTTTGTTACAATTAGATTGTAATGTGCTATGGTAGGAAAGAGTGGCTGTCTAATTTTTTCTACATTCTATAACTAAGAACCTTCATGCTAGGTTGGATACTGCATCCAAAGGTGAGCTTCAATTTCTTCACTGGCTAGCTCTAGAAGCGTGCTTTCATATAATGTGAATCAAACCCATGTTGGGGCAAGTAATTTGTTAAATATTAGTAGAGTTAGTAGCAGTGTAGCACTACTAATACTTAGTAATTTTTTAACACTCTCTTATTAAAAAATTAGAACAGTTTGAAACTGTGATGACTGTGGTCTTCACTCTTCAAAGTTCAAAGACATAGAATTCAAGGCACGCCACTTTTTGACTATTTTCTTTGAAATCCTGTTTTTATTTGTGTCAGCAAGCTGTCAAATTCTTGCGGGTTGTTGAAGAAGAATACTCCTTTTTAATTAGTTTACCCCCTTTTTATCTTTATAATTGATGAGTAATTATGAAAAGATTGCAACTTGAAACTTTTCACCCACAATCAATTGTACGAAGATTGAATTAATTGCAAGCCATTTTAACCTCCATAATTCAAATGATGTCTAGGGGTACCAATAATTTACGCTGAACCCCATTGTGTGAAGTGTGAACACAATAAAGATTGTAGGAACCACTTTCAAAAAAGGTTGGCGGGTGACCAACTTGGATTATTAATCTGATAGCAAATTATTGTATAGAGCTAATAATTTTTGCTAAACCCCATTGTGAGCACCGTAAAGTGCCCGGGAACATCATTCAAATAGGCCGGCGGGTGACAAACTTTTATTGTTTATACTTTTATAGACCTATATTCTCTTCTCTTCTTTTCTTTTTTGGGAGAAAAGAGCTGTCTCATTCTTGGCTAAGTAATTAATGGGACAAGAGGAATATATTATAATGATATTCTAGTTAGTTTTTTGAAAGTTTACTATAGTTTTAGCTAGGATCTATACATTTCATTTGGAGTGCTGTATCTATGTTGTATGTTGTGTTATTGTTGTGCCGGTGTTCTAATTGCCGTATCATATTATAATTTTTTTTCAAATGCTCATGTTGCCAATATCTGTCTGTGTCCGTGTCCATATCCGTTTCCGTGCGTCTGAGTGTATTAGTAATAATGAAGCTTTCACAAGCAGATAAGAAATAAACTAAAACAGTTACAAGAAAAATCTCTTCTAAAAGAATCAAAAAATACATCTAGTAGGCGGCAGAAGCTCCAACCTGGTCACTGTCACTGAAAAAGGCCAAGGCTGGGCAACTGGTTTATATATATATATATATATATATAGTATTGGTTTGGATGGAGCTGAAAGTTACATTGCGTTTCTCTTGCGTTGCGTTTTCTCCTTAAAAAGTACTATTTATAAACTGTGCATGTACTGTTCATATACTGTGTATGCATTGTTCATACATTAAAAAATATTAAAAAAAAGTCACACGATATTATTTATATATTTAAAATTTATTTTGCTATAGTGTTTTCAGCAACAATCAGTTGTATCTAAATGGACCTATATGCTGTCTTGAGTCTCTTGACTATATATGTCAATGTCTTAATAAATAGTACTAAGGCAGCGTTTGAATTGCGCGTCTAGCGTCTATGTTTTCCTATTATTTTTAGCCGTAATATTTGACTTATGAGTAACTTTTCAGCAATACCAGTGAGTCTCGTGTATTGTTTACGAGACTCACAAAACTTACTTTTTAGTAATTTGTCATTAAAAATGAGTCTTATGGTACTATTTACACATTTAAAAATTATTTTACTACAGTATTTTTAGCTTTTAGTAAAATAAATTGTATTGGAATGGACGGTAAATTATATGGAATTTTTTTTTTTTTTTAGCTTTTGGGGGTTGCAACTTGCAAGTGCTCACTTTAGGCTTTAAAATTGCTTTCCATTGAAGCGAGAATCGAGAAAATTAGGGGGCGAAGTTGGCGCAATGAGATCAAAATAAGTTGTATTCAAATGGATGGTAAATTATATAGAAATCTTTTTTTTTTTTTTTTTTTTTTTAAGATTTTGGGGGTTGCAACTTGCAAGCGCTCACTTTAGGCTTTAAAATTGCTTTCCATTGAAGCGAGAATCGAGAAAATTAGGGAGCGAAGTTGGCGCAATGAGATCCCAAACTATTTTACTTTTGTGTGTGCCTTTAGATTTTGATTATAAGATTTTTTTTTTTTTTTTTCTACTTTTTGTGAATCCAAGAAGTCGTTTACTTAAGTCATATTAACGAGTATCCTTTAATTATAAGTTTTTTTTTTTTTTTTAGTCTTGTTAATGGGTGCACTTCAGGCAATGATTAACAATTTATTGTAAGAAAATGTTTAACAATTTATTGTAAGAAAATGTTGATACTATTTTTATAAAAAATAAAAAAAGTTGTTAAAATATTAATTATTTATTTTTTTTATAAAAATTTTCTTTAAATGAATTATTAATCATTACTTTAAAGACATTTGTTAGCATTTTTCTTTATAAATCTCACATAAGTTCCTTTACTTATTTCAATTAGCTTTTAGGTCTATTTAAAAAGTGTTTTTAGATTAATTATTAATCAATTATTTTAGGAATGTTTTACATGCCTTTTTTGAAAAATATATAAAATTATTAAAAAAAAATTTAATTATTTGATATTTTTTTTAGAAAAAGTTTTTAAAAATACTTTCTAAATCAATCCTCTAGGATATTAATTATAACTTTCCTCTCAACTTTTTTACTTTTTATCTACACTTTCATGTTTCAATAAAAAAAAATCTTTCAACAAAAAGTAGATTATTTTTAACAGAAGAGGAATAAATGAGCCGTGTCCGCGAGGTTATTACTTATTTGTTTATTAGTAGGGTATCTTCCCGCCAAATATCAGGTCCTTAGATTTTTGTCCAAAGAGTCAAGATCACAATGTCCTTTCCATAAAGGAAGCCGGCACCGAATGCTTTTTCATCGTCTTCTTTTTTGGGGTATCCCCCGATTTGCTTTATGATATGATAGCTGCATTGCGTTTGCGTGGTCTGTACACAACACCACCAACCACAACAACAAAACAGTGACAGGAAAAAAAAAAAAAAAAAACACTTTTTTTCTTTCTCAGTCAAAGAGTCAAAAGGCTAGGCCCAGCAACGGTGCGGTAGGGTCCTCGCGCTTAACAAAGACCCTCAATGGAAAAATATTCGAACTACTCCTCAGTCCTCACATCACATTGTTGTTAATTTGTCGTATGTGGAAGATAAAGATAAAGGGTACAAAATCAAAATCTCCTATTCTTTTGACATGAGCTCGTCATTATTCTTTATCTCATTTTTGTTTTTTATTAATTTTCCCTATTTTTAATTACTAGTTCCTCTGTTTGTGGTTGAGCAAAAAATCTCATACATTTGAGGCTCATATATAGATAGGGTTATCCAAGGGGCAAGTGTAATAGCTTCCTACAAATTTTTTAGTGAGCGACTGATTCTCTACCATGAAAAGTTAGCCATGCTGCGACCACACGAATTAGTTGTATTTTGTATGTTAAAACTGCAAATTCCCTTTGTGTGCTGAACTTTTTAACAAGAATTTGCCTAGATAAAGAAATTGATAGGTGTGGATATTTACATTCGAAGTTCCAAATTTCCCATTAAAAAAAAAGTTCCAAATTTTTTTTTTCATATATATATATATATATATATATATATTTTCTACTATAACTTAATCTAAACGTAAATATGTGTGGTGTAATGTTCCCTTCTAGATACTTGAATTTAATTTCGGTTTAATCGAAGTGTAATCTAAGTGTAAATACTGGTGAAATTTTCGGCAGTTCTTGCAGTGTGAATATTAAATTACAACTATACTTTTGGAGTTATCTAGAATGTGTGCATAACTTGTGCAAAAGTAGTAAAATAAACATATAGTATTTCCCTCCTAACCAAAAAAAAACATATAGTATTTCCCTAACTTTTGTTTTTCTCTATTGTTCGTAGGATATGAAGATAAGATTAAATTTTAAGGATTCATTGAATGTATAAAATAACAATAAAAATAATCATTTAAAATGAACTGTGCATTGAAAACTAATGAAGTGATTAAAAGAAATAGAAGTTTTTTTTCTTTTTTGGTAAAAAAGTTTCATCAATTTGTTCAGTCGCGATTTCTTCGCTGGGTTGATAGATGACAGGGTTAATTGTCATTTTCGCAAATGACAAAGAAGTATCTGCGCCCAAACAATCTCGATTCATCTCCAAGAATTTTTTGTCGTGGATTGAATAGAGACTCACACATAGCAATACTTGCATATGGTATGATTGCATGTAATAATTCTTACAGGTGAGCTACTAAAAACGGTCCAACCATTTTTGGTCCCTCCCAAAAATTATTAGTCAGCTATGTCATTAAGGAAAAATAAGTTTATGAGACCATCTTATGAAGCATAGAATATTGTGTGGGATCCATTCTCCACCAAAATGTGATAGATGCGTTTAATAAGATTTTTTTTTTAAAGATTAATCATATGTACTTGCTAACTTAGCAACATGACAAACATTATTAGGGAATCAAGACAATTATTATATTTATTAGGGAATCAAGACAATTATTATATGCAAAAAAACGAACTATTGATTTAGTCTGATAATAAAAGAGATATCTCTAAGAGCAAACGATCCTTGTGAAAATCAGACCCAAAAAAAGTACACGCTATGTTATATCACATATATATGACATCATTAATCTCTTTCATTACAAGTTTCATGTTTCCTTGCCGACTTATTTGACTATCACAAATAAACTTAACCATTTTTGTTATAAGTTTTTTTGCATGACAGACTATGACTAAATAACGGTCATTTTTACATAAGTGGACCATTTTTTCTTCACTAATTAGTTTGCCACATAAAAAGTTGTCGTAAAAATTGTTAATTTTTTTTCTATAGTACTTTTTTTTTTTCTTTTTTGGTTACTTGATTTTTTTTGTTCTTTGTTACACAAATATATGACATGCATTTTTTTTATTTATGTAATAGGTCTTGTAGCAAACGGTGATTTCGAAACGCCCCCATCAAACGGCTTCCCAAGCATGACCCCAGCGGAGGGGACCGCCACAGGAATCCCCAGCTGGAAAACAAACGGGACCGTAGAGCTCGTGGAAGCTGGGCAAAAACAAGGTGGGATGATCCTCATCATACCGGAAGGTAGACACGCAGTGAGGCTAGGCAACGATGCAGAGATCAGCCAAGATCTAAAGGTGGAAAAAGGGTCCACGTACTCAGTAACGTTCAGCGCGGCTCGCACGTGCGCACAGCTGGAGTCGCTAAACGTGTCAGTGCCACCAGCATCGCAGACGATAGACTTGCAGACTCTGTATAACGTGCAAGGGTGGGACCCATACGCGTGGTCGTTCGAGGCAGAAGGGGATGATGTGAGTTTGGTTTTTAGGAATCTGGGCATGGAGGATGACCCCACTTGTGGGCCCATCATTGACGATGTTGCAATCAAAAAGCTTTTTACTCCTGATAGACCCAAAGGTAATTACTATTTAGTATCAGTATCTCTCTCTCTCTCTCTCTCTCTCTCTCTCTCTCTCTCTCATTCTTTTTCTCTTTATATATAAGTACTACCTGCCTAACTAGTACTGCTTTTTTGATTTTTTTGGGCTCGAAGGCCTAGTAAAGTTTGATAATTCTAGGAGTAGGGTAACTTTTTCGCACGCTTGGGCCCCCATAATTGTTGAGGAGCATCCAATGTGTGGGCCTCATTTTAAGAATTTAGTGAGGACTTTTGTTTTTTTTTTGGGCTTGGTGGCTCCTTGTGGTGTCAAGTATTGACATAATGGCATGTCTAATGTCTTATCCCCAAAGAAAGCAAGAGAGTAAAGACTATATTATAAGTAAAAAATCTGAAGAAAAAAAAAAGGACTAATAATAAAGAACTTGAAAGTACACATTCAAAGAATGGCAATGATAATTGGTTCTAGTCCACTCTAGGAGAATGCAATGCCTGGTTTTCATTACTTGCCTAAGCCAAACTGGAATTTCTTTGTAGAACTGTGATAAATAAATCAAGTCTTGGATTCAGGTAAAAATCCATAGTCTGTTGAAGAGGATAAGGGCTAATGGTTATTAGTAATTGCCACACCGAAATTATGTTTGAAATCAATTACTTGATAACCACCTTAGCCCCGCCTGTTGTTTGTTTCAACAAAAAATATTTTCTTGTTTGGGGAAATTAAAAATTCTAGTCAAATCCAAAACATTTTCAATTGATCGTAAAAAAACCCGTAAGATTATATATTATATACTATATAATTAAAGTAGAGTCATAAGTGGGTATGTCAAGTATGTATCATATTATGTGGATTTCAACTTTCAATTAGCTCAACTGGTAAAGTTTCTAATGGTTAAATAAGAGATTTGGATTCAATCTTCACCTACACCAAAAATTGATTAGTGTCTTAATCTGATAATAAAAAATTGCCATCACGAGCGGATACCATAAGTTAAAACTCTTTAAAAAATATATATATATATATATATATATCATATCCAATTGCCATGTATATAGCTTTTACTAATAATTTTGTGTTTATCATTTTATCTTATTTTTATAGCTTGTTTGGAAGTTTAGAGAGGGAGGAGAGTAGAGGGGAGTAGAGAGGAGGAGAGTAGTAAGGAGGAGAGTAGAGGAGAATGGTTCCCCTCCACCTTATTTGGATGTTTTTAAAATTAGTAAGGGGGAAGGGAGTAATTAACCCTTCTCCTTGTTTAGATGTTTTAAAAATGAGGATGGAGAGGAGAGGAAATGATTAAAATAGATAAATTTACCCCTATTTAAAAATGGACTTGCAACATTGGTCTATGATTAATTTGTTAGAAAGGGTAAATTAGGAAATTTACTTGGACAATAATTTATCTACTCTACTCTCCGTCCAAATCTCTCCAATTTGAGAGAATTAAAAATGAAGGGTTAGAGAGAGTTGAAACCCCTCCAAACCTCTCTCCCTCCTTCCTTAAAAAACTTCCAAATAAGGTAATTGGATTACTCTCCCTCCCTCTACTCTACTCTCCCTCATTTTTTAAACATCCAAACATGCCATTAATTCATCTCAATCTAGAGAGAAATAAATATATTGGATTTTTTTTTCTTTTTTATGCTGGATGGTCAAAATAGCCAAGTGGATATCCTATCCAATTGCCGTGTGTGTGACTTTTACTAATAGTTTTACTTTTAATTGTCTAAGAATCATGTTTTTTGTATTACTAGTTATAGGCTCGTGCATTGCACGGTTTTATGAAAAAACTTAGAAAATATATGTATAAATAATTATATATTTTAATAATTATTATTACAAAATAAGTACTAATTTGTTAGTGACTTGAAGTATTGTTAAAAATAATATCAATGATTAAAAAATATTAGAAGTATTTTTTTCATTTGGAAAATCTTGGAATACTTATTTGTACACTATGTTTTTAGAGTATTCTTGTTCTTTTTCGTCATTGTTCTTTATTAAAATCTATAGACAGTTTTAAAAAAATTGGCCACTTTTAAGAGATAGAACTATTTTTTATTATGCCCGTGCGATGCAAGGCTTAATAAAAAATATTTTGATAATATAATTAAATTTAATAACAAATAAAATGAAAAAATAATTAATTCAAAAATTAAGATTAAAAAATAAATTATACTTGTACACTTAAAAAAGAAATTTAATTTTTATTTTTTATTTTGATATTTAAATCATTTGTTTTAGTGTTGATTTCATTCAAATGGTTATAAGTTATATCAACCTTAAACCAGTATATGTATCCATATGTAACATTCTAAATTAATAATAAATAAAAATATATTACTCTAACTTAATGTAACATTCTAACTTAAAGTAATGTTTGTAATTGTATTGTGTTTTAACCTTTAAGAACACATATATCATTTTTTTTATCATAAAAAAAAAAAAAAACACATTAATATTACACATGAAAAAATAATGAATTCAATAATTGAAACGGTTGAAAACAAAATTAAGCCAAAACCTCAATTCATTAATGAAAAATTATTCAAATTTTTTAGCTTAAAAAAAATAGAGTTAAATAAAGATAGACTTACATAGAAATTTGGGCGGATGGATTCTCTTGTATCCAATTTTATGTTTGATAGCAAATTTTGCTTTTAATTAAAGAATATAGATTACATGGAACAAAGCACCAAGCAAAAGCCATAACAAATTAAATCCATTATAAAATATTAATGTCAACAACAAATAATCATGTAATAAGAAATTAAAAAATACAAATATATTGCTTGCTATGTTGACTTCTAAAAAAAAACACTAAAATGTGTGATGAAATATAGAATTTCAACATATCTATAAAACTTGTTGATAAAAATCATATTATATATAATAAAAAGGTAACAAATATACAAAATCTATTCAATTTGATGGAAAAAAAAAAACCGACAACTAAAAGTTATATATACAAAAGTAAGACCTCAAAAAGAAGATCTACATCTAGAATTTGAATACTTCATTACCTATGGTATCATAGTGAAAAATTAACACTCACAAACGTAGCTGGCGTCCCCTTGCAGATTTGATAGCCTCTAGATCTGTAAGATGCAACCACTAAACCATGAACATGTTGACTGAGCTTTTTTGTACGACAGGCTTAAAAAATTTTAATAGTAAAATAATAACATTATCACCAAAAAAGGACAACATAGAGGTGGTGCACATAAGGGACTGCAACACCCAACCTGTTTGAAGAGCAGTGTGCACAAATAGAGGTCCTAAGAAGCTGCCACCAATACCAACGGCGACAACATCCTTCAGTACTTTTCCTGTGGCTCCAACCTACCAAAATTTTCCAGTTACCAAAACTTCACATATTTCATGCACAAATTACATACTAATATCAGCTTTATATTACCCAAGAACCTATGCGGACTCTCTCAGAGAAGTCCTTGATCTTGTCCAGAACACTCCAAACCTCGGGGACCATATTCTTTCCATCACTCTATATAACTGCATCCCTTGAAGCACGGAGAGCGGCTTGAAAAACAAGTCATATCAATTTTCTTGAGAAAGGGAGAATATAACAAATAATTGTAAAGTACGTAATGTAAATAATGAAACATCATAAAACGTAAGAAAAAAAAAAATGCAAGTTCTATCTTTTTTTCATTTTACGTTTTTTAAAGAACGTAGGAAAAAAAAAATACAAATTCGATCTTTTTTTTCTTTTACTTTTTTTTATCTCTTTTTTTTTTTTTACTACAATTCTATCCTTAGGTAATTTTATTTTATTGATTTTAGGTTTTATTGATAACATTTTAGATAGACACAACTGTTATAGTTGTAAATGAAATACTATTTTCTTTCATATTTATCCAAAAAATATGTATATATCTATTCTTAAAATCTAAAAATTTAATAAAATTTTTGCAATTTGGTGAAGCCATATGGCACAACCACTGCGTCTAAGCTCAACTTTTATTATATATAATATGATTCTATATATTTTTTATTCATATTTTTTTAATATAATGAATTTTTAGGCTCTTTATTTATTTATTTATTTATTTTTTAATGCTCAAAATAGAATTATCAACATTAACATATGATATTATACATATATTTCTCCCTTGTTATATTAAAAAGATTTTAATTCAATGAAAACTCCTTATTAATCCTTATGTTTATACATAACCATAAAATAAGGAAAACTGTTATTAAGCCTTATGTTTATACATAACCGTAGAATAATAAATAGTTGGTTGGATGGTTTTGGTTTTCATTTTTTAAGGAGTAGGGAGAGGAGGAAGAAAAGAGAGAATTGAAAATTATCATAATACTATTTTAATTTGTCAAATTATGAATTTGTGTTGTTCATGCTTCAGACTTAGTTTCTAATTATTCAGTCAAGAATGTTAATGATTAAGAATCTTATTTTACAAGTTGTTCATGGTTCATATATATATATATATATATACACTATTTCCTACAAGAACAACAATAAAAATTCACGCATCTTGTAACCCAAAACAAAATGCTTCCTTTCCTTTGAAAGGAATTTGCTTTTGAATTTGCAATTGTCACTGTATTATAAACCTTGTTTGGCTCATAAAAGCTACATCCATATTATGTTCCATGTTTGTCTCCCAAAAAATACTATTTCCTATAAAAACTACGAAACATAACACACCTAATAACCTGAAACAGAATGCTTCCTTTCCTTCGATAGGAATTTGTTTTATTCAAAGTTGTTACTATACTTCAAATTCTAAGAAAAACACTTATTTGGTAACTAGAGCATGTGCAACCGACAAAAGATAAGTTCAAGAAAAAAATTAAATTTGACTTCAAGCTTTTAAAGATGACTGAATTCTCTCCTCCAAAAATAAGCGTATTCAGTCCTATCGTGATGTAACCTAACAAAAAATCAGAAAATAAATTTTTTTAATCACTAGTTGCGTTTGGCAATCAATTATAAGCTATCTTTTACTTAAATTATTCACTGTTTGTGGGTTCTACATTACTTTTTCTTACAACTTTATTTCAAATAACATCAGTTTCATCTTTTTTAAAAATAAGCCTTTTAGATTTTTGTCTCACATTATTCAAATAAGCTATAGAAAATAAGCAATTTCCAAGCAGACACAAATTTATCTCATTTTTTTATTCATCTTAATATAAAGAGGAAATCAAAATAATGGATTTAGCTAAGTAAATATTTTGTTCAATTGCCACATCATATGGTTATGTTTATACATAAGTATAATTAATTCTTATTTGATTGGTATGAGATTGTGTTTAATCTTATTTGAAATAGATCATTGGAGAGAATAGGTATAGTTTTTATGATAACTCTCAATAGAATTCACATTCTAATTAATAAAGATCAGTTATGAATTATTTACAAATTTGTATTGCTACAACTATTGAATTATATAAATAAATAAATAAAATTTCTTTTTTACTGTAAGCAAGCTTCATATTCCATGACAATGATTTTTGGTTGGCTGGACTTAGTTTCATTTTTTAGGGTGTCTCCCTGCAAATTTTCATTATACTGATTTTAAAAATTGAAAATTAAAATTTTGAATATCAGTTTAATGTACTCAACCATTTTCAAAAACTTGGACCAAGTAACAAAAATATTCAACTAGAAAAAAGAAAGCATAGTAACAATTCTGTGTAGATTTCTTATTAAACCATATGTTTACACTATACAAATATACACTTGTTTTTTTAATTATATTGTGATGGATTATAGATTTCTTAAATTCCTACTGCGGAATGGTGTGATATAATATTTTCTTATAGAAATTAAATTCTTATAAATAACAAGTTATGAATTATTAATAATTCTCTCACTTTTATTCAATTCATTTCAACACTTCTATAATTCATTTTATGCTATTATTGTTTTACCTAAAACTTTGTGATTCATTTGTCAATATGAGTTCTTCTACTACTAGTAGGGTTGTAAACTAGCTAAACCAAGTCAAGTATTAAAAGTTTAGACTTGTATATTGAATTTTATTTTGAACGTGGGATGAGGTCAATCTCTTTATCAAATAAGATTACATGTTCAAACTTGGTTCATTTTTTTATTGAACAAGCTCAAGCGTATTTCACGAATTGATTGATTAACTTATTCTTTTCTCGTATATAGTAAAACAATGATTAAAATTTCTTACCCCTTTATAAATCTATGAATTTTACTTCGTATGAACTTTTTGTCTTATTAATAAACTACAAATACGAATTTGATATTATATGAATCTAGTTTTAAACTTATACAATCTATTCTCAAGTCTATAAGTATATTTTTGGATAGGTATATATATAAAAATTTATACTATATATAGTTAAATCAAGTATGCATGTTTACAAGCTTGTTCGCGAATACATCATTATGTTTGAGATTAGCTTATATGCTAAACAAACAAATCTTAACAAGTTTTTTCCTGAGCTAAGCTTGAGTTGTTCATAAACATCTTGGTTCATTTACACCCTTATCTACAAGATTCCTTTTTTTTTTATTTTTTTTTATTTTTTTTATCATTGTCTTCTTACCATTTAGCTTGTCTTTATTTTATATAGATCTTTCATAATATGGAAGATCACTTAAGATTCTTAACTTTTTTTTTTCGAAGACAGAAAGTAGAAAAAAAAAAAAAATTTAAGATGGTCTCTATCTGTCTATCCATAATTTATAAACTATATATCATTATAAAATAAAATAAAATAAAATTGGTCCTAAAGTGGTGGTTATTCCCTAGGAAGCATGGTTACATCATTTGGGGTGCCGTACGTCGTACCGCCTATATCATATTATAATTTTTCAAAAATTGTTCGTGTCGCAGTGTCATACCTATACCTGTGTTCACATCCGTGCTCCCTTGGTTATCCCAAGTGGATACCTTACCTACATATCATGTGTACTACTTTTAATAATAGTTTTATTGTTGTCTTTTTTCTTAACCGTTTTAATACACTGTTCATTTTATGAAATATTTAGATATACTTTCCTACACAATCCTTTAGCTAGTGTTTTTTTGGGCATAGCATCTGCTTTGCCAGACAACCCCCCTACGCACCCATTCATAGCACTTCTTATCACCCATTGGCACCCTCAGATCTCCAAAATAAATCACCCTCTCCCTCCATCCAACTCCTGCCCTCCATGGGTAGGGTATGGATCGGGTATACCCATACCCTACCCGAAATGCTTGCCCATGGATACCCAGATACCAATACCCATTATTATCTATATCCAATTCTTACCCGGATTTATTATCCATGGATATTTATACCCTATCCAAAACCCATTTAATTTTTTCTTTTTAAAATCCAAAAACATTTTAACTTAAAAACTAACCAATAACTTTATCTTAAAAAAGAAAAAACTAACCAATAACTTTGAAATTAGATGTATCTACTTCTTTCTTTTTTTCTTTTTCTTTTTTTTAGATAGAGATCAAAGCGAAGATATCCTTCTTCGACAAGCTCTTGTACCTCTCTGGCGGCAACAAATCGAGCAGATCTTGATAGTTCGCTGGCAACTTCGCCTCCCACACCGAGTCTGATGATGCGACACCGCAAAATGCACGATTCAGCCTCGCGAGGTTGCAAATCTTCAGCAGAGTCAGGTAGAGAAACACGCAGGCCACGCAACTCTCCAGTTTGTACCCTAGACTCGGACCCAAATCCAAACCCGACGACCTGTCCACCAAGTTTGATAGCGACGCCCCAATCAATTCTCAGTCTCTCTGACTCTGACTGTGAGCGTACAATTGAAAAACCGTCTTTCAAGTCATGGTTTTTAGAAGTAAAGACAGACCAAGGTTTTGTAAAGAGTGCGTGCTAGTTTGTGTTTGGTTATATGTTTTGGTTTTAGACAGAAGTTGAGGTTGAGATGTGAACCCATCGCTGATGGTGGCAGTGATGAGCTTGAGAGGCTTCGGTCATGGTCGTCTAAGATAGAGAGAAAGTTCAAATCCAAGGATTAGAGAGAGATTTCGAGGTTGAAAGAGTTGGTTTGAAGATGGAGAAGACCACTGTAGTGGTGGTGCTGGTGATCGGAGTGATGAGTTCAAGTTACTGGGCCATGGAGGCTCAGGTGAGAAAGAGTGTGTGAGTGAAAGTGAGAGAGTTAGGGTTTTTTTTTTTTTTTTTTTTTTTTTTTAATATACGGGTTGGGTATGGATAATATCCATACCCTACCCAATTAGGTTCTACCCATGAAGAACCGGGTATTACCCAAAACATTTGGATCGAGTAGGGCAGGATATCCATTACCAAATGGGTATGTCCCTAATCACAGCTTCTCTAATTTCTTTAAAAGTATTTTCAACTGAAAACATTTACATTGGGACAAACAGAGCCCAAGTGCTGTTCAAATTATATAATACCCTGACAGCATGTTTAAATTATTAGGATTATCTGATGAGTTTAGACTACCCCTTGCAAAATACCCTTTTTTTTTTTTATCACTATTATAATGGATGGTTTAAAGTCACTTGGGATTTTGCATATTGGATTTGCCAATTCTATCATAAGTATTCGACAAGGCTTATAGATATTGTTTGGTTTGATGTTATATTTGCTGAATTGTTGCTTAATGTGCTATACGTTTTGCAGACAATGCAGTTATTAATGGCGATTTAGAAGAAGGCCCATGGATGTTTAGAAACACCTCACTTGGTGTTTTACTCCCCACGAACCTTGATGAAGAAATATCCTCATTACCCGGTTGGAATGTTGAATCAAATAGGGCGGTCCGATACATTGATTCCGACCACTTCACCGTCCCACAGGGCAAACGGGCCATTGAATTGCTTTCAGGAAAGGAAGGCATAATTTCCCAAATGGTGGAAACAGCACCAAACAAACAATATACCTTGACCTTTTCCTTAGGTCATGCTGGGGACAAATGCAAGCAGCCACTTGCTGTCATGGCCTTTGCTGGAGACCAAGCCCAAAACATTCATTATACTCCTAATTCTAACTCTACCTTTCAGACTGCTAATCTCAACTTCACATCCAAGGCTGATAGGACCCGAATTGCATTCTATAGTATTTATTACAATACAAGGACTGATGATATGAGCTCACTATGTGGACCTGTGGTGGATGATGTGAGGGTTTGGTTTTCTGGGTCTTGTAAAATTGGGTTTGGAAGATTAGGTTTGGTGCTTGGTTTTGCTTTTTGGGTGTTTGTTTTCTTCATGGGTTAGGGCCCTTTAGAATTTTGTAAGGCAGGTTATGTGTAAAGTTGATGTGTATGGTATTGTAGGCTTGGCATGGGAATGGTAAAAACCCATTCCCCTTGTCAAGTTGCGCCTTGTCAAGTTGTACGCGTTGCCTTACAAACTATGCTATCAATGAAAAGTGATATTGTCGTTTTAATTTTCATCTTTTCGTAATTGTGAAGAAGTGCAGAAGGCTATTTAGCAAAGAGAGATGCTACTCTAAGTAGAGATGTTACATCCATAATATTTTTATAACAAATCACAAGTGGTTAGTTGTTATTGGTTCAAATTTGAACCTAACACTAAGATTACTTTTTTGTCCCAACAATAACAACCAGTAACAACTTGTCATTATTTGTTGTAAAAATGTTGTGTAAATATTGTGGACATATTATTTCTTATTTAGCAAAATGACGAAACTAGTAGTCCAACTTTCAGGTACATGCATCAGTCCATGCAAAATGATTTAAGTGGAAAGTTTTGGCTACTCAACTATAAAAATCACACATAATAGTCATTGATATATAGGTGTAAAATTATGTATTTATGATTTATTTTCTATTTTAATAAAAAAGTCTCATTGTGTTATGAGGCTATTAGTGGGTATGCCAAGTATATACCATATCCTGTGGATTCTAGCTAACTTAACTAATAAAGTCTCTTATGGTTGAATAAGATATCTGAAATTCAATTCTCACTTGTACAATAAATTGATTGATGTTTTGCTCAAATGATAAAGAGTTATCACCAGGAATGGAAGTCATAGGTTGAAACTTTCTAAAAAAAAAAAGGTTATATCATATCTAGTTGCCACGTGTATGGCTTTTACTAATAACTAGTCACAAACTCTCACGTTGCGCATGATCATTTTTATAGAGTTATCTCATAAATAAATATAAATATAAATATATATTTATTATTATTATTATTATTATTGTTTTACTATTATTTATGTAACTAATGTAAAATTCTTATATGATAAAATTATCAAAATCATGCTATGTAATAGAATAATATTATATTCTTTATAATGCAATAAGATAACATTTAACAATAAAAGAGAAAAAAAAAGAAAAAAGAAAAAAAAATCAAACACAAAACAAAATTGCGTCTACTCAAAATAGAGTTCTTAAAAATACAAAAAATTAATAACCTAAAGCAAAGATGCAAGCAAAAAAAAAAATCCACCAAAAAATTGAGAGAGATGAATAACCTTTTTTGTGAGGGAAAATTATGCATAAAAATATAGGATAAAAAAGATAATGAAAAATTTATAATAGGAGGATAAGAAGAAGAAGAAACAAAATAAATGAAGATAAAGGGAAAGATGAAGAGTGATATTAATGTAGAGAGTAGTAGAGAAATGAAATGTGAAAGGAATGAGAAATGTTGGAGAAAGTGTAAATGTAAAAAAAAAAAAAAAAATGAGTATGATTTTATAAGGAAATTTTTATTTATTTGTATTTAATTAAAACATTATATGTTTAATTTTTAAAAACTAAAAAAATGAGAGAAAATATTAATAATTTAATGATATGGAAGATATGGCTGAATTTAAATGGCCAATTGTAGTAGTGTTATTAATGTTAGCTTGAATATATATATATACACACACACACACATATATTGCAACATGAAAAATGATAAACCCTGTCCATATAACTAAATCAAAATTACTTTATGATGTTGAGTTAACAAAATGAATTTGTGGTTACCAAAAAGCTAATTAAAACATTATGTGTGTATTTGGATACCACTTATTTTGCTGAAAACTGAAAATAATAAAAAAATAATTTCTGATTACTGTTTATTACTGTTCACTATTGTTCAGCACTGTTCATTGGCCTAAATACACTGTTCATGTTCCATGAATAGTGCATTAAGCACTAGTTTAAAAAAAAAAAAAAAACTGAAACGTTAAACGTCCAAAACGTGGACGTGATCCAAGCAAACACTATATGTTTAATTATTAAAAACTAAAAAAAAAATGAGAAAAAATATTAATAATTTAATGATATAGAGGATATGGCTAAATTTTAAATGGCCAATTATAGTAGTGCTATTGATGTTAGCTTGAATATATATATATATATATACACACACACACATATATTGCAACATGAAAAATGACAAACCCTGTCCATATAACTAAATTAAAGTTACTTTATGATGTTGAGTTAACAAAACGAATTTGTGGTGACCAAAAAGTTAAGCATTTTTTTTTTTTTTTAATACAAAGAATAAACTTATAAATGAACATGAATTGTCTTGCTTTATTGCTTGTCATTTGGGTGAGATTAAAGCCTTGCATAAATTAATGGAGCCTCGTTAGACCTATCAACCATTATAGCTCTAAAGAATACCAATAACAAAAATTTAGCATAAATCAGTACTTATCCTTTGCAAGTCAAGAGGCTACACATACAATCTAACGTATATCATTACTCAACATTGTTTCAACTCTCTACATAGTAAAGTAATCATGCAAATGAACTTTGAAATATCCATTTGGTGTTATAATCGATGGTTTGTAGCTTTTAAGAAAAAATATGTAGTAGTGGTAAATTAGATAACAATACTATTCAACTACTTAGATTTATCACGATATGAGCAGAACATGAATGCATTATGGACCCCTTTGTTCTTTATGGCCTATACAAAATTTAAACCGTTGGAATTAAGAAGAAATAGATTTCTAAATATATAAATAGAATAGTTTTTGTTAGAAGTCAATCACTGCACATAAAGAGAGAGAGAAAAAAAATAATAAAATGAAAAGATAACGTATCAAGTCTAAAAGGAATTTTATGGAACAAATGTCATGTTGTACAAAAATAACATATATAGAACAACTAAATGGGTGAATCCAAAGCAACCCAAACTAAGAATTTAAAGAAAAATACATGTAATAAAATTAACAATTAAAGAGAGAAAAAAAAAAAAAAAACTTAAATCACAAAACTAAAGCTCATCAGCTCAATATAAAGTTCTAAAGAGTACAACAATTTATCAACCTAAAGCAAAGATGCAAGAAAAATAAAAAAAAATCCACAAAAAATTGTGTGTGTGTGTGAGAGAGAGAGAGAGAGAGAACCTTTTTTTTTTTTTTTTTTGTGTGTGAGGGAAAAGTATGTAAATAATGGAACAGAGAATGACAAATTTATAGTAAGAGGGTAAGAATAAGAAATGACAAAAAAAAAAAAAGGAAGATGAAGGGAAAGATGAAAAATGATATTAAGGTAGAGGGTAGTGGAGAGATGAAAAGATAAGGGATAGAAAAAGGTTGGAGAAAGTGTAAATATTTAAAAAATGAGTAAATGTTAAAAAAAAAATTATAGGAAAATTGAAAAGAAAAATGATAATGACGTGAACGCTGATGTGGCTCAACTGGAGTATAGCAATAATAAATATTAAGCTTCAGCTTTTAGATATTTATAGATTTTGTGTTTATCATTTTATCTTATTTTTAATTCATCTCAATCTAGAGAGAAATTAATATAATCGATTTTCTTTTTTCTTTTTTATGCTTGATGTTCAAAATAGCCAAGTGGATATCCTATCCAATTGCTGTGTGTGAGACTTTTACTAATAGTTTTACTTTTTATTGTCTGAGTATCATGTTTTTTGTATCATTCTATCTAATTTTTTTAATATAATGAATTTTTCATCTTTTTATTTTATTTTATTTATTTTTTGATGCTCAAAATAGAAAATTAACATATAATATTATACATATATTTTGCACTTATATTATATTAAAGAGATTTTAATACTTTGAAGACTCCTTATTAAACCTTATGTTTATACATAACCATAGAACAAGGAAAATTGTTATTGTTATTGAGGCTTATGTTTATACATAACCGTAGAATAATAAATAGTTGGTTGGCTGGATTTGGTTTTCATTTTTCACGGAGTAGGGAGAGGAGGGAAAAAAAATGAGATTTGAAAATTGTCATTATACTATTTTAATTTGTCCAGTTATGAATCTATGTTGTTCACGCTTCAGATTTAGTTTCTAATTGTTCACAATCAAGAATGTTAATGATTGAGAATCTCATTTTACAAGTTGTTCATGATTCATATATATATATATATATATATATAATACTATTTCCTACAAGAACAAAAATAAGAAGTCACACACCTTGTAACCCAAAACAAAATGCTTCCTTTCCTTTTAAAGGAATTTGCTTTTGAATTTGCAATTGTCACCATATTATGGACATTGTTTGGCTCATAAAAACTATAGCTATGTTCCATGTTTGCCTCCTAAAAAGTACTATTTCTAACAAAAGCTACAAAACAAAACAAATGCTTCCTTTCCTTTGATAGGAGTTTGTGATTGTCACAGGATTGTTACTATGATATAAATAGTGTCTTTTTTAAGGAATTATCATTAGTGAATACGAACAGCAAAAGATAAGTTTAAGAAAGACATTCAATTGGATTTCTAGCATCTAAAGACGTCCGAATGCTCTCCTCTAGAAATGAACGTAGCCAGTCCTATCGTGATGTAACCTAACAAAAAATCACAAAATGGATTTTTTTTTTTTTTAATCACTAATTGTGTTTGACAATTTATTATAAGCTATTTTTTGCTTATTATTATTCCCTGTTTGTGGGTCCTACATTACTTTTTCTCGTAGCTTTATTTCAAATAACATAATTTCAGTTGTTTAAAAATAAGCTAACTTTTAGATTTTTGTCTCATATTATTCAAATAAACTTCAAAAAATAAGCAATTCCCAAGTGGACACAAATTTATCTTATTTTTTATTCATCTTATTCTAAAGAGAAATCAAAATAATGGATTTAGCTAAGTAAATATTCTGTCTAATTGCCACGTCTTATGGTTATGTTCATGCATAACCATTATTAATTCTTATTTGATTGGTATGAGATTGTATTTAATCTTATTTGAAATAGATCATTGGAGAGTATATGTATAGTTTTTATGATTACTCTCGATAGAATTTACATTCTAATTAATACTGACCAGTTATGAATTATTTACAAATTTGTAATGTTATAACTATTGAATTATATATATATATATATATATATATATATATATATATATATATTTTTGTAAGCATGCTTTATATTCCTTGACAATGATTTTTCGTTGGCTGGACTTAGTTTCACTTTTAGGGTGTCTCCCTACAAATTTTCATTATACTGACTTTAAAAATTGAAAATTAAAATTTTGTATGTCAATTTACTGTACGCAACTATTTTCGAAAACTTGGACCAAGTAACAAAACTATTCATCCAGAAAAAAGAAAACATAGCAACAATTCTGTGTACATTATACAAATATACACTATTTTTTTAATTATATTGCGATGGATTATAGATTTCTTAAATTCCTACTCCAAAATGGTGTGCTATAATAATTTCTTATAAAAATTATATTCTTATAAATAACAAGTTATGAATTATTAATAGTTCTCTCACTTTTATTCAATTCATTTCAACACTTCTATAATTCAGTTTATGCTATTATTGTTTTACCTAAAACTTTGTGATTCATTTGTCAATATGAGTTCTTCTAATGGTAGGGTTCTAAACTAGCTTAACCAACTCAAATGTCAAAAGTTTAGACTTGTTTATTAAATTTTATTTTGAACATGGGCCGAGCTCAAACTCTTTACAAAACAAGATTGCCTGTTCAAACTTGGTTCATTTTTTATCGAACAAGCTAGAGCTTATTTTAGGAGTTGATTGATTAACTTATTCTTTTCTCATTTATAGTAACACCATGACTAAAATTTCTTACTCTTTTATAAATTTATGAATTTTACTACGTATGAACTGTTTGTATTATTAATAAACTACAAATACGAATTTGATATTATGTGAACCTAGTTATAAACTTATACAATCCATTCTCAAGTCTATAAGTATATTTTTGGACAAGTATGTGTATAAAAATTTTATACTATATATAGTTAAATTGAGTATGCATGTTCACAAGCTTGTTTACAAACACATCATTATGTTTGAGGTTGGCTTATTTGCTAAACAAATAGATATGAACAAGTTTTTTTCTAAGCCAAGCTTAAGCTGTTCATAAACATCTTGGTTCATTTGCACCCTTATTTACAAGATTCCATTTTTTTCATCATTTTCTTCTTACCATTTAGTTTGTCTTTATTTTATATAGATCTTTCATATCATGGAAGATCGCTTAAGATTCTTAACTTTTTTTTTCGAAAACAAAAAGTAGAAAAAAAAAAAAAATTAAGATGGCCTCTATCTATCTATCCATAATTTATAAACTATATACTATTATAGATTGGTCCTAAAAGTGGTGGTTGGCACTTCATTTGGGGTGCCATCACCCTTATCATATTATAATTTTTCAAAAATTGCTCTTTTCGCTGCATCATACCTGTACCTATGCTTATGTCCGTGTTTCCTAGGTTATCCCAAGTGGATACCTTACCTAATTATCATGTGTAGTTCTTTTAATAATAGTTTTATTGTTGTCTTTTTCTTAGCAGTTTTAATACACTGTTCATTTTATGACATATTTAGATATACTTTCCTACACAATCCTACAGCTAGCGTTTTTTGGGCATAGCATCTGCTTTGCCAGACAACCCCCTACACACCCATCCATAGCACTCCTTATCACCCATTGGCACCCTCAGATCTCCAAAATAAATGACCCTCTCTCCATCCAACTCCTGCCCTCCGATGTGTGATCATTAACCCCTATCAGAGCTTCTCTAATTTATTTAAAAGAATTTTCAACTGAAAACATTTACATTAAGACAAACGGAGCGCAAGTGCTGTTCAAATTATATAATACCCCGACATCATGCTTAAATTATTAGGATTATCTGATGAATTAAGACTACCACTTGCAAGACACCCTGTTTTTTTTTATATCTTTTATAATGGATGGTTTAAAGTGACTTGGGATTTTGCATATTAGATTTGCCTATTCTATCATAAGTATTCGACAAGGCTTATAGATATTGTTTGGTTTGATGTTATATTTGCTGAATTGTTGCTTAATGTGCTATACTTTTTGCAGACAATGCAGTTATTAATGGCGATTTAGAAGAAGGCCCATGGATGTTTAGATCACCTCACTTGGTGTTCTACTCCCCACGAACCTTGATGAAGAAATATCCTCACTACCAGGTTGGAATGCCGAATCAAATAGGGCGGTCCAATACATTGATTCCGACCACTTCACCGTCCCGCAGGACAAACGGGCCGTTGAATTGCTTTCAGGAAAGGAAGGGATAATTTCCCAAATGGTGGAAACAGCACCAAACAAACAATTACGTTGACCTTTTCCTTAGGTCAAGCTGGGGACAAATGCTAATCTCAACTTCACATCCAAGGCTGATAGGACCCGAATAGCATTCTATAGTGTTTATTACGATACAAGGACTGATGACATGAGCTCACCATGTGGACCTATGGTGGATGATGTGAGGCTTTGCATTTGGTTAAAAGAGATTTTTTCAAAATACATGATAATATTGATATGGTGTGGGTTGCCAATGAAATAAAGTCATGTGGCGTGAAAATTTTGTCCTCAACAGAGAGTAGAGACCAAATTAACTTCAAGTTAAAAATAATAGGGACTAAATTGACAGTGACCTCAAAATCGTATATTCGCCTTTTCTTTCCTTTCATTTTTTAGGTTTGATGTTCAAAATAGTGAAGTAGATATCCTATCAAATTGCCACACGTACAAATTTTACTACTAGTTTACTTTTTAAAATTTTTGATACTCAAAATAGGAAATTATCAACATTGCCATGTGATATTATACATATAATGTGCTCTTATTATATTAAAGTGATTTTAATTCTATAAATACTTCTTATTAACCTTAATATTTAAACGTAACTATAGAACAATAAATTGTTATTAAACTTTATGTTTACACATAACCATATAACAATAAATAGTTTTTTTTTGGATAAAAAAGAACCATAAATAGTTGGTTGGTTGAATTTGGTCTCATTTTTAAGGGGTAGGAAGAGGGATGAGGAAAGAAAAAAAAAGAGAGGATCTGAAAATTGTCATAATATTTTAATTTGTTATTTGGAATTGAAAATTAAAATCTTGAATATCAATTTAATGTATTCAACAACCATGTTTTGAAAATGTAGAAAATGGTATCTAGTACTTTACTTAAAAAAAAATTACTATTTTTACTATATTAAATTATGAATCTATGTTGTTCATGTTAAATATTTAGTTTCTAAATGTTCACAATTAAGAATGTTAACGGGCAAAAATCTCCCTTATGCATAATTCATTATTGTTATTAGACATCTCAACTAAAAATATATTAAGTCATTGATTTTACAAAGTTCACTCATCATATTTTGTTTCATATATAAATTTAAAAACATTCTATTTCCTACAAGTACAACAAAAAATCCTACATTTTGTAACCAATACAAAAATAAAACATCATTTCTTTGAAATGCAAATGCACATATCACTTAAAGATGGAACTAAGTTGTTTGCCATCTACTCCAATCAAATAAAATACCCTCTTGACTTTAACCCAACTTAGATCTATCCGATTACAAGTAAAGTGCGTTTTGTTGAAGAATTAGCCAATTACATAGAAAATAAGACTCTAACAAGAAAAATAGAGAACATGAAAGTACACATTTAAATAATGATGATGATAATTGGTTCCAGTACTATAGGGGAAAGCAATGCTTGTTTTTCATTACTTTCCTAAGCCAAACTTGAATTTCTTGGAAAAATGTTATAAATAAATCTAAGTCTTGGTTTCAGATAAAAATTTTGAGCAAACTAATGGTCCGTGGAATAGGATAGGGGTCATTTTCCATAGTCTATAGGGTTGTGCAACAAAATTGGTGGAAATTGCTAGTTTTCAATAGATGAAAAGAGTTTATGGTTATTAGAAATTGTCATGCACAAATTACGTTCAGAATCGATTATTTTGATTGCATTCAAATTGGTTTCTATCATTTTGAATTTGCAATCAATTTGGTCCTTATTATTTTCAATTTGCAATTATTTTGGGTTCAAATATGGTTTGTTTTTATTTGCTGAGTTGATATGTGTGTATACTAGAGTTAGAGATTGGTAAATTTGATTTGTGTTTTTGTATTTGGTTGTCAAGAAAATGTAAAAAAATCTATAATTTGACTAAAGACCAAATTAACTTTAAGTTAAAAATAACAATGACCAAATTAACAGTAACCCCAAAATGGTATTTTCGTCTCTCTTTTTTTCTCCTTATTTATGCTTGACGTTAAAAATAGCCAAGTATATATCCAATCAAATTTTCATGTGTAAAAATTTTACTAATAGTCTTACTTTTTTTTTTTTTTTTTAAATTTTTTTTTTTTTATAAATCTGAGATAGAAATTCTACTCTAACTTAATATAGGTTTATATATGTTTGAAGTCTTATTTTAGAGATTTAAACCCCGGCCCTTCTCCCGTAAGAACTTGTACTTTTTACTTTTAATTGTTTAACATTCCATTTGTTTTAATGGAAAACTTTTTGTAAAGATAATTTTTCATATTTTCAAGTGTTTGGTAGCATTAGAAAAAATGAGTCAAAATAAAACTATCTTTGGTCAACAAAAAAAGTATGGCTTTTCATATTTTGTTTATCACTTTATCTCATTTTTTATTCATCTCAATCTAGATAGAACTTAATATAATAAATTTTTCTTCTTCTTTTTTTTTTTTAATTTTTTTTTTATGCTCAAAATAGAAAATTATCAACATTATCATATGATATTATACATATAATTTTCACTTATTATATTAAAGTGATTTTAATTCTATAAAGAATTCCTATCAAGCATGATGTTTATACATAACCATAGAACAATAAATTGTTATTAAATGTTATGTTTCTACATAATCATAGAACAATAAATAGCTAGTTGGTTGGATTTGGTCTCATTTTTGAGGGAGTGGGAAGAGGGAGGAGAAAAAAAAAAGGATTTGAAAATTGTCATCATTCTATTTTAATTTGTCATTAGGAAACTGAAAATTAAAAATCATGAATA
This sequence comes from Quercus glauca, assembly GCA_023736055.1. Classification (NCBI taxonomy): domain Eukaryota; kingdom Viridiplantae; phylum Streptophyta; class Magnoliopsida; order Fagales; family Fagaceae; genus Quercus; species Quercus glauca. The sequence continues at coordinate 65,506,911 of CM043319.1, read as the reverse complement.
TCAATTAAATGTACTCAACAACCGTGTTCAAAAAACTTAGAAAATGGTATTTGGTTCTTTACTTAAAAAAAAATTACTAATTTTACTCTACCAAATTATGAATCTGTGTTGTTCACGCTACAGATTTGGTTTCTAAATGTTCACGATTAAGAATGTTCACGGTAAAAAAATCTGCCTTAAACATAATTCATTATTGTTATTAGTCTTCTCAACTAAAAATATATTCAGTCATTAATTTTACAAGGGGTTCACGATAAATATTTTGTTTCATATAAAATATAAAAACATCATATTTCCTACAAAAACAACAAAAAATCCTATACTTTGTAACCAAAAGAAGAAGAAGAAGAAAAAAAAAAAAAAAAAAAAAAAGAACAAAAAAGAACTACTTCATTTTCTTTGAAATGCAAAGGCATGTCTCACTGGAAGGTAGAACTAAATGTAAATTGTTTGTCATCTTGACTTTAATTAGTTCGTCAATAATCAAATAGAATTTCTTTTAAAGTTAGAGTTTTTTTTTTTTTTTTTGTTGATAATCTGCAATGCATTGCTAAAAACAGGAAATACAAGGTGGATAATCATCCTTACAGACAGCCAACAAGGCAGGGGGAAGATTATCCTTATTGAATAAAAAAGAAATCCTAGATAAAAGAGCAGACCTAGCTGCATGGTGTGCAACACCATTGCAGGTTCTAGAAATCCAAATAAAAGAACATGAAGTAAATGACAAAGCTAAATTGCGAATATTAGAAATGATCGTGTGAATGGACCATGAACAAGGGATATCAGGGGAGTTGATTGCATCAAAACACTGCTTGGCATCGCCTTCAAAAATAACATATCTCCAATCCTCAATTCTGGCGAGTTGAACAGCCCAGTGAAGTGCTTCAGTTTCAGCTTGAAGTGGGGTGGTTTTCTTAATGGTTCTCGCCCAAATTTTGATGGGGGTGCCCGACTTGTTCCTAGAGACAACAACAATGGAAGCAAGGTTGGCTGAGACAGCAGCGTCCACGTTGATTTTGATCCATCCTAAAGGAGGGGGAGTCCAGAGATGTTAGGTGGTAGGTGTTTTCGGAGTGGTGGGAGTAAATAGAGATAAAGATAAAAGTTAGATAAAAGTCCAGAGATAAAGTTAGAGTTGGAACAAAGATAAAAGTTGTCAGTAGCCTCACTAGTCTTTATCACCCCGACTTTCAATTTGACAATCAGGCTTCCTAGGATTACGGAAAATTTTATTTTTAATCCCATTATCAAGCTTGACAATTAGGCTTCCTAGGATCACTGAAAGCTTAATGCACTAACAAATGTATTTGATCTAAAACAATTTCAATGCAAAGAAATGCTACCACAAGATTATAGGAGTACCAATTTATATTATAATAGTTGCTAACCCGTGTGATGTACAACAAAATTCTTAGTAATGCAAAATCTTTAGCCAATCAAATGCTTTTATCTCAATTAAGCAGTCAAATGCAATAATTAAGTTATCTCACAAAGAAATATATACATAATTCATTAGAAACTAAATTCATTAGAGCCTACCAACTAGGGTAGAAAGGAAAGAAAAATAAAGTGCTTTAGGGAGGCCAACTGCTGCGCTGATGCCTTAGCTAGGATTGGAGCTAGATCCTCCCCCTCTGTTTGTAATTGTTTTGTAACCCCCCCTCCCTCGATTGACCCCCTTTTGCTTTCTGATTATGTGGGGCTGTATTGCAACAGGGCTTGCCCTCGTGAACCTGGTGTTTATTTCTTGTTGCTTTTAATATTATCATCTGTTTCACCAAAAAAAAAATTGTCATGTATTTCTTGGCCCAGTGACAAAATTATGAAGTTAAGCAACCATAAACACGAAAGAAAACAAAATAGATTATTGGCCTCTTGAAGCAATTTACAATGTTAATTCTATTCCGAAGCATGTATAATATTTTTGTAATTTACAATTTGAGCAGATGAAAAATAATTTGATGCTCTAATATTGGTTATTGTCTACACAACAAAAGGAGTGAAAAATCCAACCAAAACAAGACATCAAGTCTAAAAAGAAATTGTGCTAAACATATGACATGCACTACAAAAAAATCATCATATTTAAAGAGGCTCATAATATTTGAAGACTTTTGCAAATCAACTCAACAAAGTTTTATCAAATTGGTTAGGGGCAGCTTCATTGACCATATTTTACCAATACAAATAACTATATCCTAGAACATGTGCAAGCATATTGATATGGACTCTACACAATCCCAAAGAATCATGTTTTGTGAATCACTTTATCTCATTTTTATTCATATTAATTGACAAAGAAATTAATATAATAAATACTTCATCTTCTTTATTTTTAATGCTCAAAATTGAAAATTAGTAACATTGTCATTATTATACAATATTTAATTTGAACTTCTTATATTAAAGAGATTTCAATTCTATAAAGACTTCTTATTAAGCCTCATTTTTACACATAACCATAGCAAATAAATTGTTATGAAGCCTTATGTTTATACATAACAATAGAATAATAAATGGTTGGTTGGGTGGATTTGGTTTTCTTTTTTAAGGTAGGGAGAGGTGAAGTAAAAAAAAAAGAGACGATTTGAAAATTGTCATTATACTATTTTAATTTGTCGAGTTAGGAAATTGTAAATTAAAATCTTGATTGTCAATTTAATATAATCAATAACCATTTTTTGAAAAATTATAAAATAGTATTTGGTACTTTCCTTTTTTTTTTTTTTAAATATTACTATTTTTTATTTATTAAATTGTGAATCTATGTTGTTCACGCTTCAAATTTAGTTTTTAGTTGTTCACAGTCAAAGAATGTTAATAATTGAGAATCTTCCTTATGCCTAACTCATTATTGTTACTAGTATGTAACCCATGCTACCGCATGGGAATGGATATATTATTAATCATGAGTTTATTCATGTATAAAAGGCTCAATTAAGTCTAAATTCATATTATTAACCATAAAATTTTATTAATAAAACTTAGCAGTATATATATATATATATAGACATTGGATATTCTTCCCATGTGCTAAATATTGTTTTCAATAAGGTCACACCAAATAGGTTGAAAGCCATCTTCGTGCAAGATTGATATCTGCAAGAGAAGTCAATCATCAAGCAAGGACCAAAGGATTTCAAAAAATGTTAATATTGACTCAATGTATGCGCATACACACAAATCCATCACTATATCAATTAAGAGAATCAAAACTAAATGAAAATATTACGCAGAAAGATGAACCTTGGTGACGATGTTTATCCAAAAGATCCATTCACACTTTTGAATCTTCAATCTCTATTGGTGATTGAAATTTTCGTTGCTTAAAAAAATTAAAATTAAAAAAATAAAAAATAAAAACCCCTCAGAGTTGTACTCATTTTGTAGTTTGACGATGGGTCATTTTGTAACATAATGGGCATTTGTGTGAAGAAAAAACCTTTGAAGTTGCATGGCTGATAAAATAAATTCTCTCCAATCTCTTTTTATAGAGAGATGGATTTGTGCGTGTTTTTATACATCCTTCATAGTTGTATTATCACGAAGCAAGTCCAATGATTTAGATTGGTACTACCAATTCCCAAAGCATGAGTGTTTAATGTGTTATTAATTTCATCTCATCTCATTACCAAGTCCAATGAATTTTAATTGGAATTCAATTTTTCCAAGTGGTGCATCTCTTGCAATATTCTTTCATTTTTTTATTTTTAATTAATTTTTTGAAATTTATTTTCAATTCCCATGGCCACTTTCTATATTCGGCTTCCTGTTATAGTTCCCTAGGCACTTTGAAGTTTGAACCAAGAGAACAATGAACCTACTTAAAAATAAATAAAAACAATGAATCAAAGTAATGGTTCTCTCGAAAACAACCCCAAATCATATTATATTCTTCTGATTATTTTCTTTGTACACGTGTATAATAAAATTGGACTCTAATTTCAGATTCTAATTGAACAATTGGAATGACACGTGGCACACAATTAGAGTTCTAATTTGGAATTCAATTTCAGACTCTCTCTGCTTCACCTATTATTATATATATAGATTAGTCGCCTCAACTATATATATATATATATATATATATATATATATATATATTAAGTTGTTGGTTTTACAAGTTGTTCACACTTCATATATAGTTTCATACAAAATTTAAAAGAACATACTATTTTCCGCAAGAACAACAACAAAAAAATAATGTTTAAATTATTAGGATTATCTGATGAATTAAGACTACCTACCCCTTGCAACACACTGTGTTGGGTTAAGATAGTTTGACCCCGGTTAATTAATTTAATTACTCAAGTTGATTAATTAGGTCAAATTACATGTAAATTGTGGAAACAAATGTGTTGATGCCCACTTTGGCAAAGAGGCCCAATAATAGGAAGAAGCCCAACAATATAAGAGGGAATAAGGAAGAAGAATTAGTAAAGTGAGAGGAAAACCATTAAGCCCGAATGGTAGAAATAATGGTCCATGGGCCTGTAAAATAGTAAAAGGGCCTCAAATAAAGCAAGCGGGCTCAAGAGAGCCTAAAGAAAGAAATAATAAACCCATAGGCATTATGAGAAATAGAAAGCAAGCAAAAATGGGCCGAATGAGCCCAAAGGAAGCACTAGTAAATGGGGTTGGTGGAAAAGCCAATAAACCTCGAAAGTAAAGGATATGGTAATTTGGGCCGGAGAAGGCCAAAAGACTTAGCAAAAGCCCATGGGAATGAAGGATTGGAATGGGCCGAGGATGCCCGAGGGAATGAAGTGGGCCGAGGATGCCCAAAGGAATTAAATGGGCCAAGGAAGCCCGAAACAGCGTGAGAACAAGCCCAACAGTAGTATTGGGCTACGGGAACTGAGTAAAAGGAAAATGTACGGTAGGTCCAAAAGAGGCCCAACAAGTACAAGTCAAATGATAACATGGCAGAAACAATGGGGCGACATGGCAAAGGTGTCAGCAGACCCACAAAGAGGGCAAGGGTTGGATTGAAGAAGGAAAGGCCCATACCCAAGCAAAACCCAGCCCAGGGAGGAGGCAAGATACAAAGAATGAAGACTCAGTGACTCATCCACACCACAAGAGGTCAAGAATAAGTAGCAGAATGTGCAGCAAAGACTAGACAAGCCCCCCAGGCCATGGCAAATGCATGAACAGCAGATAAGCCATGGACACACATGGAAGTGGAGCACGCACAAGGCTTAGGCACCACCCACTCGTACCTAGCCAATACAGGAGCGGTGGGCCATGGGTCAGAGGTAAGAGAGGGTATGGTCTGGCGGTGGGGAGAAGAGGGAAGCCTATCCTAGGGTTCCCGCTTAAGCTCTTTTGAAAGATACGTCCTGCTGGGATGACATGCCACCTAAAAAAGGGAATGATGAGCTAGAATCACTAGGTGCATGCCATAGAAGTTAGTATGAGAGAATGCCCACCCTTATCTGGATAGGAATGCCACAGAGAGCAAGAAAACAAAAAAAAACTCTTTTGTCTCGGAATGGAATGTGGCACGTCCAGCATAGATAAGTGGTGATGGCTGAGCAGCTGACAGAGTAGTGGGTAGTCTGGGAAGGACACCCATCCTAGGACAAAAACAATTAAGGGGTAAAGCAGTAAAAACCCATCACGGCAGGCAATATAAAAATGGCCTTAGCTGTGCATAGTAAACAATAGAACAAGGCGGAGGTAAACACGAGAGATAAACAAGAGAAAAATAAGTAAGGAAAAGAGTAAAAGATAAGAAAATAGGTGACATAGAAATCGGAAAGGAATCAAAAAGGGAAAACAGAGAGTGAGCTAGAGTGTAATGGTGGGCATGCACCAGTAGGCCATTTCCCCTTCTCTCCCTCTAATAGCCTACTCTCTAGTAAAGATTAAAGAATTAAAGGATAAGCCATCTAGGCCCATTCTTTTAAAGTGAGCAATTTTTGAGGCAGGATTTCCCCATGAGATTGCCCACATTGGAGAGTGGTTCCCTTCTTGGACTTGAATCCGTTAAGAAATCAAGCGTGGCAGAATAATCCTTTTTTTATTAATCAAGCATTAATACTATTTCTTTTTTTTATTGTTGTTATTAACTCATCTCTACCGTATTTACATCGCTGTATTATTTCCTTGTTTAACTAAGAAAATGGCTTAGTTTTCGCTTTTCCTTTTCGCTAATACAGCATTGTATTTTTAATACTATTTCTTTTTTTATTGTTGTTATTAACTCATCTCTGCCATATTTACATCGTTGTATCATTTCCTTCCTTCACTGAGAAAATGGCTTAGTTTTCGCTTTTGGCTGACAACAAGTATATTCTTCTTATTTTGTCATATTACACCCTCTTGCTATAACTTTTTTGTAATAGCATCCTCTGCCATGTGCATGTGTCCAAGGTCCCAGCAAAGGGGTTATAGCTTGTGCACAAGCTGGCTTGGAGTGTGTTGCAGTCAAGCTAGTCCTGACTCTCCTACCCCAGAACTATTGGGCCGTAACGTGGCAGGAGATAGCCCAGCCTAGAGTTGCAAAAAGGCCCACCACAAAATGCAAGCGGCCACTTGCTGTTATGGCTTTTGATGGAGACCAAGCCCAAAACATTCATTACACTCCTGATTCTAACTCTACCTTTCAAACTGCTAATCTCAACTTGACATCCAAGGCTGATAGGGCCTGAACTGCATTCTATAGTGATTATTACAATACAAGGACTAATGACATGAGCTAGGGATAGACCCACTAAGGGGATGGGGGGACCATGCCCCCCCCCCCCCCCCAAAAATTTCTTTGAAAAATTTAAGTAGTATATACGATGACTCATATTTTAGAGTTTGGGTGTGAAATTGTTATAGCTAGCCTCCTTCAAATTTTTGTATTGGTCCAAATAGCCCAAAAGAAACTAATCACCTAACCCTTTCTTTAGGCCCGTGACCCCTCCATAGTCCAAATACAACACAACAAAAAATCTCAAAATTACCAATATTATAATTCAATAATTCATAACCAAAAAAATCTCAGAGAAAAAAAATTCTCTTATGGGGGTTACAATAATTTATATGACTCTTTTTAATTGATTTATAAATTATGGGAAAGTCAATTACAATATTTAAAAAAAAATTTCAAAAGAAAAAATGCAAAATTCTTTTAGAAGCCAATATTGATGATATAGCATTGCCAACTCTTAATATTAATTTCCCAATTTTTTAAAATTCTCAAACAAAGTTTTGAAAACTTCATTAGTGTGATTTTCAGTTGCATCCAAAAGTATGGGTTTATCATATTGGTGAGTTGGTCAACGTGATAAAATTAACATATTGATGCAAATTGGTTAAAGAAGAATAAAATATTTTAATATTTTATGTTGTTTTATTTTTCCTTGTTGAATTAAGTTTTTAATTGTTTTTCTTTTCCTAGTTAAATTGTTTTCCCTTTCTCAAGTAGAAGTAGGTTTATTATTTCTTTTCCTAAAAGGAGTAGGAGAAATTCCATTCCTATAAATACTTATTATAGAGAGGTTGATTATTGTTATGCGTTGATTAATAAAAGTTTGTTAGAGATGTTTTCTCTATTATTTTGCCTACTAGCCTAGTGTTCTTGTGGAACTTAAGTTTCGTGGAAGAGTTGTTGTAATTGCGTGTTACAGATTCTGCTTCTACACGCCCACGCTACATCAGTTGGTATCAGAGCAAGGTCAGGTTCCTACTATGGCACAAAGAGAAGTACATGGGGGAAAACCTGTTGCCATAAATGACATGTATGAACACAATGAGGTTGCACGCAGTGTGCAATTAGAGGTGTTCTTTCAATGAACAAAGGAGTGGTTTGATGCACTTTCAAAGCAGCTCACCGCCTTAGCTGTTGGAAATCAACCTCAAAACTACCATCCAAATCCATGTTTTGTGGAGGAGGAGGAGGATCTTGTTATAGAGCAGGAGGGTTGCGATATCAAAGAGGATAATGAATATATTGAAAGAGTTTGTCTAGTAGATTGGGATTCTCCACCAATTTATGATGACTATCCTGAAGATTTTAGTCAAGGAGAAAAGATTGAGCTTGATAAAAATAAATCCATATACATACGAGGTGAGCACATAACTCACATCATTGATGGGACTTTCAACATTCAAAAACAAAAGGTTATTGATCCCTTATGGGAGGATTTTATTGAACAAGAATTGATAGATGTCAACAAGAGGTGTGAACAAGTGATTTTAAGTAATCTTTGTGGAGGAGGAAATATGAAGTTTTTGGATGTGTGCATGGATTCTTTTTTAGTACTTGCTTCATATATCCCGCAGTGGCAAACGAGGTCAAGAATAAAAATCCGTACCTCATGATTTATTATGAGTAAGAAAAGATTGATATAAATAGCATATTGATTCATCTTGTCTTGCACAGAAGAATAGGATGGAGAGGATTATTCAGTATTCCAATTGATCTAGAAGATTGCCACAAAACTCGAGGACGAGTTTTCCCCAACCCTAAGAGAATGATGCAGATTGGTTAAGGAAGAATAAAATATTTTAATATTTTATGTTGTTTTCTTTTTCCTTGTTGAATTAGGTTTTTAATTGTTTTTCTTTTCCTAGTTAAATTGTTTTTCCTTTCTCAAGTAGAAGTAGGTTTATCATTTATTTTCCTAAAAGGAGTAGAAGAAATTATATTCCTATAAATACTCTTTATAGAGAGGTTGATTATTGTTAGCGTTGATTAATAAAAGTTTGTTAGAGATGTTTTCTCTATTATTTTGCCTACTAGCCTAGTGTTTTTGTGGAACTTAGGTTTCATGGAAGAGTTGTTGTAATTGTGTGTTACAGATTCTGCTTTTACACACCTACGCTGCATCACATATTAATTCCAATTACCCAAAATCTGGAGATCTGAAGTCCTCTTCTTTTTCTTTTCCGTCTTTTTCGAAAAGGTTAGAATATCATATTATAACTTTCAACTTTTTTGGTTCATATTATTTCCTTCTTGACTTAAACATTTAGGCAATAAAGTGCAATTTTTTTGTCTACCATGATTTTTTTTTTTTAATAAACCATGTCACTTGAAATTTTTTTTGGTTCATGCTTTGGCCCCCTTAGGTTCAAGTCCTGGTTCCGTCCCTAACATGAGCTCACTATGTGGACCTATGGTGGATGATGTGAGGGTTTGGTTTTCTGGGTCTTGTAAAATTGGGTTTGGAAAATTAGGTTTGGTGCTTGGTTTTTCTTTTTGGGTGTTTGTTTTCATCATGGGTTAGGATTTTGTAAGGCAGGTTTTATGTGTTTACTTGATGTGTATGGTTTTGTAGGCTTGGCATGGGAATGATGTTAAAAACCCATTCCCCTTGTCAAGTTGTATGCGTTGCTTTAGAAAATATGCTATAAATGAAAAGTGATTGTCCTTTTACATTTCATCTTTTTGTAATTATGAAGGCATTGAGTTAATAAGGAAAGGTTCTGTATAAGTGCAAAAGGTTCTACATAAGGGCGAAAGGGGTAGTCCAACATTCACCAAAAATTAATTATTACATACGCATTGTCTTTCAGATATAAGGCTATGTCTTTCAGATATGGGTGCCCCTTCGGCTGCATTACTCCCACTAGGGGTATTCGCCAAGGGGACCCCTTGTCGCCTTATTTATTTCTCCTATGTGCAGAGGGCTTATCATCTCTTATTAAGACATCTGTGGCTAACGGTGTTTTGAAAGGGATTTCTGTTTGTAGAGGGGGTCCAGTGCTTACTGTGCTTTCCCATCTATTTTTTGCAGATGATAGCCTTATATTTTGTAGAGTTTCTATGGAGGATTGTGTCGAGCTTCAACGAGTGTTGGGAGTCTATGAAAGAGCCTCGGGTCAACAGCTAAACCGGGCAAAAACTTCTCTTTTTTAGCAAAAACACTCCGAGGGAAATCCAAGGAGAAATCCAAAGAAGGTTTGGGGCTCAAGTCATAAAACAAAATGAGAAGTATCTTGGGCTGCCATCACTTGTAGGGAGAAATAAGCGGAATACTTTTAATGATATTAAGGAGAAGCTCGAAAAAAAACTGGCGGGTTGGAGGGAGAAGTTGTTATCAAAGGCAGGCAAAGAAATTCTCATTAAAGCTGTGGCTTTGGCTATCCCAACCTACACTATGAGTTGCTTCAAAATTCCGGATTCTCTTTGTGATGACTTAACAAGCATGATAAGGAATTTTTGGTGGGGCCAAAAATCCGTGGAGAAGAGAATTCCATGGGTGTCTTAGGATAGGTTGTGTATGCCCAAAGCGAGTGGTGGATTGGGCTTCAAGAATTTGAAATGCTTTAATTTAGCTTTACTAGCCAAACAAGGGTGGAGATTGCAATTTGCCCAAGACTCATTGGTAGTCCGGGTGTTGAAAGCTAAATATTTCCCTATATGCGATTTTATTCATGCCTCTCTAGGCCACAACCCATCCTATACTTAGAGGAGCATCATGGTGGCGCAAGATCTTGTGAAGAAAGGTGTTATGTGGTGTGTCGGTAATAGAAGGGACGTGAGGGTCTGGGGTGATAGGTGGCTGCCTGGTTCTTCCTACTGGGGTTATTTCTCCGCGGGTGTTCTTGCATGAGGATACTCGGGTTGGAGAGTTGTTTGACACTAAGTTCAAAGGCTGGAAATCCTTAGTGGTGGACTCTATTTTTCTGCCACATGAAGCGGAAGCTATCAAAAGTATCCCGTTGAGTGTCTGCCTTCCTCCAGATAAGCTGGTGTGGGCTAAAACAGCAAATGGAATATTCACTGTCAGAAGCGCCTATCATTTGGCGATGAGTAGTTCTTCGTCGGGTTCAAGTGGGAGTGTCTCGGATTGCAGCCTGTTGAGGAAGTTCTGGAAAAGTCTTTGGAGGCTTCCTATTCCCCATAAGGTTAGGCATTTTGCATGGAGAGCTTGTAGAGATGCTCTCCCCACAAAAGTTAACCTTAAGAGAAGGAATGTGCTGACAGAGGATTTATGTGATTGGTGTAAAGCGAAGCCTGAAACTGTTGGCCACGCTTTTTGGGGCTGCCCAAAAGCTCAAGAAGTGTGGGAGTGCTCTAAGATGAGTATAGGCATTGACAAAAGTGTGGACTTCTCCTTTATGGACATTTTGTGGCAGCTGCTGATGGTGGATAATGTGAACTTGGACTGTATTGCTCGGCTGGTATTGATTGCTTGAAAGGTTTGGTAGAGCAGAAATGAAAGGTGCCTTTGTGGTTCTTCCCAGTTTGGTTCGCAGTTGTTGGCAGGGGCATTGCATCTCTGGACTGAGTTCCTAGTAGCAAATGATCGTGATGTGCTCTCTGGCTCGGCAGTCCCGTCGATGCCCTGGTCTCCTCCTCCACCTGGTTTCTTCAAGGTGAATGTTGATGCTGCCACGTTCAGGGACACTAGAGCAACAGGACTTGGTGTTGTTATCCGCGACTGCTCTGGTAAGGCTACTGCGGTTTTATGCAGAAAGTTAGATTTCCCTCTCGGTCCTATTGAGGCTGAATCAAAGGCCGTTGAAGCTGGCATCCTCTTTGCTCTGTGCCGTGGCTATCATGCAGTGGTGTTGGAAAGTGATTCTCTTGCCTTGGTTAATACCCTGGTGGGGTCTTCCCCCGCTCCCTCAGCTGTGGTTTCTGTTATTAAAGGGGTTCTTGAGCTTTGTAAGGGGTTTTCTCATGTTCATTTCTCCCATGTAAAAAGGCAAGGGAATTGGCCTGCCCACTTAGTAGCAAAAAATGCTTATAGCATTGTTAACGACATCGTTTGGGTTGAAGAGGATCCTTGCTTTGCTAAGCAAGCCCTCATCCATGATGTAAACTTTATGGTTCCTTAGTAATGAAAAGTGTGTGCATTCCCTATCAAAAAAAAAAAAATGTGGTTATTTGACCATGATACAAGATGCCTATCTTGAAAATTTCTCAAGATTCACCTCCAAAATGACGCCAATTGGTAAAAGTTTCCTATATTAAAGTCATTAGGTTTTTTCAGTGTAAAGAAATGCTATCATAAAGAAAACTAATTTATAAGGTATTAGTATTACCTACGTGTGTGTGTATATATGAAACATAACAAGCTTGAAGATTTAACAATGGCGGATTGAGAAAGAGTAGAGAGAGAAAAATGATGAATCAAGAAATGATTTCTATTCAAGCTTGCTTAAAATGAACACAACCCACACACCCTCTATTTATACATTACATAAATGGTAACCATTCTGGAAGCTTCTAGAAGATTCTAATCTAACAACCTGTAACAAACTCCTACCAGACTAACTGAAGATTACAGCTGTACACCATAGATAAATATCTATTCTATTCATAAGTGAACACAGGAGAGGAGAAATAGAGCACTGCCAGAATCTCAAGAGGGAAGAGAGTATGATCAAACGACACCGTCTGGTTTAAAGGTATAATGTGACAAGCGTGTATAAGTGTAAAACGACGTCATGTCTCATTAAAGTGAAACACTCCTATTTAACTCTCACAAACTAGCCGTTGCAACTATAGCCGTTAGTTTTGCTCTGTTTCTTCAACCTCTGACTGTTTTGTTTCTTCAACTTCTGTAATTCTACTTTCATCCCCCCTCAAAACCAAGGGGTTAAGAGACACCATGGTTTTGGAACGTAACCAGAGAAAATGAAAGGAAGGGAGACTCTTCGTAAAAATGTCAGCAAGTTGGTCACCAGTGGCCACATAATGAATCTAAAGATCTCTGCGAAGCACCCTCTCACGCACAAAATGATAATCAACTTCCACATGCTTGGTGCGAGCATGAAATAATGGATTAGAGGCAATGGCAAGAGTAGAGATATTGTCACACCAGAGCTTAAGAGCAAATGAAAGAAAGATGCCTAGATCTTTCAAGACTTGATGAATCCAAACTAACTCAGCTGCAGTAGTGGCAAGAGCACGGTACTCAAACTTCGTGGAAGTGTGAGAAACAGTGTCTTGTTTCTTAGCACTCCAAGTAATTGGGTTTAAACCAAGGTACACCAAGAACCCAGTAGTGGATCGACGATCATAGGGATCCCCAGCCCAGTCTGAGTCTGAGAAGGCAAAAAGGGATAAAAGACCATGTTGGAAGAAGATCCCCAAATTGAGAGTGCCACTCACATACCTCAAAATACATTTGGCTGCAATTAAATGAGCTTCATATGGAGAGAACAAAAATTGACATACCTGATGAACAACAAAGCTAAGATCGAGTCTAGTGAATGTAAAATAGTGAAGAGAACTAACAATGCTACAATAAAGATGAGGATTAGCTAGCAAGGACCCTGAGGCAGGAACCAACCTGAGATTGGGAGCGTAAGGAGTCTTAGCAGGCTTAGCAGAAAGCATGTTGTGTCTCTGAAAAAGGTCATGGGCATACTTGGATTGATTGAGAAAAAGACAGCAGAAGTCCAAGTAATTTGCAACCCAAGGAAGTAGTGTAAAGGACCAAGGTCTTTAAGCTCAAATTCAGAGCTCAGTTGAAGAATTAGAGACTGCAAGAAAGAAGGGCAATTTTCAGTAAGGACTATGTCATCAACATAGACCAGCAGGTAAACCAGGAACTTCCCATGCCTTAAGATGAAAAGAGAGGAATCAGCCAAAGAAGCCAAAAACCCCAAATGAAGAAGGTGAGATGAGAACCTCTCAAACCAAGCCCTTGGTGCTTGTTTGAGACCATAAAGTGATTTCTTAAGTCTACAAACATGATTGGGGAAAATAGGATCTATATATCCTTGTGGCTAAACCATATACACCTCTCTTTCAATACACCATGAAGAAAGGCATTTTGATCATCCAATTGTCTGAGAGGCCAATTGAATTGGACAGCAAGAGATAAGATAATTCTGACAGTGGGAGGCTTGATCATAGGATTAAAGGTTTCATCAAAGTCAAATACCATACTGTTGATGAAATCCCTTAACCACAAGTCTAGCCTTGTACCTGTTGATGCTGCCATCACTGATGTGCTTCAACTTGAAGACCCATTTACAACCCACTACATTTTGTGATGGTGAGGGAGGCACTAAAACCCAAGTGTCTTGTCTGATGAGAGCATCAAATTCTTCATCCATAGCAGTACACCACTGTTTATACTTAGTAGCAACTTTAAAGGATGAAGGCTCAGTGATGGTGTAATCAATTTGAGCAGCCTTGGATTTTGATGTGCCAAAAGCTTTAGGCTTGAAAATACCTGCTTTGGACCTGGTGGTCATAGGATGAACATTTTGAACAGTCACAGAAGCTAGTACAGACAAGGCAACAAATGGAATGGAATTGGATTGAGGATCAGGTTGGGTGAACTGCATAGGCAAGATTGATTGAACAGATGTAGATGGTGGTAAGGCTGACTGAACAGATGTAGATGCAGGTAAAGCTGACTAAACAGGTATAGGGTCAAGTAAGGGTGATGAAACAGGTATATGGTCAGTGGAGGTGGATTGGTCAGGTATAGGGGCAGGTAAGATAGACTGAACAAATGGGGAAGTAGATTGGGAAGCTGATGTAGGGGGAGGTGAGAAATTGTTTGAAGGTAAGTTGGAGAGAAAAGATAACCAATGAGTAATTGAATAAGAGTCAGGGAGTGAAGAGGAATGAGAAGAGGAATCTGAGACTGAAGTGGAGGATTTTGTAGAGAAACTCAATTTCATTAAAAAGAACATGCCTAAAGATATATATCCTATGAGTGCTAGGCTCTAGGCATATATAGCCTTTAGAGTGGGTAGGGTAGCCAAGAAAGATGCAAGGTTTGGTATGAGGTTGGAGCTTGTGTTTATTGTATGGTCTAAGAAGTGGGAAACAAGTGCAGCCAAAATTTCTAAGATGGAGCAAGTCAGGTTTAGATTGGAACAGAACTTCCTAAGGAGATTTGTGATGAAGTAAAGGTGTGGGAAGTCTATTAATGATGTGTGCAGTTGTGGACGCATCATAAGACCAATAAGACAAAGGCAATGAAGAGTGGGAAAGCATAGTAAGGGAGCACTCTGAAGATTCTAATCTAACAACCTGTAACAAACTCCTACTAGACTAATTGAAGATTACAACTGTACACCATAGATAAATATCTATTCTAGTCTTAAGTGAACACAGGAGAGGAGAAACAGAGCACGTCCAGAATATCAAGAGGGAAGAGAGTTTGATCAAACAACACCATCTAGTTTAAAGGTATAATGTGACACGTGTGTATAAGTGTAAAACGACGCCGCGTCTCATTAAAGTGAAACGCTCCCGTTTAACTCTCACAAATTAGCCGTTGCAAATATAGCTGTTAGTTTTGCTCTGTTTCTTCAACCTCTGACTGTTTTGTTTCTTCAACTTTTGTAATTCTACTTTCAATATATATATATATATATGATAATTTTTTTAGGAAGTGACCCATGACTTAGCTACAAAATTATTATATATAACTATATAAATTATAGTTATTCTTGCAACTCAACTGATTGACACCTTCAAGTATTTCAAAGACATTTAAATTTCAAATATTCTATCATCATTCATTGTAACTATCCAATAGTGACCAAAAAAAAAAAAAAGACTATATAGGGTATAGGACCCATGGCTCATAAATTAATTGTTAAGAAAAGACTTAGGCTAGAATGTGTTACTAGGCCAGTGCATGTACGCAAGCCCTGACATGACAGCCCAACCCAACCCAACATTTTCTAAAACCCTCAACCTAAAATGCCCATTAGTAAACAGAAAAGGAAACCAATTCAGACTGCTTCATAAATATTTAGCAGCCAGTATAGTCCTAACTTTCAGGACAAAGTTTAATAACATACAATCCAGCAAGATTTGAATAATAATAATAATAGGATAAAACTTAGATAAAGTACCTTAAGTGTTGTTTCTTAAATTCTCATCTTAAGATTTAGATATATAGCTACTTAATTAAAAAATACAATTTTATCTCATGAAAAAAAAATTTATATAGTAAGATCTTAAAAAGGGAACATAAAGAACAGCACCTAAATGCTGTACTTAAGTTTTACTTACAATAATAAATAAAAAAATAAAGTACACTCAAAGTCATAGGAGGAATTTTTTTTTTGAAACAAGTCGTGGGAGGATTTAAAAACATCTCTTAATATTTTGCTTCTTTTTTTTTTTTTTTAATATCTCTCTTGCATAATTACATAATCTGGTGCTTGGTTGGTGCCTCTTCTCGTCAATTCGTTTCTTTGTAAAAGTACTTGACACAATTGCAGGATTTGTTTCCTCAAATAACTGCAATTGTCAACAAGAGAAGAGGGAATATAATTTATCATCTGAGTTGGAAAAAATTCAAACACTTTTATATCTACTGATTCCGTTCATGCATTTGTTATATTTGACTATATTTCAGCCAAAATAGAAAAGACTATTATATGAAAAACTATCTCCCAGCGGTTTTTATATCCGGTTTTCGAAGTTCTTAAGCATTAATATCCACTAGGCTTTCTAACACATTGGAATTGACAATTAATATATTTAAATATAATTAAGAACTAAATTTATTATAAATTATTCTTAATATCATCGTGATTAACCTCAAAAACCTTGAATCTCTTTCTTTTTTTCTTTTTTTTTTTTTTTTTTTTTTTTTTTTGAATAGCCTAAGTTTCAAATCTATGGTTTTGAGTATTCATAATGCAAATTGTGGGGGCATTTTCTGCTCCAAGGCCAAGGGCTAGACCATGTTGTAACCTTGGGCAATTTTTGCTCTTGTCCCATATGGAAAAGATAGACTTCCTCTTCACACCTTATAAGGGATAAGGAAGTCTATCTTTTCCATGTGAGACAAGAGCAAAAATTGCCCAAGGTTACAACATGGTCTAGCCCTTGGCTTTGGAGCAAAAAATGCCTCCACACAAATATATATATATATATATATATATATATATATATATATATATATATATTTTAGAGAATTCAAATTATGATGCCCGCTCCTAATGATAGCTCTTTAAAATTTGATATCATATTTCTATAACATTTCTTCAATACTGAAAACACAAAATTGGCTATTTGGTAAAAGTATTTTATTAAAAAAATAATGTGCTAGTTTTTCTGACATAAATGGTAAACTATTTCCCGGCGTTTCGGGGCAATCCACAATTGGGCTTGGTGGCTCTTCGCCATGTGAAATAGGTCCATTGACATATAATAGCATGTCTTTGTCCCCAAAGAAAACAAGAGAGTAAAGACAAAAGTTGAAAAATCTGAAAGTACACGTTCAAATAATGATGATGATAATTGATTACAGTCAATTTTAGATATAATTATATGGGAATGCAATGATTTTCATTACTTGCCTAACTTGAATTCCTTTTAGAAATGTTATAAATAAATCTAAGTCTTGGTTTTAGATAAAAATTCTAGGCAAACTATGGTCCGTGGAATAGGGGTCATTTTCGGGGGACTGCAACAAAACTAGTGGAAATTGCTAGTTTTCAATGGATAAAAAGCGCCAATAGCTATTAGATATTACCACATCCAAATTGTGTTCAAAATCGAGATTACCTGATATCCAACTTAGCCCGTTTGTTTGAACATAAAACATTTTCGGGTTTGGGGCAATCAAAAAATTCTGGTCCAATCAAATACATTTTCACAAAAAATTAAATATTATATATCATGTATATATATATATATATATAACTGAAACTTCTGAAACTCTCACAATTTTCAACGTCAACATTATTATAAAAAAAAAAAAAAAAAAAAAAAAAAACCTGTATATATAAAACCGAAACCTCTGAAACTCTCACAATTTTCAATGTCAGCATTATTAAAAAAAATAATAAAATAAAATAAAAAAAACTAAAACCCACAACACTCTTGAAAAAACCCAACTACAACACTCATACGCATAAAAACCCCTAATTGAAAAACCCTACCATAGCTAGAAAATTAACGCTTCAATTGCTCTCTTCTCTCTCCATCCAGTCTCTATCTCCAAAACTTCCACCTTTGCCGGCCTTCTTTGTTTACCAGTGGCAGTGGGTTTTCACTCTTTCTATTTGCTATGAGAGAAATTGAAGGCCCGTTTGGTACATGCACTTAAACAACCGTTTTTAGTTTTTAAACAATATTACAAGTATTTCTATACACTTTTTCATCCACACATATTTCCAAAAACTGAACCTCCAGAGTAGGCAACCGCTAAACATGTTAGGTAAGTTTTCGCTCTTTCTATTTTCCAAGTTTTGCAGAGAGCGTAATGTTCATCTTTAGGCCAGACTTCTTTCTTTGCTATTTAACCTGACTTATGGTCATCGTTTTCTATATCTCACAAATGCCAAATTTTCCTTTGACGTGATTGGAATTTGTTAAAACGAATGCCTTGATGAAAAAAATTTAGCTGTTGTATATCATGTTGTGTGCCTTACATATTACCAACATTGTTTGGAACTTCAAGAAAATTGGGAACATGTTAGAAATATTGCCTTCCTATATCAATTCTGCATTTATATACTGTAATATTTTCACTTATTTTTTAGGCATTATATTTCATAATCTTCACTTGATTATATATGGTCATCAGTGTAGAAAGTTCTTATTTAGCAATTTATTAGAGGACCATCCTCACAAGCTGATTATTTGTCTCATTCCATATTTTCTACAATGATATGTCCATGTAGTGACTCTTTTTTTTTTTTTTAAGAGTCGTCCATGTAGTGACTTACTGAGGTTCAATCCTACCCTATTATTAATTTACTTTATTTTTACTTTTAATATATATTATAAGGTTCTAAGTATTGATTGGTCAGCTTAACATGTAAAATTTAAAAGTGAAAGATGTTAAGAAATTGCGACTTGAAAGAATTTGATGTTTAATATTTCTATGTTTGAATGGTTATTGATATTCAATTCAATAGCATCAGGTTGAGACTTGATAGTTAGATGATAATGCCATGTCAAATAATGAATGCTCCATTGCACGTATTAGGTTCTGTTTTGAGCATGAAAGACACATATTAATAGTTATGCTATGCACAATTCGTTTAATGTCTTTCTATTGTGGGAATGAGCTATTAGTTTACCTACCTAACAATAATAATAATAATAATAATAAGGGATAATTACAGTAAACCCACCTGAGGTTTTGCCCGTTTGCACTTTGCCTACCCGTGGTTCAAAACTTATCACTTTGCCCACCTGAACTTCAATCCGTTACCCCCCCCCCCCCCCCCGGTTACCCACCTCACCCTCAGACGTTAGGAAAACATCATTTTATTCCAAATTAGAACATAACACGGATCAAACAACACGAACTCACTCTCTTTTCCTCACAAGCTCTAGAAACGCGAAAATCCCTGTAACTGAGCTGGGGTTTTGATTTTTCTGATCGTGCTTTCGTGTGAGGGTGAGGTTCTGACTCTGGGTTGTCTTAAGGCATTGAATATTCGAAGATAGATCATCACTAGGTGCGACATTTCTGCTTTATGGTTCTGAGCTGGGGTTTCAAGTTTTCATGGTAGCTTTGATTCACAGGAAGTTGATAATCGATGTCTTCTTCAAGTGGAAATTACTCAGGTTCAAGTGGGCATATGTGTACATATGAGACTTGTGTGCTGAGAACAAGTCTGATAGTGGATAATTTTGGGAGAAGGTTTCTGGGTTGTAGCCGATATAAGGTAAGTATACTTTTTACTTAATCTAGTTGAGTCACGTGAGATTGGAATGTGATGTGTTCAATTCAATTTATGAACAGGTTGGTTCCAAGTGCCCTTTCTTTAAATGGATTGATAATCCCACTTGTATGC
Source organism: Quercus glauca (assembly GCA_023736055.1). Taxonomy (NCBI): domain Eukaryota; kingdom Viridiplantae; phylum Streptophyta; class Magnoliopsida; order Fagales; family Fagaceae; genus Quercus; species Quercus glauca. The sequence goes on along the minus strand of CM043319.1, from coordinate 65,487,216 downwards.
GTGGGAATGAAGCTGCCCATTTGGTGCAACAAAAGCTGGATTTACTGCGGAGTGAGCTGCAACTTGCATATGAAAGGGAAAAAGAAGCTACCCAGGCAGCAACAGAAACTACCCAAATGGCAGAAATTGCTCAAGACAGGGCAGCAAAAGCCACTGAAAGGGAGAGAAAGTTTGGAGCTTCCTCTGTTTAAGCCAAGGAGATTGCAGTGAGAGCTTTAGAGCAAGAGAGAAAGTGCAGAATTGCACTAATTCTGTCGTGGTTTTTTTTTTTTTTTTTGGTTATGTTGTTTTCATGTTTTGGCTCAAGTGAGAATGTTGGAACGATGAGATTGAGTCTGCCTGATGGGTTGTAATATAAGTTGGTCCTCAATTGTATTGTAATAGAACTATGAAAGAATTTTTTGAGAATGAGAATTATGTAAGGTGGTAGATGCCTTTTTAAGATAAAAGTGTTATTTATGTTAGATGCTGTTGGTATTTTTGTTTAAAGTGAATTTGCTACTTGTGAGCTGTGAGCTATTGGTGTTCTGTTGGATGTTGTGAGCTGTGTTGGTTTGTGCACAAAGTGCATTGTATGAAGACAATTGTGTTTGAAGTGAATTTAAAGTGCATGACAATATGTCAACTTGTAAGAAAAGACAACAAATGCACACATACACCTGCTATTCAATACATACACCTGCTATTCAACACATACACCCTGCACACATAAACAAACTCATATAATAATAACTCATATAACAAACTGCAATAATTAGAATAATAATTCTGAACACCTGTCATTAAGTTGGGAAATTGTATACATATTTTAAGGTGGCATTAAATAGTCTTTCATCAACCACCAATAAATATAAGGCATTTGGTACAACAACCAAAACAGTTGCTACTACTCAATGTTTACAAAACTTACAAAAATACAAAAAGTGTTTAAACAGCTATATAAAAAAGTGTTGCCATTGTATGCCCTGCCATTTATAAGGCATTTGGTACAACAACCAAAACAGTTGCAGCTGCCCAATGTTTACAAAACTTACAAAAATACAAAAAGTGTTTGAACAGTTATATAAAAAAGTGTTGTCATTGTCTGCCCTGCCATTGTCTACACATTAAATAAAACCCTAACACTACTACATAACCCTAATACATTATACACAGCAACAAAAGTGTCTTGACTTAGTCTTCATTTACTGCCCCTGCCCCTGCCCCTGCCTCTCCCACCACAGCTGGCCTTTCCACCTCTTGTTCTACATTTCTGAGCCCTAGCTGCATCACCCTTTCCTCTCAAAGCAACTCCTTTGGTAGCAGGTGGTCTTGTAGGCTACAAAGTACAAAAATTCAAATGTTAGCTACCAGTATCACAGTTTTATGAATAAAACATCAAACCTAACACTACAGTACCTATGATAATGGTGCTCTACTGTCCCATGTTTCTACAGGGGTGTGTGGTGCTGGCTGGCTTGAAGAGAACCAAGGAGCTTCTCTAACTGTGTACCTGTAGTCTAAAGAGTACCACTGACTTGAGTTCTGTGACCATGGAGTTGGTGGCCCTAACCATGGAGCTTGTGGCTGTGGAGTTGGAGCTTCTGGTTGTGAACCTGCTGCCTGGTTGGATGAGGATGAGGCCATAGTGTAAGGCTAATGTGTTGGTGGGGGCTGAGCTGAGGATTGGGTTTGTGATGAAGATGGGGCCTGGGATCCTTGTCTATGTGTAGAAGGCCTTCTACTTCCCTAAAACCAAATATGAGCATGTTTTTACAATGTCAGTTACTGGCATTTTGCATTTGAATAAAAAAAATTTGTAAAAACTTATAGATTTCCGTTTTTGCAATCTCTGCCTCCTCTCCCATGGTGTCTCACCAATGACATTGGCCTTGCATCTCCTTGCATTGTGCCCTTCCTGTTGACACCTTCCACACCTCACTAACTTGTTTGCTCGAAACACCTTGTAAGGGTTCGGCTCATCAGCATCTCTCTTCCTCTTCATGGGTGGCCTGCCTGGTGGCTTATAGACAATAGGTGCAACAGGCTTGGGTTGGCCACTTGACATCCATTCAGACTGGCCAGGCATGGGAGGTTGGGTGTCTTGTATGTCTCCACATAAGCATCCTTGTAGTAGCATGGATGGGTGTAGTCTTTTGGTTTCTCACGATTCACAAAAATGGCTGCAACTCCATGCTTGTAGGGGATTCATGTCAAGTCTCATAATCTACAACTGCATGTCCTATTTACCAAGTCTACCATATGCCTTTCCCTCTCATTGTCAACCTCATACACAAACCTCCCAGAAGGCATTGCATAGAAACCCTTACACTCTAATTTTAATTGCTCCAACTTTTTTTGAATGCTTGGACACAACTTGCTACCATACTTTTCTATGCCAGTCTTCTTTATATACAGCCTGCTCATAAGCCTAACTTTGATCCACTCCAGCATTGATAAGATGGGCTTGTCTCTAGCCTTCACAATCATAGAGTTAAAACTCTCACTCAGATTGTTTACCATACAATCTGTCAAAGCTCTTGAAGAAAAGTGGGATCTGGTCCACTGTGTAGGATCTATATCAGCTAGGTACTTCCAAGTTTCTTCATCCAAACTCTTAAGATGGTCCATCCCCCTCTCAAATTCCCTGGCCGATGTTGTACCAGCATACCTCCACAGTACACTCTTCAACTCTATGCCCTTGTGGTTAACGTTGAAATTGTTGTATATGTGCTTCACGCAATACCTGTGCTCTATAGTTGAGAATAGAGCCTCCATTACAGGTGAAAGGCCTTGCAATCAAGTAAGCAAGTAAGCATTCAATGTCAGCAAGTAAGCATGTAAAAAGGTAAGCATGTAATGAAGCCATGAACATGAGCTAAATGATAATACCTTCTGCCTGTCACTGATGAATACCAGATTGAGCTTCTCTGGCCTGCCAATGTCATCTGCAAACTGCTCCAAGAACCAAATCCAGCTATCCTTTGTCTCTTGTTCAATCACAGCTATTGCCACAGGGAATATATTGTCATTTCCATTCTTGGCAGTGGCAGACAATAATTGCCCACCTAACCTACCCTTCAAGTGGCATCCATCCAGCCCAACAAAGGGTTTACAACCACCTAGAAAGCCAACCTTCTGGACATTGTACCCAATGTACATCCTTTTAAAATTGGGCTCTGCATTCTCATTTTTCATCTCTGTTTACAGAATCACCCTACTTCCTACATTTGTCCTTAATATCATTTCTGCATAATCTCTAAGTAGGCTATATTGAGCCTCTTCATCCCCAGTAATCAGCCCCCCTAGCTGCCTTCCTTTCTCTATACACCTGACTAAGACTTAAATCAACTGAAATCTTCTACATCACATGGTGCTTAACACTTGAGACCTCCCAATTAGGATTCTTACCAAAATCCTCCAAATACCTCTTTGTCACATAGGCTGATGTAACTTGCCCATTTTTAAATGTTAGGGGGCAAGTACACTCAGGATAAAATGTCTTGATCTCAAATGTGCATTCTCCAGTCACCATTGAGGCATAACACCTCCATCCACAACTGTTCTTACAATGTACATAAATCTTCTTCTTCTCATTCAACTTCCACTTGACATCAATGTGATGCTGAATCACATACTCCCTCAAAGCCTTCCTAAACACTTGGGAGTTTGGGAACTTCATCCCTTTTGCCAACCTAACATTTTCCATATCAGTCCTTTCATTGAACTTTAAATTGCTAGGCCCCTGCTCATCATCAGAACTATCCACACTTGCAACATCATCCCCTAAAGTTGGTTCAGCCCACTTTTCATCTAAATCTATGTTTGGAGGAGGAACATTGCTTGGGCTAGGTGCATCTGTGTTTGGTTGAGGTGTATTAGTGTTTGGATGAGGTGTATCAGTGTTTGGATGATGAGGTGTATCAGTGCTTGGATGAGGTGGAGAAGACTCACCAAAAATGTCATCAGCAAAGTCTTCTCCTTCCAAACCTTCATTCAACCAATCAAACTCGTCCTCCAGACCATTACCCCCTGTAGCAGCTCCTGCTCCACCCCCTACACCAGCCCCTGCTCCAGCTCCTACACCAGCCCCTGCTCCAGCTCCTACACCAACCCCTGCACCATCAGGAATTTCAACTGCAAGTGGAGCATTACCACTTTCCACATACAGTATGATGGTGTCTCTTAGCCTTCCCTCATTAGGCTTGCACAAGGGTACCACATCTTAATCATCTTGTATGAGCCTCAAGTCTTGCTCTAAGTTGCCCCCAGAACCTAAATAATGAACCCTATAAGGTTCATCAATCCCCAATTCCTCACATATACCTTTTATTTCAAAATAACTAAGCAAATTAGGATCCCTGTACACTATTCCAACTTTCCTACCAAAGTATTCTAAACTAGGGTTTCACAGAAAAGCACCCCCATAATGTACCTCCAATTTCACTTCCTCATCCATCTGCAATAACAAATTACCATTTGACACGTATACAATTAACAATTAACAATTAAAGAATTGTAAACAACAAAAGAGTATCCAGTTGCATGTTTTTGTTTTGCTTTTGGGATGCAACACACACAGAGGGACCATATTTTCTGCTTTGTTTTTTATTCTGTTTTACTAAATAGCACATGTAAACACTAAAATTTAAAGCTAATAGAAACTTGGGTTCACAGTGAGACACAATGACCAGGACAGACAAAATGCCCACAAACAAACACAAATCCAAAGAACAGGTGGTCACATTTTTCATAAGCATCAACAAACACAACCAATATTCTCATTCCATTACATATAATGTTGACCATTGATTGATTACTAAAAACACAACAAACAATCACAAGCCCAAAGTAAAAACCCAAACAGTGACTAATTTCGTACCAGGATTTTAGTCCCTCGAACAACCCGTTGCTTGTCTAGGTTTACATTTGCAACACTATGTCAATATCAGATGCAGAAATGGATTTTTGCGTTTCTAGGGCTCGTGAGGAAAAGAGAGTGAGTTCGTGTTGTTTGATTCGTGTTATGATCTAATTTGGAATAAAATGGTGTTTTTCTAACGTCTGAGGGTGAGGTGGGTAACAGGGGGGGTAACGGATTGAAGTTCAAGTGGGCAAAGTGATAAGTTTTGAACCACGGGTAGGCAAAGTGCAAACGGCCCAAATCTCAGGTGGGTTTATTGTAATTATCCCTAATAATAATAATAATAATAATAATAACTAGTCGCTAACCCGTGCAATGCACGGGATTGTTTTAAATCAAATATTAACATGTTCAGGTTTAAACATTTCTCTAATTTCAATTATTGAAAGCTATATTGGCTCTAATATAAGATGAAACATGTAATTATGATGAAACTATCAAAATATTACACATAAAATCATTAAAAATGAGATAAATGCAAATATTATGAAGTAATATATTACAATAATTGTAATGTGCTCTTACATTTGGTTTAATAAGTATTACTAAAGCACCAGTAAATAGAATAAATATACAATTGTGCTTATATCTTCAAGCTTTATCCAATGCTTTTCAAGAATCTATTTCCTTCCTTTTTTAGGCTCTTCTCTTTTCTCAACTTCTTCAAGCTACTTGATTTTTCACCAAATTAGTATCAAATATAACACCAAATTATACCAATTCATCAAAGATTTACAATGTAACACCAAACACTCTTAATGTCAATAAATTTCATAATAACCCCACCCTAACTATTGAATTATTAAAAAAGTTTAATATGTCTATAATCTTCATGAAAATAAGTATTCCATTGGCTTTCATCATGAAATTCAGAAATAAATAAAAAAATAGATTATTCACATACAAAAGAACTTCAATATATCCAAGTTATAAATAAAATACCAATACAAATTGTGCTAAGGTGAAAAATGGTATTATCTGTTGCCATAAATAAATACAACATGACCTGAGACCTCAAAAGCTTATGTGAAACATGTTTAAATTGTACTATATGGTTTAATTTGAACATTAAGAATACAAAAGCCACAAATCTAGATATTTATGGCATTTGTTTCAAAAGTTTATGCCAAACCAAAACTAAAGGCATGCCTGAGTGCAGTTCACAAAGGCTTTGTGGCTTGGCAGTGTTGTCAAAATTTGTGTAGTCTTCCAAACAAAAAAAAAAAAAAAATCCAAAAGGAAGGAAAAAAAAAAAAGAGTCAAAATTTGTGTGGTCTTCCAAACTAAAAAACAACCCTAAATAAATAAGGATGCAGATAATATGTAAAAAGATGGGTATTTAATAATGAAAATTAAAAGAATGTAAGTTAAAGGGGAAAAAACCTTGGGGGTGCCTACTATATTTGCCATTTATTTTTAAAAAGTCACAAATTTTGGCCAATAACAAATAAAAGTAGAAAACTTCTAAAAAATTCATTCAAGCATTGCACAATGTAGGGATGTGTGATTAAATAATGCATATATATTTGTATGTTTCAAGAAGTTGCAAGGGTACCAAAAAAAGTAAAAAATAGTGATGCCAATATCACATTGCACAACTTATTATTGATAGAACTACCAATATTGCAAAATAAAACTCTGTTGCTCATAGTTTGGCTAAACACGCTATTAATATTCCAAACTTTTTAGTGTGGATGGAGGACGTTCCACCACAAGTTTTTTCTGTATTTAAGGCTGATTTAGTTGATCTTTTTTAATAATATTATTTAGCTTCTTTCTCAAAAAAAAAAAAGAAAGAAAAGAAAAACAGAACTGTGACACTAAATATGAAAACAAACATAACAAATACAGCAATTTATTTATGTGGTTATGCCCCCAACAACATAGGTTTTTGTTTTTACCTCAACAGGCTGCCTGAGGTTGATCTTTTGTGTAGGTTGTATATGCCTAGAATCACTCACATTATTAAAAGACCACATAAAAACCCAAAACCCAAAATCCAATTTGCATTTAATTTTGGTAGGAAAATTTTGTGGGATATAAATTTAACTAAAGCAACAACTAAACCACAAACCCAAAAATTAATCATTCGTATTCTAGATCCCATCAAGTTTCCTATCATGGGCTAACCACAATTCAAAGAACACCAACTAAGAAGCTCTGCAACCATAAATTTATTGACCCGACTTTGATATGTATAGTTTACAGCTTTTGTCATGTTAGAGAATGAATAGAGCATCAAGCATAATTGTAATCGACCAATCAACAATTTTATCAATACAAATTAAGTTTGACTCCATGACATATAAATTGTAATCAAATAGCACTAAGAAAAAAATTGCTCTAAGTCTTAAAACACTAACTAAATTTGAGAAAATATTATATAATAAAGAATTGAATACAAAATATTACCTTATGCAACATTAGTGACAGAAGCAAATTGAGAGTGGTGATGGATTTGGCTGAGATTAAAGAGAGAGGATAGGGTCTGAGTTTGAGCCCTGAGAAAATAAAAGACAAACAAATGAAACAAATCAAAGAGAGATTATAGGCATTGGTTAGCTACATCCTCTGATACTGAGGTGAAATTTCAAACATGATACAATACCTCTTTTAGGCATTTTGTCATATAGATGCGTGCCTGAGCATATAGGGTTCAATAATTCAAATAAATTACTAACTATAAGAGATATTATGAGGTAAAAAAAAAAACAATTTAACATATGGTAATCAAAATTTAACATACCTCCACTTTTTGAAATTCCAATAGAAGGTTTATCAGTTCCAAAACAATGTAAGAATTAGTGCTGGAATATGTAACGAACAAACTCATAGGATTTTCTTGTATTTAGCTTTGGACATGTAAATATGTAACGAACAATACTATGAAACCAAATAATATTGTACCTGGAAGGAGTAAATATCTAAACCTTTTTCCTGCTCCTCCTCCTCTAATGAAGTGGTCATGATGTGCACATTTACTGATAACCTGCAATCATCAAATCACAGCTGATAGCCAAGCCAATAATTTAAAAAAATTACAAAGTATATTATTACAAACATGATACAATATCTCTTTTAGGCATTTTATCGAATGGCTGCCCCTACCCAAGCATAAAGTGTTGACATAATAATTCATATAAAATACAAACTATCTGACCTAAAATTTCAAAGTGCTAGAAGTTTAATTGTTAAAAGAGGGAAAATAAATAAATTTAACATACCTCCATGTTTAGAAATTCCAATAGAACGTTTAGCAGTTCAGAAGCTAGTCTCTGCTGCAACACTACAAGAATTAGCTTGAGTTCGTGTTTGAATTATTAAAATCGTATTGTTTAAATACAAACATAGAGGATCCATTTAAAAAACAAAAAATCAATTGAAAGATCTTATCTTATATGTATGTATATTATTACTCATACCCAAAGAGACAACAAAAACAGGGGTAGGTATATAAGAGGGAGAATCAGATCAAACGTGTATTTCTATTTTTGCTTACGTTGAGATTGAATTCTAAGACTGAAACTTAAAATCCAGAATTCCAACAACAAAAACACACAAAAACCTCTTTATCTAATAGATCAGAAAATAGACAATCGCTTACCGTTGCTGGGAAGAGATTGCCTCAGATGGGAGTGGCGACCAAGGAGAAGGATTTGCGTCTAGGGTTTTCAGTTTTGGGTTTCCTGCGTATTCTCTTGTAGACTCCAATCGTGTTTCCAAGCTGAGTTTGTGTTTGTGTCTAACGCTTTTTTTTTTAAAAAAAAGATAAGCATCCGGTCAGATGGGAGTGGAGACAGAGAAGAAGGATTTGGGTTTAGGGTTTTCAATTTTGGGGTTTTGTATAACTTTTTTTTTTTTTTTTTGCTATTAATATTCCAATATAGCAAAATAGAACTCCAATTGTGTTTTCAACCCTAGAGTTTTTATTTCTCCAAAAAAAAAAAAAACCCTAGAGTTTTTAATTTTATTTTTTAAATTTATAAAAAAATTTATTTTTTAAATATTGTGCTGACGTGGAAAATTGTGGGAGCTTTAAAAGCTTCGCTTATATATATATATATAGATAATAATAATAATAATAATAGTTTACCTTCTAAAGATTGCTCCCTGTACATCACTCTATTTTCTTGGAGGTAGTCACACTCAAAAGCTATTGATTGGAATGTAGGCTATTTAAAAGAGAATTAATGATTTTGCTTATATGATAAAAAGCTTTCAATTCTGCTTTTGAATATATATATATATATATATATTTTGCATGCAACTATTTAGAGTTATGTGCATTGATTTTGTTTCTGATTTGTTCACTTCATTAAAATAGTATCATCTCATGCTTATGTTGTTTGATGATGTGCAATTTTATAACTTTTTGAAATCCAATAAAGTCTAATGAGTAGGAGCTTTGTGCATGACTACGACCTTTTAATGAGTAAGAAGCTATAGTTGTAAGATTATAAGATGTTATTAACTTAATTATAAGATGAAAGGCAAGTTAAGTTGCTTAGATTTTGTGTAAAATGTAATTTTTACTTGAAATCAGTTTTCACATGCAGGTTTAAAGGAAATAGATGAGGTCAATATTGTCATAGCATTGAGCAACCATGATAGCTAATTGCGGTTCTATTGACTTTTGTGTAAATTAAATGTCTAGAACAAAGATAAAAGTGACAATAGTGTTTATTGAAATTATTGACACAATGAGTGTTTTTAGATGCATGATCTGCAAAATACATTATTGCAAACATTGAATTTGTGTAATGAGGTTGATTTTTAGTTAATATGAAGTTGTATGTTTTTATTGTTGTAAAATTGAATTTTAATTCTGGCTTTGAGCTAAGTAAACATACAACAGTTGCAATTCTTTGCAATTAGTTTTCATATTGTCTTTAATAATGTTGTTTTTTTTTTCCCTTATTTTCTTTTATCTTTTTCTTAATGGGGGGAAATAAACATCCTATCAATTCTTTTACTCTTTTTTTTTTGTGGGGTAGATTAATTATCTTTTTATTTAACTATCTCGTGCATTGCACGGGTTAGCGCCTAGTTTACTATATAATAAAAGTTAGGGACAATGAAGTGAACAAATCAGACACAAGGTATTGCATGGTCCTCAGACTCAAACCTGTGGGGAAACTAGGCACTTCAGAAAAAAGCTAAGTTCTAGACAGAATCAAGGTATTGCATGGTCCTCGGACTCAAACCTGTGGGGAAACTAGGCACTTCAGAAAAACTAAGTCCTAGACTGAACCTAGGTATTGCATGGCCCTCGGACTTAAATCTATAAGAAAGCGATCCTCGGATCAGACACTTGTTTAAATCTAGCGTGCTCGGCTAGTCGCACAGTCCGCGGGGCAGAGCACCCAATTACTTTCCTGGTAATTCTTATATTGTTAACTTAGTTAAAGATAGCGACCGAGGGCTATCGTCAGCTTTATTGAAATTAGGGTAACAACTCTTCATTATTGCTAACGGCATTAACTCTAAAGTTCCATTGAAGGCAAAAATAACACACACATTAAATAATTATTACAGAGAAAATAAAAGATCTGTAAAATAAGAAGAACAGCCTTTTTTATTATTATAAAAGGAAGATACATCATACATCAGATGGCTTGTCTTAAAGCTAACTACAGTAGAAGAAGCCGAGGATGGCTGGTCTTAAAGCTAACTACAATAGAAGAGGCTGAGGCAAGCTTGTCCTAAAGCTAACTATAGTGGAAGAGGCTGAGACAGGCTTGTTTAAAGCCAACTCTAAAAAAAGAAAGCTCATGGGAATGGAAGATCCGTAGTCTCGTCCCAGCATCAAACAAGCCTGTGGATATGGCACCGGCGATGAGAAAGAAGAAGAGGCGAAAGTGCCTGAGGGCCCCATCCTAGGATGTCCCATTGATTCTCTCCCAGTTTCATGATAATTAGGCATTGGGAGAGGGCAACACTCGGGCATCAACCGTTCAGCAATCTCGCAAACCTCCATCGAGGTCCCACCATCAACGCGAGACCCAAACTTTGTCACGCCAAAAGACTGATGCGACCCGCACTTGCTTCGATTCTTAGCTGAAGGAGGAAAGCCTCCTTGCTTACTCGGTTGAAGGAAAGGAACACCTTTGTCCTTTGTTTCCTTTGCCTCAACTGCTTCGCCCTTATCCATGGCCATCTCCTTCCCTACGCCTTGATCATGACTTTGGCAAAGTCCTTGGAAATGCCTAAGGTGTTGAAAGCTTGAAGTTTCTGCTGAGCGTGAGGATATGTAAATGAGAAAGAGCAATTCCCCCAGAGGGCCTTATATAGAAGGTGAAGTCTAGTAGAAATCAATCCGCCCGAGATTCGAGGGGTCAGATACGGCGAAGTAAATCCCGTCCAATTTCCAAAGAAATTTCCAATCGTTGGATCCACGCCATTTCACGAGGGCATTAATGAGGGCGCGCTTCGTGCACCGAAACATCAGGAACATGCCTTGGGCAGGTGAAAAGGCTCTGGCACTGATGGAGGACAAGACTCGATAAACCATGGCAAAGGACCGAGGACATCAAAATTCCTCCTCTCCACCCGAGGAGCCTGACAGCAGGATTTTTAGGGGCTATTGTGGGGCCAAGGAATTAGGTAACCCTGGCCTACTTCGTACCAAGCCCAAGGCCCATGCCGAGGAGAAAGAAATGTCCGAAGACAACGCAAAAAGTCCGGATCACCCAAGAGGACCACCGAGGATAACTATGTCCTCGGCCAACCCCGACCAGAGGAGGGAGAGTCAACACCCCATCAAAGGCAGCCTCCTAGAGCACTCCAAGAGAAAGAACGAGTATAATGTGCCGATCATGGGAGGACGGTGGAAGAGCAAACCCGAGACAAACTGTCATCTCCACATTAAATGCCCACCGCTGGCGCTCTGGCCGCATTAATGAGGAAATGACCCCTGAACACTGCAGCCTTGGTAGTTGCAACTTACAGAAGGATGAAAAAATGGGTGATGGGAAGGGCACTCGAATAGTGACTTGCCTGGTCGACAAATGTAGAGTTAGGATCAACTGAAAAGAGATATATAATGTAAGAAATCCTCCAGAAAAAAGGGGCATGAGAGGCAAGAAAGGCGGTACTACTGGTATCATTTCTGTAACTAAACACCGAAGAAGCAATAAGAATTTCCAGCCCCTAAGAGGAAGGCCGAGGAGTAATATTTCATGCCTCAGCCTACATTCTTGTCGTTTAACCCACTCACCACCACATTTAGTCGTTGCAATCCTTACTAGAGCCTAGTTCTTGAACCCATACTCTACAAATTCATTGTATCGGGCTAGTTGGGCTTGAGCCCACTTCATCTAAGGAAAAGTGCTCAAACCCGGCCCCTACAATAACCAAAATAAAAAAATCTATCGTATATTTCCTTACAGTCATCATTCATGTGTTCTTTCACTTTTTTTTTTCTTTTTCATTTTTTTTTTTTACGTTGTGTTGATGTTTTTGTCGTTCTATTCACATTGCCTCTCTTCTTTTTCCATTTTTTCATGGGATGGCAACAAACATGTTGATTAGAAATCCTAATTTCAATAGGATCTAAATTTTATATCAAATGAAACTCTATTAATATATATATATATATATATCGTTTGGAGAGAAGCTTACCCCAGTATATGAATTCCCAAATCCCATAATAACGCAGTTGTGCATTCTTTATTCATTTTTATTTTTTTAATCAATCAGTTCAAACAATTAAAAAAAAAAAAAAGCTCTTTCTTTGTTTTTTGTATTTTGTTTTTATCAAATTAATTAGGCTTTGAGTATTGGTTTCCTTTTGTTAAAGCTAATTTTCTTAACTTTAATCTAATTTATATGTTATAGTTTGAGAATCAATGATTAAATAGGGTTATACATGTTTATAAAAAAAAATATAGCTAGACATGTGTTGATGCCCACTTTTGACAAAGGACCCAATAGCAAAAGAAGCCCAACAATATGAAGAAAGTGAGAAGAAAAAATAGTAAAGCAAGCCCAACAGGCCCACAAGAATAATAAGAGATAAAGAGGAAGTAAATAGGTCGGAGAAGCCAGGAAATGAATTAGTAAATTCATTGGGTTGGGTTAAAGGCCAATAAGCCTGAAAAGTAATAAGAGGTAAAGATGTGGTAATTGGGCCAAAGAAACCCAAAAGATTTAGAAAAAAGCTTATGGGAGTTAAAGAGGTAAAAAGGAAGTAAATGGGCCGAGGAAGCTCGAGGAATGAAATGGGCTAGCATAACTAGAATGTTGGCCAGTAAAGCCCAAAAGAGGTGAAGATATGGAAAGTGGATTGGCATGGTAGGAGCATCAGCCCGTAAGCCCACGGGTAACGAGAAATAAAATAGAGGTAATGATATAGCAGGAACAATGAAGTAGCATGATACGATCCCCAGCCAAGAGGTCCACAGACACAAGAAAGAAAGGAACATGGGCTAGGTAAGTAAGAGAGGGCCTTCACCCAAGCAATGCTCGGCCCGAGGAAGGAGTGAAAGGCAAGGGACATGATCCCAAAAGCCCTATATGTCATTCATGCCGTAAGAGTTAAACACCCACCAAAACGTACAGCAGAATCAGACAAACACAAAGGCAGCAGAAATGACGTGAAGGCCAGAAAGAAATGGATTCAGACGAAAGTAGAGCATACAAAAAGGGCCTAGGCACCACCTACTTACACTCAGCCAATACATGGGAGGTAGGCCACGGGTCAAGGGTATTAGAGGGTGTGGTCTGGTGGTGAGGAGAAAGAGAGAGTTCATTTTAGGGTTCTTGCTCAAATTTCTTTGGGAGAAATGTCCTGCTGGGATGGCATCTCACCCAAAAGAAGTAAGAATAAGATGGGATCACTTGATGCATGCCATACAGGTAGGTGAGGGAGAGGCTCAATCTTTATCCAAGTGAGAGTAGTAAAAACAGAGGAAAGTAAGAAACAAGACAATCCATTTTGTTTGGGAATAAGGAGTGGTGCAGCCAACACATTCAGTGCAATACTAGTGGCTGGGCAACCGACAGGCCAATGGGCAGTCTTAGAAGGACACTCATAAGGAGCCAAAAGTGGTTGAGGGGTAAAAATGGAAAAACTCATCATGACAGACAATGTAAAGGGTGGTAGTTGTGAACAGTAGAGGGGCATCAAGAAAAGAGGTATCATCACCACGAAAAGAAATAGAGGTAGAACAAGAAAGAAAAATGAGAGAAAGGAAAAGGAAAACACAAAAATCAGAGAAAAGCATGAGTGATAGGAATAGAGGCATGCATCAATAGGCTACCCATTTCTCTCCCTCTTGACAAACCCACTCTCTGAGAAGTTAAGAATTAGAGTTTAAGTCATCTAGGTCCTTTTTCCAAAGTGTGTAATCTCTATGGCAAAAACCTTCTCTAAGGTTACTCACATTGGAGATTGGCTCCCTTTTTAGACTTGTGTTTGCTGAATAGCTAAGTCCATATCTTTGGCAGACAAGTTTTACCTTTTGATTGATGAATGACTAGTTTGTTACTTTATTATTGAACTGCTTGCTGTAACTTTGTTATTTGTAATTGTACTATTCTGCCATAAACTTGTTAGATTCCTTTGTCCTTTTATTTAGGCATTATAGACACCACATTTTGTACCCCTTAGGACTCGGGCCCTCGTTCCTCAATTATGCTCAAACTCTAAGGCTCAAGGCCAGGTTAGAGCCAAATCAAATATTAAATTGACTTAAGGAATGTTAAAATGGAAAATATAACTTTTTAAATGAGCAAAAATTTATTTTTGGAAATAAAATGACCAAAGTAGCCCTCAGTTTGCGTGTGTGGATCACGACTTGCGTACGCGAGCCGAAGCATTCGTATGCAGGCACATTCTTGCGAATGCAGCTAGGGTTTAGAAGCATAAGAAATGTAAGTTTTCTACAATAATGGTTGAGGTTTGGAATGAATCTCACATCGTCTGAGAGCCGTTCCAAACCCCATTTTCTCAACTATAAAAAGCCTTACATGGTACATTTTCAAAACACACAAAAATCCCATGGAAAAAACCTAAAATTCACTAGAAAATAGTGAATCAAAAGGGAGTTTTTCACAAAACACCCTCAAATAATTTTTTATTTGATTGAGACATTTTCTGAACCCAATCCTTTTAGTTTAATGTTGCTAATCACGTTTCTATTAATTTGTGAATAGATTGACTAGGAGGAACAGTCAAAATAAAGCTTGAAAGCTTCTTTTTTTGAAGTATTCTTTTGAACTTTTCTTTTTCCATTTCTGCCTTTAATTTTTTCTTTAATCTGTTTCTTTGTTTAGTTTATGTTTATATATGTTTGTTTAGGTTAGTTTTAGGCTTTTTTTATGTCTTTTTTTTTTTTTTTTTTTAGCATGTTAAGTTGCTAGATTTACCTTTTCTGTCTTGTTTGGCTTCTGCCCTGTTTCTCTGTTTTGGGTTTTCTGGGTAAGGATCTGCGTACATATGATCTACCCTACACACACAGGCCAAACTTATGCGTACGTAGACCTGTTCTAGCGTGCGTGATGTCGTTACCTAGAAACCCTAATTTTTTGTTTGTTTTGTTTCTACATTCACATGTTTATTCTATATAACCTCTTTTTGATATGTTTTAAGCCCCATATTTGCCTGTTCACCTTTTAACATGTTTGTTTGTTATCACATGTTTAAATTAGGGTTTAGATTAGGGTTTCTTAATTTTAATACCATTCGTTCACATGTTCATGCATTGATGCCACAAGTGCTGTGCTGCTGAGGGGTAAGTAAAGGGTAAGTCGTGCATTAGCAATGTCCATGCATTTGTGTTAGAGTTTCACTTTAATGATATGATGGAACATGCTTAAATGTGTTATTAGGGTTTATGATATGTTTTCCTTACCATGATGATATGTATGTTGCCGTGCTTGGGTGGTTGCCTTGTTCAATACATGAAAGGATTTCGTATGCTAGGGTTTCTTTTGTGTTTGGCTCTCTTGCTTCTGGTTGATAAGTATGTTGTTTTAGGATGAATGATGGCATAATTGTATGCTTAGATGTATGCTAGTGTGTGTGTAAGTATAGATACAAGTATCGAACGTGCTTTTAATTAGGTTAAGATATAAGACACAATGATGGGAAGCGAACCTTAGGGTTGGGCAATCTTGGGGGCATAACACCTTCCAAAGAACATATCTAAACTCCGAACCCATACTCTGGTAGTAACATTTTAAAAGCATTAAGGCATTAAGGTACATATAAAACTTCACACATATATTATTATATTCTTAATATTTATGCATTGATTTACTTTTCCAATTTATTTTAAAGAGTTAAATTACATG
The DNA here is from genome assembly GCA_023736055.1 of Quercus glauca. Lineage (NCBI taxonomy): Eukaryota > Viridiplantae > Streptophyta > Magnoliopsida > Fagales > Fagaceae > Quercus > Quercus glauca. The sequence goes on along the minus strand of CM043319.1, from coordinate 65,471,018 downwards.
CTTAAATTGTGTGTAATTAGATTAATCCCTTGATTTGATTGTTATTCACCATGAATTAATAATTTTATTTTTATTTTACGAGAAATGTTATGTCCACAATATTTTCACAACAAATCCTAAGTGGTAGGTTGTTATTGGTTGTTATGTATGGGTAAAAAAGTAATTTAAGTTTTGAATTCAAATTAGAACTAATAACAACTTTCAACCTATGATTTGTTGTGAAAATGTTGTGGACGTAGCACCCTTCTTTAAGATAATGCTATGAAATATGTAGTCAATTGAGATTCTAAAGAAACCTGATCATAATAATGAGTTCGGATCAAATTCTAAACAAACTCATATTGAAGTAGATTTTGCAATTAAGTAAATTAAACTAGGAAAGAAAAAAATGAAATAAAGTTTACAGTTTATATTAGATTGTATATGACAATTATATTAGCATATAGTTGTTTATATATTTTGTTATTGTGTCGATCAATATTTCTTAGATTAATTTTACTTCTAATCTTGTCTTTTAATCTTGCCCCCTAACGCAAAATCCAGGCCCTGCCACAGGTTGGATTATTATGTTATTTATGTTGTTTTGATTGTGATGAACTAAATTTTATTTTAGAGTGGTGTTCATGTTTATCAAATGGTCAAAATGAAAAATGACATTTTTACTCTTCAATTAATTCAAAATTAAGGTTTTATCTCTTAGAGTTCGTTTGGTTGGAGTGATTTTGGGAGAGATGAAAATTAAGGAGGGGAAAATAAGAGTAAAAATGAATAATTGAAGTATTTGGTTGGGGGGTGATTTTGTTTTGTCCTCGTGCCCACATTTTTGGGGGGGGGGGGAGGGGTTTGTTTTCTCCCTAAATTGGAGAAAAAATGGGCTTAGATGGGAAATTACCCATCTGCCTCATTCCCTTTTCCACATTATTTGTTGTCTTTGTTTTTTTTTTTCCAATGTTAAATGTTCAGTATTTTTTAAGATCTTATTAATTTTTAATTTTTATCTGTAATAGGGGTATTTTTTAAATAATAATTATTTTTAATCACATAAAAAAGTTTTCTATTTTTTTTAATACTTTTTTCTTCCGACCAAACACACTTGAATGAAAATGGCTAAAATAGGTAACTAATTTTTTTTTTTTTTTCTAACTATCTAGTTAGTAGTTAAGGTTTTGAAACTATATTTTTTACTAGCATCTCGAGTTTAAGAGACTCGATTTAGGGTCATAAATCGAATTTTAAAGACTCGATTTTCATAGTCTGATCGGGTCTGATATGGCATCTTTTTCCACGTGGCACATGGAAATTGAGTCTCTAAGACTTGATTTACAACCAAAACAATTTTAAAAAGTTCTAAGTCTCAGATCAGACCTCACCAGTACACAAAATACCCAAAAAAAATTACAATCATATCATACCTCACCCAGGCTGCGCGTGACGGCTTGGGTCGCATGCGGCCTGGGGCTCCTCGCGGGGCCTGGGTCTCACAGGGCCTGGGTCTCGCGCGGCCTGGGTCTCCCTTGCACGGCCTGGGTCTCGACCCGATCCAGTCAAGCATGAAGAGAAGAGAGCACCCTTTTTTCTTTTCTTCTTTGGCTTCTTTTTTTTTTTTTTTTTTTTTTTGTTTGGCTCTGATTGTTTTTCTTTTTTATCTGGGTCTGATTAGAAGTTTGAGAAAGGAGAGTGGGAGAAGAGGAGGAGAGAAATGGTAGATGTAAATCGAGTGTATGAGCGTCGAAATATAAATCGAGTTTATAACACTCGATTTTTAGTGCCACGTCAGAATATGAATGCCACATCAGAACATGAAAATCGAGCAACAAAAACTCGATTTATAGCCCAAAATCGACTCTGATAAACTCGAAATGCTAGTAAAAAATATGGTTTCAAAATCGTGTCTGCTAACTAAATGGTAAGGAAAATGGGGTTAATTTCTATTGCAACACAATGTGAACACTTAAGATACGTTTGGTATACTGAATGAAGATTACGATAGGAATTGTAATCTTTATTACTAGTAATAAAGTGTGTTGTAATGTAATAACTAAACCTATTCATTAGTTTGGTCGTGAGTTATAACATTAGAATGAAATTTAACATTTATTTTAGGAAATATTTTACTCATACAATTATATCTCCTTAAAAATTGTTATTATTAAATTTAAGAGAGATATGTGTTATTTTTTATGATTTTTTATTTTTATAATTGTTAGATATATATAGAAAGTTTGTTTATTTGGAAATAAATTAAGTTTTGAAATTATTATACTTACTAAGGAATAGCTAATACAACATTTTAAAGAGGAATAATTATTCCTCATTTTGAAGAATGACTATTCATAAGGAATGATTATTCCTTATAATAAAAACATAACCAAACTAAAGAATAACTAAACCATAGGAATAACTATTACATTACAGCACCTATTACAGTCTACACCAAACATGCCCTTACTAATGTTTGATTTTTAAGCGTAAGCTCAAGTGCAATGGGAACAAACTTTTAAACAAAAAGCTTGAAAATTTTCAAAAAAGTCCGAGGTGAGAGAAAACAATAATGACGTTTGGGGGAAATTTGAAAGATTGAAAGAAAGCGGTGCGGCTTTGTGCCAAAAGTATTTGACAAGAAAAGACCAAAAATGACGAAATTGTCCTTACGAGGTACGGACCCATCAGTGTTGGCATCATCAATATAAAAAGGGTCAGAGACGCAGAGGCAGAGAGGGCAGGGCAGGAGTAAGAAAGGCTGTTTTTTTTTTTTTTTTCAAATTTTTTTTTTTTAAAAGAACGCCTTTCTTTGCTCTCCTCCTCCTCCTCCTCCTAAATGGAAGGCCTCGAGGTTGAGGGTCCCGCCTCCGCCTCCGCTGCCCAGACGGGCCCACCTGAATCACACGATCTTGATCATGATCTTGATCTTGGCTACTCTTCACCCGTTGGATCTCCGGACCACGAACACCATCACCACGACGTGCTTCCCGAGATTCACGCACTGCCGTCCGATGACGATCCTGATCATGATCACGATCCCGATCCCGATCACGATCACGATCACGGTCCAGAGCATGAGCATGAGCAGGAGCAAGAGCAAGAGCAAGTTCAAGGTCCCCCCGGTGGGCCCGCCGTCCTCACCGATGATCTCAAGCATAAGATTATTAAGCAGGCAAGATAACCTTTCTATCTCTCTCTCTTTACACTCCCTTATTTATGAGATAAAAACAAGAAGAAGAACAGGTTTTTGATCTAAGAAATCAAGTCGATTTGACTTGACCTAGGAGTTTAGAACCCGACTCTCCGGGCTGGGAATAGATAGTTTTTTTCTGTCACTATATAAGCTTTACGTTTTGTTTGGTTGTCTAGAAAATGCTGGGAAAAAAATTGAAGGAAATATGAAAGTTGTTATTTTTAGCAATATTTGATATGTGAAGTGCCTTTGAAACCTTTGGTAAATTAAATGAATGCATGTTTGTACTCATAACCGTGCAATATGGGAAGTCCTTGAAAGTTGAAACATTTAGATGGCACCCACAACCCCCATAAGAATGGAGTGGTGTGTGAGGTTAGGGGTTCAAGACTTGTCAAGATTGATACTTGTCATTTATTGCCAATGCGAAAGTAGTCGTTTGGGATTTTTTTGTTAGTTCTATTGATCCAAAGTTCAGGTGTTATGTATGTCCTCAAGTTCCATGGAATTCTTTTATGGTTTTTCAGGCAGAGTACTACTTTAGCGATGAAAATTTGCCAAACGACAAGTATATGATGAGCTTGGTGAAGAAGAATAAAGAGGGGTTTGGTAAGTCTCCCAACTTTCGTAATTTGATTTAGCTCTATGTTGATGGTGCCATAAATTATGCCAACATTCCACATTACAAACACATGAATAGATGCTGACAGACATAAATTTAACTTGCGTGTTTTTTTTATTTTATTTTATGTTGTAACATACTAAACATCCATTGCTTCCAAATTCTTTAAATCTATGCTTTTGGAATCCAAACAAATATGTAGTCTTTGTGACACTCCCTTGCCAGTGCTTTGATATCCATCTGATAATATCAAGAGGGACGCTAAATTGGGAAAAAAATCTTTAAAAAATCTTTAAAAACTTAAAATCTGTTGATATAAATCTTCCATGTTCTATAACATTAGCCACAAACACAGGGCCACCGGATTCAATCTTTTTCAGCCCTTAGCACAATCATTTTTGATACAAGACTTTAATGCTAAATCAACATTGTCTCATTCTCGCATATTATTCTATTTCTATCAGTATTATTTAAGGAAAACATTTCATAATTAGAAAGACAAGAATAGGGATCATGAAAATGATGAGTAAAGCAGGTACTTCTGACAGGTTGCCCTGCCTGGGTGTTTTCCTGGTGCAGCAAGTTCTTGCTGTGCCGAGCATCTAGGATTGGTCTGAATGACAACGCACCTAACTGCAGACTGATTCCTTCTCTATTCTTGTAAGTCTTTTTGCAGGGAGCAGTTTTTGGTTTTGGCTGCACCCTGCTTCTAGGAATGGTCTTAATGACTATCCCTGCCTGGTTTAGTTTGTCCTAAATACATTTCTACTTTGGATAGGCAAAATACATTTAATTTTCAAAAATCATTCTTGGTCCATGAGTCCTGGTTTCCCTTAATTATTATGTTTGGGGTTGGAACAAAGCCAAGGGTCTTGTAGCTCAATTGGCATCTTTTGATGTTTCCAATGAAGATGTCCAGGGTTCAAAACCCCTGAGTTATAAAAAAAGAAGGAAGTCAAACGTGTCAATCTGAATTCAGTAATTGTGCTCTTGTTAAAATGTTGGCTTTTCTCAAAGAGGAAACCAGGTATGTTAAATAATAATATTCTTTGGTCCTTGGATTATATTGTTTCAAATTGGATGCAGAGGTTGGACTCTCTGAAGTTCTTGTTTGTGGTTGGCTATATTATAAAATGCATTCTTAGTCAATCCTTTAAAAAAAAAAAATGAATACTTTATTCTGCAACGTTCATTCAAATCCTTTGACTGTGTCCTGCCCCTTGTTGCAGTAGTATCCATCCAAATCCTTTGATGGTGTCTCATGCACAGCAGCACATGTCCATTTGTATTTTGGAAATAATGCAATTGCATGTAAACCTGTGAGAGTTAGAGTTGATGTACATTTCGATTTGAAAAGTTGATGTACATTTCATTGGGATTCTTTTAATGATTGATTAATTTTACTAAAGAATAGAAGCTCCCTCATTTACACAAGATATATACATAAAATACTCCAAATAAATTACGATGAATGAAAGTTACAATCTAAAGGAGTAAGAATCTTAAACATTGATTTTAACTAGATAACCTAGACTTCACACCCTCAAATGTGTGATGAATCCTCTCCTTCCACAAAAGTCCAAAAAAAGGCATAAAGGGGCTAGATTCCAAACGAAGGAAGAATACCAAACCAATTCCTCGAACCAGAATATAGATCAACGAAACTCTTTCCATGAAAATGTAATTTCCTGAACCTCTTAAATTTTCATGATTTTAAAGAACATCAAATTTGCCATTAGAACCCCCACCTCATGTGATTAGGACTCCCATTGTTTAGGATATCAGAATATAATGTATCAAATTTAGAATCAACTAAATCTTTTTCTAATAATTAAAGTAAAAAATAAATCTGATATTTCTTGTGCTTGTCTTTTGTTCTGAAACTCCAAATAAGAGATAGCTGAGGCGTCCTTGTCAGCTGCAATGATATGCAACTTCGGGTAGGTCACTTTCAATGATTGGTTTCCATACCATATATCAATCCAAAGCCTGATTTAATTGTCATCCCCTAGCACTTGCTTTACATACTGCAAATCTATCCCAACTTCCACTAGTACTCTTCCATATACTACATCCATGGGTACTTCTTACCCTTATCAACCATCAACCCCAATCCTCCCCATATTTCAAACCAATGATCCATTTATACAAATGAGAACATTCCTCCGATAATGTCATAGCCATTTGTCCAACACGGCTATATTAAAAGTGCCATGGCTATTTCTTGGGATATGTTGCTCATCAGCCTTTATTGCTGGATTTTAAGTGATAGAGGGGATAGGACCTAACATGTCTTAGGCAGGGTGCAGCCTCGCAGGGGTTCTTTTCATTTTTTATAATAATAAAAAAAAACTTTTTTTTTTGTTTTTTTTTCCCTTAAGAGAGGGTATAGGTTAATGTGTGTGCCTTATTAATTGATATGGTGGTTTGAAGGATTGATAACGGGTTTGATGGCAGTACTTACAAATAGTAAGTAAAAGAATGTTGAATGGCATGAGTAGCACATAATGTTGAATCCTTACGTCCACTTCCTGAAACAACTTCTAACTATGCTTGAACTTGCTGACCCTTTCCTTTACCACTTCTGACCCAAGGGACCTTAACTTTTATGATGGCTGGAATATGGAAGCACCGATGCAGTCACCACTTTTTTTTTTTTTCTTTTGATAGATCACCACTCATTTATTGCCAACATAGGAGCCATCTCTCTCTCTCCCTCTCCCTGTGTCTGTCCTTTTTTTTGCATCTGGGTGTTTGCAAACCTCAATCACCATGTTCCAGTCAACCTGTTTTCCTCTTGCTAGGGAAGAAACTTAACATGTTGATGGAGAAGATTTTGCTCCTATGGTTTTATTGAATTTTTCAGGGGGCAGTTATGCCCAAAGAGTAATTCTAAACCTTTTTGTATGTATGTCTATTTGAATCTATGTGTTTGTCATGCATATACACAAGGATATGCAAATAGAGAGTAGTACTAATAATTATCTTCTTATCTTTGTTGCAATTGGGTTGCCACCTTAACCTTGAGTATCTTAATTTAGAATCTTTTATATATATTTATTTTTTTGGTAAATAAATGACGCTTATTTTATCATATTTTCCTTGCAGTTCCTATAGCAGTTATAGGTTCTTTTAGGAAAATGAAGAAGCTCACCCGTGACTATAAATGGATAGCAGCTGCACTAAGGGAGTCTTCATTCCTTGTAATCTTCTTCTTTTCTTTACCTTCTTCTTTCCCTTTTTTGTGACATTGGAGTGCTCGACATGGTAAAAGTCATATTCAAGATCCATTACATAACTACTGCAGGTTGTGAATCCAAATGGAAAGAGGGTGAAACGACTTCATCCTCTTCAGTTAACTGAGCCTAGGGATCCAAAGGTACCACTTTTAATGGCATTGATATTTTTCACTCAGATGTAATTTTGTAGAATCTAATTTGTGGACCCTAGTTATACACTGTTTTGGTAGAAAATTTACCTGAGGATCATTCTATGGAGAACATTCAGAGGATATTTGGTGGAGCTGGAAAGTATGATTTTTTCCTCATTTATGTTTTCATGTGGTCAAGTTGCTCTTCATTTGTTTTTTCGTGTTGTCATAGTGGTGCCTTCTGCTTTATGCTGATTGTCGAATTTCTTTTTTAATTTTCAGGGTAAAGAATATATGTTTTCGTGATCCCCATGCAGTAGAAGAGTCAACGAAAGGCTGCAAGCCTGATATGCTGATCAGTAGTAAGGTGTGCAACTGGAAAGGATTGACTTTGTTGCTTTATTATTATTTTTTTTTCAAAAAATATTCTTTAGCATTGTTAATGCTGAATTTTGAGATGCTTGGAGATATGAACAAAATTTCTCTCCAAACTAATTTGGAGAGAAACTCTTCAAACTTTTCATATATCACTTTTTGGGTGTGACATTTGAAAATCTAACCGTTGAATTTTATGTTCCTTATGTTCTTAACATGCATATCAAATTTTGTTCAAATCAGATGTTATTTACTATTTGATCAATAAACTTATTTTTTATACACTATTTTAGATCACAAAAACTTGATATAGCAATTGATTTTTAATCTTCTTGAAATTTTGCAAGCACAAAAGATATAATAAGAACATGCAATCCAACCGTTAAATTTTTAATATAAAAATATGAGGAGTTTGTAGGGTTTCTCTCCAAACTAGTTTGGAGAGAACCTTTTTTCTTTATATGAGAAACTTTGAGACCTACGTGGAGGTGAACTGCTAGTGCTATGTCCCTTTTTTGTTTATTTGTGCTTTAGATGGAATGGTTTATATGAAATGCCATGTGCATACTACCACATGTTAGAGCCCTAGTGTGTGTATATATTATTTCTTGATTTGTGCCATCTCCAATGTACTCGGGTTGGCTTTTTTATTAATAATATCTTACATTACCTATCAATATATATATATATATATATATATATATAATTTCTTAGAGGTCTCTTGAAATACTTTCACTTGGAGCTTGAATAGTTGAATATGTTAGAATCTGTACCAAAGTTGTAAGTTTTCTTGTAGTAGGAGCCTTGTATAAATGATTGCAATCACTTGTTCTTGGCTACTTTCATTTTCAGGAAATAACTTGCTCTTGCTACTTTTGTGTACATCTCTTTGTTGACTTTATTTATGCTCCTTTTTTTCTTCTCTGGGTGAAAATGGAATGCTATGCGTGTAAGTTGTCCACAACATGTAGGCCTAGTGTGAGATGCTTGCCTACTTTTTCTAATATTTATTTGAGGAGGATTCCAGCTTTCTGGGTTTTTCAAGTTGCTGGAAATATTTTGTGCGTGTAGTTTTGATTGTATTATTTTGATTGGAAGCTTTTTAAAAGGTTTCTTATTTTTGAATGTAGTTACATGCTCTGGTGGAGTATGAGACTGTGGCAGCTGCTGAGAAAGCTGTGAGTATCAAGTCCTCTTTCAAATATTTTGGCAATTTGGTTGTGGTTTGGATAACTAATATTATAGGCTTGGTACTTTCCTGGTAATTGGATCAGGTGGCTACTTTGAATGATGAACAGGACTGGAGAAATGGCATGCGGGTCAAACCTCTAAATAGAGTGGTAATTCATGTGACCTTGCATCTCTAATTTTGGCAAAAATAGGTACTTGTGTTAATTTCTCTGCTTTAGGGAAAGTATGGGCAGAGAAGACAACCATGGAGGGGATCTGATTCTGAGAGGAACAACACTAGCCGGGGATCTGATTCTGAGAGGAATAGTACTAGCCGGGGATCTGATCATGCAGGAGATGAGGAAAATCATAACTTGAGTGAGCATCATGATGATATACCTGATGAAGAGGTCAGTAGTGTTAAATGTTTTTTTAAGGATACATATATCAGCATTTTATGTAATGCCTTTGATACATTCTCCTTTCAAATTTGTGTATCAGAGCATATTGTTGTTTGAGTTGTATCAGTATATTATACATTATTCACTTCTACAGTAGCCCTAGTACAAGACACTGAAATGTTATGGAAATTAATTTTTTGTTTTCTTACACCAGACTTTGTTGTTGTACAATGAAATAGAAGAATGCCCTGCATATTCAATTACGTTTTTATGTCTTCATTTTAGGATGGGGAGCATCCGTCCAAGGAGAAAAATGGGCATAAAGGTCGAAATCAAGGCAGACCTAGAAGGCAGAATTATCGTGGCAACAATGGGCTAGGTATCATACAAAACTTCCACTTCTTGTGCCTTTCCTTTTTTATTTACATTTAATTTAACCCAGACATTGATACTGTTACCCTTAGGTCATGGAAGAACTTCATCAACTCATCCCATTGAAGCCTCAAAGCCACCTCCTGGGCCAAGAATGCCTGATGGAACTAGGGGATTCACAATGGGGCGCGGTCGGCCTCCCATTTCCAATCAAAGTTAGCAAGTGTTTTGAATCTTTGATCACCAGATGGAGAGTAATTCTTGCACTTGATGCTCTTTCCAAATATCTTTTGGTGATCTGGGAGTCAGAAGTGGGTATATCCATGATGGATTATATCTGAACCACTTGGACTTACAAATTGTGTCATCATAATTACTTCTGACTCTATTGTTACACTAATGCTTGTTAGATTTGCTTGTAACATTGTGATTAAAAAAAAAATACGACTGCAGTCAGTATTCAGCCGTGGTTGCTCCTTGGAGACGGTGTGGATGTCTTAAGTTTCATCTTTGCCAAAAATGTTTATAAGTTTTTTCTCAAAGCCAACAAAGGACAGTGAGTTGGAAGTGATGGCACACCTCTGGTCAAGTGTGCACTACTCGTGAATTAAACCAATAGGAGTTGACTGCGATTCACCTAGCCTTCTGTAAGTTTGTGGAGAGTTACTCAAAAGTTGAATCTGTCTGTGTTCTTTTGTACGTGAGTCAGTCACAAGCAAATCTCCCAAAGAGTATTCACATAAGTATTTGTAAAATAGAATAAGATCCACATTTTGCCCAATCAACCCCGAAACCTTTTATATCAATCTATGTATAATTGTATAAAATCCATTTACAACTACAATAACCATGTAATTTACCTTGGTATTATTTATTTTGTATTTAATTTTTTATTCATTTTTTACGTATCTCAAGAATGAAAAAAGGGAAAATGGATAGTAGTTATTATTTGTGAAGAGCGATACAATTTAAAAAAGAAATTTTTTTGATATTTTAATAAAACAGAGTTTGGAATAGATAATTTAGTATTGGTATTTTTTAAAAATGATTATATAAAATAAGAAAAAAAGTAGATTTTTATATTAAAATAAACATGAATTTTTGCAGGAGTTGATTTAAATGCTTTAAAATTTTACAATTTAATGGTCACAGGACAATTTTTTATATCTGCATGATGCCATTCAACCAACTCGCAAGTCCTTAGCAACACATGATGGCTATGGGATGGGATCAAATTCTTTTTGGCGCACGAGTGTCTGCATTCTCTCTTTTTTTGGTTAACGTCTGCATTCTTTTTCATTGATTCTATCCTATTCCTTTCTATTCTTCTTTTTTCTTTATTTCCTTATCATAAATTTATCTTTATATATTTTGTGGGGGTAAAAGCCCAACATCATGTGTTGGGCCTAAGGCCCTATTTGAATATTACTGTGTGTCCGAAGAGAAGAAAGTGGTTGAGAAGGAGTTCATGTGGAAGAGATATACCTGGAAATGAACGAGGAGTATAGTTCGAAGAGAGCCCTAATGGTCCGAAAATGTTATTCTCCTCGGATACAAAGGGTCTTGATCAAGCAAATATCTGGAAGGTTCGAGTGATCTTCCTAACAACTTCAATGATAAGGACAAGTTTTGGGCATGCCTGGAGATGATAAGAACGGAAAAATATCTAAAAGGAAAAGCTGCTATCACCGTGTTTAATGCATTGCAACAACTTTCTTGGCTGCATTTATGTGGAGAAGACCCCTGAACAGTACAACCTCAGCTACCACCATTCATGAGAAACTAAAGAAGATATCTGATGTGACATGTACTCAAGTGAATGCTTAGATGAATAATAAGTGTACGATGAAGATGATTTAGAAGAAGGATATATAAATGGTATATGCCTTTAAAGAAAGGGGAGGAAAAAAAAGGGGAAGAAAAAAAAGGGGAAGAAGATTTTATTGTAACTCTAAGAACTGTATTCATCTTTCAATCAATAAAACACCTCTTCGGATTTCAATTTATTTAACTTTTAAGTGTGTTTTTACGTTAGTTCATCCCTGTATATTATAGTTAACTCTTGCTAAATTCATAACTAGCCCAGCTCTTTCACCCACTCTCTACAAATTCATTGTTCCGGATTCGTTGGGCTCATAATTCAAACCTTTTGGGCCTAGGCTACAAAACTTGACCCTACATATATAGATCGGGGATTTTTATTTTAATAGATGAATTTGATAAAAGTTTCATTCTAAATGATATGTTAACTATATGTTAAGAAGTGAAGCATGTAATACAGGTTTCACGATGTGAATGACTTTTTGTAAAATTACCATCATTGAGCTAGAATCTTTTCGTATTGTCTGTGCTTCTGTACGATGCAATTGAAGCGAAATTGGAATGAAAGTTGAGTTAATTAAGATCAATATGTATTTTTTTAAAAGTTCCTCTCAAGTAATGATATTTGGTCAAGTTTTTCAATGATTGAACTCATGGATAGGATGGAATATAATTAAGCAATATTGGTCTTCTCTATACTTGATTACATTTGTTTCATCCCATGTTTTTTCTTTAATATGAACGGGTATATACTATAAAGCTCTCTACCCGTTATGGGCAAACAATATAAAAATTAAAAGAGTTTAATTTATAATTTAACTAAGAAAGTCAATGCTAAGAACCTTATAACTCAATTGATTAACTTCTTTTGACATTTTTATGACATTTAAAATTTAAATTCTCTATCCTATTACACCTATAAGTAAAGCTTGACTTCAATGCACTAAAAATAAACTATAACGGATCTAACATACCATTAGAAAATTTTTCTTTGTACCATACCATCCATGATTAAAAAAAGTAAAAATTGGATTGATAAATGGCAAGCAAATCCCAACTCCTAGAACACAAAGAAGGACATCCAAATTCAAAAAACGTCACACTCAAGTAATAAAAAATAAATAAAAAAATAAAAAATCTCAGATGCCAAACAAACAGCCCTCTATGACCTAACGCAAAATGTAAAAAATCCCGCACGCTACAAAATGGCGCGTGATTAAAAATTTTGATCTAAAAAACCTTCCTTCAGAGAAAATCGAAGTAGTAAGGTAGTAGTAGGTTTACCACCTTCTCTCCGACTCTCTCTCTCTCTCTCTCTTCCCTCCGCCATTTCACAAACGAATACACAAAACACAATAATAAAAACAGCTAGCCGTACAGCCGGTTCGGTTGGAGTCATAAAAACTCAAAATACTCAACTTTCTTTTTCCCCAAGTTTTGAATTTGAATGGCCTCTCTTCTCTCACCAAACTCAACTCCAAGATCTCTCTTCATTTTCACTCTCTCTGTATCTCCGCCTTCGTCGTAACCATGCCTTCGTTTTCTCATTCTCTGAATCTTCACAGCTCCCGATTTCCAAAACCGCTTTCTCCTTGCATTCGATCCGACTCTTCTTCATTTCCGCATTATCTCAAGGTATATCTCAATTTCTTTTAGCTCCTCCTCCTTTTGGTTTTATTAGTCAAACATAGCTCTCTTTTTTCCCCTGATTTAGTATTGGATTAATTTTGAATTGGCTCATTGTTTTGTTATTTACATTTGTGTAGCTAAATGCACCGATTTTTCGAAGTCGTGCGTGCCGTTTACAGCGCAGTCTTGTTCGATTCAAGGCCTTCGATGATGTATGTCAATTTGTAGGCTAATTGTTATGCCAATATTTTACATCATTATTGACTTTTTTTTTTGTTTTAGCTTTGGCGGAATTTTCAATTACAAATTCAATATACTGTTCTGATCATTTTCCTTTGTTTCAAATTGTTGTTATTGGTGATTATGGAGATTAAACTTGGAGAATCGTTTTGTTATATAGGATTCATTTGGTATACCGTCGCTTAATGATTGGAATGACAATGATGGGATGTCTGGGTACATGCTTTCATCCAGTGAAGGCGAAGATAGCGATACTGAAATCTTGCTAGGTCCATTACATGACGATGAAATGCCTAGTGTTACTGTAAAAACTGATGAGGCCTTTGCAGCTACTGCTAACCGGCTCGCAATTCTTGGGAGAAGACGCAGGAGACACAGGCAAGTTTGCTGCTCTACCTATCCGCACTCATCATATTAATGGCTATGCTCTTGGTTAATATTTGAGTAGTCATCGATTTTGGTTGTTTGAGTTTTTTTTTCTATTGTATTAACGAGAAGTAATCGTGGTTTCTCTAGTTTGAAATCTCAGTCTTTTTGTGTGCTATAATTTCAGGATTAAATTGGGGGTTTTAATCAATGCTGGACTTATAAGCTTCTTGATGGTGCTGCTTTTATTTGTGGATTGGTGTGCATGGAGGATTGTCAGGTTACCTTTAGAAGAATTTTACTTGACCCGCCCGTTTCTTATATCAGCCGTTTTAGTCTCTTGTGCAGGCTATGTTTGTGTCCCATTACTGTATTGGCTCAAGATTCACCAAATAATCAGAAAAGAAGGGCCCACTAGGCACTCCTTAAAAAAGAGAACTCCCACAATGGGTGGATTGTTTTTTGTTCCTATTGGTGTAACTGTTGCTAGATTCGTCGCTGGTTTTTCTTCTACCGAAGTGCTTGGAGCAGCTGCAGTAACTCTAGCATTTGCTGCAATTGGGTTACTAGATGATATCTTAAGCCTCATCAAGAATGATAATAGTGGTTTATCAGCATGGGGAAAAATTGCACTGGAGGTAAAGATTTTTTCGCTGATTGATTTCTTCTTGGATTTAATAATGCTTATTGCTATTTGAATCAGTGGTGGATTCCTAACAAACTTTGAGTAATGTAAGTTTGATACTGTACAGGTAGCCGTTGGGACCTGGTTTTCATTTTGGTTGGATAGCACAAGTATATCGTCACCCTACAGCATGTATAGCTTCTTGTAACTAATCTGATCAACATTTTTCTGATGGTAACTCACATATCTATTCTCATAACGACAAACAAGATAATGCTACATGAATTTCTTGGCAAAGGAAGCAAAAACAAATTTTTCTCTTAACTATTTTCTTCTTGGAGCAGTTTACAATTTAAAATATTGCTGGATTCTTCATAAGTTCAAAAAATGTCAGCCATTATAGGTGAACTAGTGGACATAAGATTGATTTTGTGTTTGCTATCTGTCATTTATTCATTTTACTGTTACATGTACATTGTCCAAGTAGTTGCAAATCATTAACCTAAGGTTGAGGTTCCTCTGGAAAATTTAGTGAATGCACATATTGGAAATCTCTCCTAATTCCTTTCGAATTCACTGTTTATAAATCTAAACTTGCCATGAAGTCAAAGTTTGATCTAGTTAACCCTAGAGATTGTGGGTTGAATTGATGCCATACATCTATAATCTTGTTTTAATTAGTTAGTGGTAGGATATGTGTCTAATGGGGAATTTATCGCTCAAACACTTCTTTACTACACGAGTATCTATGCAGTACTGCTTTGCATAAATGGTTCATTTTTTTATGTCCATCTTTCGTTTTTCTATATTGCAGGAAAATGCTACTTCCTCTACCTGCACCAATAGGACTTGTGTGCCTGGGAAGATGGTATCTATTGTTGACTTCATTTTGTTTTGTTTCCATGGGGAATGGGGTTAACCTAACAGATGGTCTTGATGGGCTGGCTGGAGGGGCTGCTGCATTGGCTTTTATAGGAATGTCAATCGCAGTGCTTCCAATATGTTCTGGTTAGTATGGATCTTGTTTAGTTAGCTGCATATATTGAAGGGATCATATGCTTTAAAATAAGCAACATTTCAATAATTTTATTCATCTCTTGTGCCATTATCTATAGTGACCGACCCTAACTAGTTTATTGATGATCCATAGCTGACCTCGAAGTTGCTTTTGTTTGTGCCATTATCTAATATATGTTGTAAAAACAAGGTATTGCAGATAAAATAATGCTAGAAAAAATGTAAATCTAGTCAAACTACAATGCATTTATCTTGGGCATGATGGAGCTGTTGTTTCTGCGGAAAGCAAATATTGTCATATTCTATGACCAAGAACAGCTTCTGATGCTGTTAAACTGATGTAACTTCTTATTGCTTGTCTTCTTGTCGATGTATTTATATTGTTTGGATAACCTTTTGAAACTATCAAACACTTCATCATTCTGCAAAGATCTCTTAATAATTCATATTTTATGACTTGCAGATTGTGACTTGTATGCTCAATCATGTTACTTTACTTGCATCTCTTACAGTTATGGGGAGACTAATAGCTATATTGCAATTTGGTTACACCTTCATCATTGCACTTCCACCAAGGATCTGCATCATGCATAACAGTTCCAAATCCATCATATTACTATAGCATCATTGCAAGTGGCTGGTTGAGAATATTGTGATGATCTTACATGTTTCTTTGTTGGAAGTTTGAATTTCATAATATGCTGGGGAAAGAAGTATAATTGTAAACCTAGCCTCTTCTGATACTTCTTCAACAATGCTAACTATAATTTTTCATCCCAAATCAGAGCTTGCTATATTTGGGGCATCGATGGCAGGAGCCTGTGTTGGTTTTCTTTTGCACAACCGGTACAGAGCATCTGTATTTATGGGTGATACTGGATCCTTGGCACTGGGTGGAGCATTGGCTGCAATGGCTGCTTGTACTGGAATGTTCTTTCCATTATTTATTTCATCTGGAATATTTGTTATGGAAGCATCATCGGTTATTATACAGGTATGTTTTGTTGGTGGTCCTTTTCTCATCTATTTCAGCTACAAAACACTATGAATAATTAGAATTACCACATTCAAGCAAGTTTTGCTAATTTGATGACTTTTAAAAACAAAAACAAAAAATCCTTTCATCGCTGTTCTCCATTCCAATTCTATGGCCTACATGGTCACTTAAGATAAGCCTGGGAGAAAAAGAATTCATGTATTTGGGTGCTATTAGATGGGAAAAGGATTTGTATAGCCTACCCCAATTATTTGGGATGAAGGTTATTGCCTTATTCAAGCAATTTCTGATGTTTGAAAAAAAAAATTATCCCTTTCATTGCTGTTCCCCTGGCCAATTCTATTGCCTACATGCGATAGGTCTGAATGAAGAAAAAGAATTCCTGTATAGTTTATAAATGAATTATGGCAACCGTGTTCTTCAGAAAGTGTAGTTTTCTTGTCCGAAGGCTGACTACATTATGTTTTAGGTATTATACTTCAAGACAACCAGACTTTTGTGGGGATTTGGGCGCCGCGTGTTCCGAATGGCACCGCTTCATCATCACTTTGAATTATGTGGGATTAAAGAACCGATCATTGTTGCAGGCGCATTTGTTATATCATCCATGTTGGCTTTACTGGCTGCCTATGTGGGTCTTATTTCAGCATAACATCCAAAAAGGCCTAATTGCCATTTCATTTGTACAGTTAGGGTCACCAGAATCACAGTTCTTTATTTATTCTTTTTGATTTAGAAGCTGTGTCCAAGTAGCCATTTTTTATTCTTTTCTTTGAAAAATTCAAGCAAGAGGTCAATGAGATTTAACCGAAACCTCCTCTCTTTTTAATAAAACAGTGGAGAGGAGTTTTAGATTTAAAACCCTTTAGGACATAATTTACCAATAGAAAGAAGAGAAAAATGTAAAAACACCTGTCAAACTTTGGGTTGATTTCAAGCTAATCATTAGAATTTTTAATTTGAAAATTTACTTCCAATTCCAAAGGTTCCATAAATTGTGAAACTGCTTATTCTGTCTTATTTTCGATGGTTGTCATGAATGGAATTTAAATCACATTATTCATTTTCAATTAAAAAAAACGTTTTAAAGTAAGATATTCATATAATGTGAAATTCAAGAAAATCTTTTCTTTCTTTTTTTTCGGTTCTTTTTTCTCACCTCTCTCGTGTAGTGGCGCTGCTTGTGGACTTTTTAAGTCGCTGATTGGTGGCAATTGGAAGTTCTCGAATTTGGGTTGGGTTGATGATTTGGGGGTTTGAGTGGGGCCAACTTCTTATAACTTGTAGTGGTGCCATGGGGAATATGGGTTTAATGTGGAAATTTGATTTAAGTGTGGGTCCATGAGTGGGTTTTCTTATGATGGGCATGTCAATGTTTGTGTCTGTAAATGTAAATCCATTTGTGTCTGTGGGGACATCTACTGAGAGGTTGGGTACCTAGTTCTTTTCAACATAGGTGTTATGGTGATGGATTTCAAGACTACATAAGAAAGAATCAAGCATCATCCTCAGCTGCTGCAGAAGAACACACTCTTGAAATGTTAAAAATTTTGGACGCAGTCTAAACAAGGGTTCATTAATACCACTAGAACCTTGACATGTTGAACTTAATGCATAGCCCAACGCTCGAGCTACAGGAACTGCAATGACATTCCCAACCTGAATGTGTCTCTCTTTTACAGGACCACCGAGCTTGTAATAATCTGGAAACCCAAGTTTGGCATTCTCATGTATTGTTAGTACTCTTTGTATAGGATGTAAGGTCATCTGGTTGTGAGGCTATGCTCGTGTAACAACTGTTGGCAGAGCCTTGTCCTACTATAAACTTGCGAAGGTGATGAGAATACACGTGTGAGTAAAATCTCACATTGAATAAGAATAACAATGATGAGTAGTTAATATAACATAGTTGAGCTCAAAATCATAGAGTTAAGTATTTTGAGTTAAGTGGTGTCTCTATATATTATAGTAACTACTAAGTTGGTAGCTCTCCAAGGTGTTATCTCCCCAACAAGTAGTATAAAAGCTCATGGTGTTGTGCGGCAAAGATGGCAAGATTTTTGGGGTCTCTACCCTAGCAGCGACAAAGCAAGCCTAAAGGGCCTAATAGGTCCAACAAAGGATGGTGTGTGGTGAAGGTGATGTTTAGGGTCCCTTCCACGGTGGGGAGTATTGCTAATGGTGCTAGATCACGATGAAGCGTGCGATTCCAATGGACAAGAATGTGCGGGCAGGTTTCAATAGATGAGCGTGAGGGGAGATTATTGGGAATACATATGTGAGTGAAGTCTCACATCAAATAAAAAATGACAAGAGTGAGTGGTTAATGTAATATAGTTGATCCCAAACTCATAGACTTAAGTCTTTTGAGTCAAATCATATCTCTATATGTTATATTAACTATTCAGTTGATGGCTCACCAAGGTGTTATCTCCCCAACAAATGCTATCATAACAAAATGGTAAAAATGCAAAGGTAAGTAAACCCTTGATACATTTGGATCCCATTCAACTTTATTATCAGGATGGCACAAACACTAGGCAAATATTGATCCAAATTTATTATAAGGATGGCCACAAACACTAGGCAGATCTCTAAAGTTTGCTCCTGTTTTTTGGGATCTCACAAACATGCTCGGAGTCATCATTGTTCAATTCAAGTGGACGATGATCATAGAGGACACTTTCTAATTGTTTTTTCTTTGGAGGACCTAACAATTCGTCTTTGCCATATCTAATAAGCATTTGGAACTCTGTCTGGGGAGTTTCATTATAAGGTATTTCATCCCAGTGTTCATCATTCTCAACATCAGGAAGGTCGAAAATTGCATATTTAAGCAAAAGCTTTTCTTCCAATTTAAGATTGTGGCCTTCATAATAAGCAATTGTGTTCATCTCAAACTCCATCGAAATAACCTCCTTTGCAACAACATCACGAGGGTGAACTAGGAATTGAGGCAAATTCTCAGTAGACTATGCCCCCATAAGAAAACATGCATGTGTAATTGAGGAAGCCCATATGCACCTGCCACCATCATCCCCATTTAGGCTTGATAGTTCATGCCAATGAGACAACCCAATGCGTAATGTTCAAGAAAACCATTTGCAAACTTAAATAATGTTAACTACATTTTCTATTAAAATATAATCTTGGCTTCAGATATTGAAGTAAATCAATGAGTTGTTTATTTTTCTTGTCTTCCAATGGATTGTCTTTATTCCTAAATCGATTAAAAACCACTTATGCCTTGACGGGGTTCACCACATATCACATCAACATCACTAGGTAAAGGTAAGATATATCTTTGACTTGTAACCTTTAGTGACAAAATTTTTTATAGTCTAATACTCTTGGTACAACTCCCTAATCCCTATCTGGCAAGAGTCTTCATCAGCTTTATTACCTTTCCGACAAACCTTAAAATATGATTCACTATTACATATTGCTAGCATCTTCTCCACTTCAAACACCTTCTTATCTTCCCCATCAGCCTCATCACTGTCACCATCATCATTAGTAACATCATTAGCAACATTTTCTTTTCCAAAGAGATTCATATACTCTTGTGGAACATTATTACTTTTATTGGGAAAGATAAAAACATAATTTTTTTTACTTCTTAAGCAATAGAAAAAAGTCCTCAGTATATTCATTGTTGACCTCTATCTCTGGATGGCTTAACTTGAGACTTTCCCAAGCATACTCATTCAAGTCAATGCCCATCTTGTAACAATATTTAAACTGGACAAATTAGCTCAAAGTCACTAGGCCCCATTATTGCGAACCGCAAATTTGAGTGAGGTTTGAAACAAATTAATTTGAAGCTGAATTGAGGTATTTGACAAAAATGACACCAATCATAATTTAAAAGTTTTTATATTATATTTAAAATACTATACGCATATGAAAATTTTTTGTAGCAATGTGACCATATTTTGCATGAAAGAAATTTAACATGCCAATGACATGGTTAATATTTCATGATTTTGGCAACTACAAATGAACCAATTCAATTGAGGTTAAAGTTGTTAAAAAACAAAAGTATCAAATTGATGGTTTTGCAAAGAAGTGTTTAATGACCAACATTAGGGTATTGGAAGAAACTAATATTTATTCACTTTCAAATTAATTCAAGAAAATAAATGATGAAAACAACCACCGTAAATTGTTGTCATAAGACCAAAAATGTGTATGTTAGAGCCGAAGTAAAGTTCCAGCAATGTCACCTTTGGTTTATAATGCTCTAAAACTTTATCAAGTTCAACTTCACTACTGAAAATTGCAGTCACATTTTAGAATCGATTTTCTCTTTGCCTCCAAATCAACATTCAAAGAAATCTTAGCAAAGGTTAATTTCTCAACCAAACAATCTAATAAGTTTTCTTGTCTGGTTTCTTAAAAGAATACATGTTTGCTTTCAATAAGATTATGATTGTCATCAATAGCCTCAAACATTTCCACAATCTTGCAAATATGTTGGGTCTTCCCTTCATTAGTTTTAGCATTAGCATTGTCATGAAAATCCTAAAAGTACTGCTCATCGATCATCGCCTGAGTGTAACAGTGTCGAACTTCAAAAATCTAATCAAAACCATTCATGTCATTATAACTTTTTTGGCCCAGCTACAAGCTTCTTTAACTTCTCCTGGTATTGCTTAGGCCAACGTTGGCGAGCCTCCTCATCCTGAACTAGCTCTCTGGTCTGGTGTACTTAGCAGTTGGAGAAATTGATATCATCTTAAATATTGATGACGTAAATCTGTAGAAAAAGAAGTTTGAACGCAAAGCATACGTTTTTGCTTTTGTAATAATATATATGAAATTTTCATTTTGGTAGATGATTATTATCATTTTAAGTTTTTATTTCAAAACATTTTTGTTAACATTGAATAGAACCTTAGTATAATTTTCACATATTAATTTAGTAGATCTTTATATATTTTTAATTCTTAAAGGTCGAAGATTTTTACATCTCACCCTAAAACAAATTCCTGGTTTCGTTCTAATTACATGGTTATTGCCAAAAAAAAAAAAAAAAAAAAAAATACATGGGTTATTAACTAGTTCATATTTACAAGATGTAAGGTGGTAACAAAAGTGTGACAAAAAAAAGGTGAGTAACAAAAGTAACAAATTGTGTCCTTATTTGTTGGAAAATTTTCTTATAAATTTAACTCACGTGAAAAAAAAAAAAAAAAAAAAAAAAAAAAAACACGTAGGAACTTAATCTAAACTCATTCCAAAAGAGTAAAACTAGGGATACACATAACTATGCACTCAAATTCACAACATATTTAAGTGTCATCTTGTGATTTATGCACCTAAAATTTATATTTGAAGAAGTAGTTACGGTGGTTCCATGTGTAAGTACTGAAATCCAATCACAAGTTGATACCCGAACATCTTGTAAAATTGGGTGTGTTGTAGGTGGACTGTTCCAATTTTCCAAAATTTAGCGAGCATAAAATTTACTTTTAAAAAAAAATTCAATAGTTACAAATTACAATAAGAGAAGGGGATTTAAATCATGGATATCTCATTAGAAATACCAAAAGATACCATTTGAATGACAAGATTATTTATGACACACACACACATATATATAACCAAATCTGAAATAAAATCCAATTAGATTCTAAATTGATTTTAATTGAGGTCCAATTTTGCCTCATGAGTCCAATTTAAGATTTTTAATTTTTGTTCCAAGTTAATTATTTATTGTCCCTAAACAAATATTCATTGAAAAAAAACAAAGAGCCCAATATTAATATAAAAAAAAAACCAATCATACACCTAATCTAATACTCTCTTCTTCTTTTTTTGTGTATAATAACCTATTATCTAAACCAATCTAAGATTGATCTTGGGATAATATGTGGCATTTTATGAACCATGTAATATGTTAGAAGCACTATGTGGGCAACTAATAAGTTTAGTTTTTTTTAGGCATCCAAAAAAAATGATAAACATTTGTTATTAACCAAATTGTAAGTAGATACATGTTAATTAAGATCAAAACACCTCCTTGAAATTGTATAATAGAATATTTAAAATAAGTGCTAACAAAAAATTATATGAAATTATCATGGTTTAAGTTAAATATAAGCTACAGTAGAAAGAGTTTTAATATAAAAAATACAACCTAAAAATATTTAAAAACTATAGCTAGACATATAATCTACAATTTTTTTTGAGATAAAGGATGTACAAATATTAGTTTATTGTAGAATTGTAGGCGCCCCTAGTGCCGGTTACATGCTAGTATATATAAAACTGAAGACATTTAAATTTTGGTTGATTTCATAATATTATATAACATAAACTTTTAAGACCTCACGAGTTTATATGTAATTTATTAAAAAAGAAAAAGTTTACATGTAATTATTTTAATATATATATATATATTAATTGAATTTAAATTTTATTTTACATTTAAAATCCATTTGAATTTTACTAAATCATTTCTTTAAACTTATTACTATATATAATTCATTCAGTATACAAATAGAATTATAATAAATATTTAATGCTGTAATATATAGTTTCATATATAATCACAATCCTACTAATTGTCTATTCATAATTATCACAATAATTAATTTTTTTTCTAAAAAATTAAATTTCATATATAAACAAGAAATAAAAGAGAAAGGATTATATTATGTTCAACTTATCCATGCTTTACAGTTTATACGGGTTATCGACTAGTTTACATAAATAAATTTGTTAAAGTATGCTGTATATTAGATACTTTTAAAAATAAATAATAATAATGGAGTAATATATAAGGGCCTGAGCAAGAATTGAAATTTTTAGCAAAAAAAAAAAAAAAAAATAGAAATAAAAGAAAGGAAAAAAAAAATCTAAATACTGAGATGCCCAATAATAATTAATTAAAGAAAAGTGAAGGACATTTCTGTAAATCCAATTCCTGACTGACTTTCGTCGTAACAAAACCCTAATCCATCTAGTCATATAAAACGACGCTGTCTAAATCCGTTTCACTCTTGTCCTCCTTCCTAGGGTTTTCGCACCTGAAAGAACCAACAGAGCCTCCTCAAAAACCCTAGAGCTCTCAATCCCATCACTTCGAAGCCATGGTAAGCTAATCTCGAAGCTAATTTCTGTTCCTCAATTTCGTTATTGTTTGTTATCCGATTCATCTTTCTCTATCTGCACCTTCAATTGCATTTGAAGCCTTAGATTCGTAGTTTATATGCTGTTTCATTTCAGATCTAGAATCTTGTTGTTTCTATGCATAGATTGAGAAATTGATTTTTTGTATTTCAAATAGACTATTTGCAAAAATTGATGGGTTTTAGAATTATGGCCTTTGAGAAATTGAGGATGTAAATTTTTAATTATTGAGTATTTAATTATGATTTAAATGAATTTAGCTTGTTTTTGAGTTATTAGTGGAATATGTACTGGATAACTTAAAATGTTTAAGAGGGTTTAAATCTCAATGTAACATGGATGTGATTTTTGTGATTTTTTTTTTTTTTCATTTATATCTATGTTATGAAACATTTCCTCAGCTTCACTTTTATGTAAATATTAGCATGTGGGTTTTAAGCAAAAAAAAAAAGAGCATGTGGGCAAGAAAATTGACTAGTTCAATTGAATTGTTTCTTGCTGCTCTTGTTGATGAGTGATGTGTTGTCTCAGTTTTCTTAAAGTTTTGAATAGGCTCAAGCTGGTAACCCATCTCAATTTTAGATATCGAATGCAATTTCTGTTCATTGGTTCTGTTTTAAAATTATAGGCAAAAATGTACACCCTTTAAGATTGGTCCGTTGTCATTTTGGTCCTGTAAGTTCATTATTTGTTGTGTGGTCGCCGTTAGTCCTTCCTCCGTTAAGTAAAAAAAGTTGCTGTTAACAATGATAGAAAATTTAAACTTTCAGGATCAAAATGGCAATTAACCAAACTGAATGGGTGTAATTTGTACTTTTTTTTTTCTATCTTTTAAAAAAGTCATTCTTATAGTTTTTTAGTATTAAAAACTAGTTTCTAATAGTTAACAGGAGTTATGGATGGAAGAATTAACTGTGATAGTAAATGCGAACTTACAGACCAATGCCGTGACCCAATGCTTGAGTATCAGAATAGCTTTGGACATATTTATTTGGGTTACATATGTAAGAGCTATTGTTAGAATTGTAAGATTGCTGGGTTTCTGACTCGCTTGGTTTCATATATTGTGTTTCTAGTCGAAGAGGAGGACTAGGGAACCAAAAGAAGAAAATGTGACTCTTGGACCAGCTGTTAGAGAAGGAGAACAAGTTTTTGGTGTCGCCCACATTTTTGCATCATTTAATGACACCTTCATAGTAAGTATAACATGTCTGTTTTTTGCTCTTGAAATTATGTTTCTTGGATTCTGGCCTATTGTGTAACTATTTCTGATCTGCAGCATGTGACTGATCTGTCAGGAAGAGAAACACTAGTTCGCATTACTGGTATGGAAATTTTATTCTTCATGGTGCTATATATTATGTATGTCATCCTCTTTTTATAGGTTTATGCAGGAGTCATTCATTGTGTTCAAATAGAATAGACCAAAGGGTCTCTTTCTTCGTTCACTATTGTGAACCTTGTGTATTTTTCCTGCTACTACATTTTTAATAATATGTTTTCTTACCTATCAAAAAAAAAAAAAAAAAAAAAAGAATAGACCAAAGGGTACATCCCATTGAGTTATGATGGGATTTGTTAGATGAATTAATCCTTCATCCTGGAAAATTATGTCTGCATATTGGTAGATAGGTGTGACAGCATAATTATGCTTTTACTTCATGGGCTTCTAATCTGCATATTGTATTAAAAATTTTCGTTTAACACTTTAGCATGTGAACTTTAATGTATAGTGCATCCATCCAGACAGAGTTTCAAAACTAATGGAAGTTTTTCTTTTTAACACCCAAACTTTGTTGACTTTTTCTTTTTAACACCCCAACTTTGTTGACTTACCATTTCAATATCTCACCAGTATGTTTAAGAGAATCTGGCAACCTTCATTCCTGTAGTGGAATCCAAGAATGACTGGAAATATTTTATTTTTTGCATTGTGTGGATTGAAAAAATGCTTTGTAGCTTGTTATTTAATCTTTTTTTTTTTTCAAATACAGGTGGGATGAAGGTGAAAGCTGACAGAGATGAGTCTTCACCATATGCTGCCATGCTTGCAGCACAGGATGTTTCTCAGAGATGCAAGGTCTTTATCTGCCTTCTATAGAGTCCTCTTCAACTGATTTTCTAATTTGAAACCTATGCTGATTACGTTGCTTTAGTGTTGGAAATGAGTGCTTAATGGACTTTTAATGTTTCTATAAAGGGCTCATTTATTTATTTATTATTTTTTTTTGGCTAAGATGTTCCCTTTTCAGTTTGATTTGAAAATTCAAATATTTATTTGCTCTATGGGCCATTAGAACATAATTTTTTTTTATGGGACATGGCATCTGTAGTAATTGTTCATCATGTGAAAATAGCATTGTCATATCTTCTCTTACAAATTTATTTTGCTAAGTTTCAATTTTCATAATGCAGGAACTTGGCATCACTGCCTTGCATATCAAGCTCCGTGCTACTGGTGGGAACAAGACCAAAACACCTGGTCCAGGGGCACAGTCTGCTCTCCGTGCACTTGCTCGTTCTGGAATGAAAATTGGACGTATAGGTAAAGGTCTAATTCCATAGAAGGAAAATTTCACAATTTTATTGTTTACCTATGTAGATAACCGTTTCTTTACCACACATCATGTAGACAGATTAGTGAAAACTATTTTTTTGGGAATGCACATGTCACCCCAGATATTTCACCCAAGAGATTGGCCAGGAACTTGCTATGTATATATAAATACTGCCCTTGCAGTTATACCACCAAAAAAAAAAAAAAAAAAAAAAAAAACCCTAGATGGTAGATTTGAGAAGTTTGTTTGGAAATGGGTATTGGGTAGGTTTTAGTACTAATTATTTTACAATGTGGTTATTGATGCTAGGGTTGCGAATGACACAAGCTGAGCCAAGTTGCGTGTTGCTTAAGCCTAGGTTGCTAAAAATTATACAAGCAGTCTAATCAAGCTTGTTTCAAGCTTTAAAATCTGAGACTCAAGCTTGGTTTAATATAGGCTAGCTCATGAGCAGTTTGTTGAGCCCAAGAACTATTTGGAATTTGAAAATAATAACCACTTAAACACTAAAAGGCCTTGCCATTAAACAGGCCAATGGCTCAGAAGGGTAGGGGACCCTTGATTAATAGCTGAAGTTTGGCACATAAGGGGAAAAATATGTTAAAGGAAGAAGTCATTGCCCACTAAATTTGTTTTGCTACTGTGATGATGGTAAACAAAGCAACTAATTAGAGCAAGAAAGGGGTGAGGAATTTGAACCCTGAATGTTTTTATTTATTTATTATTATTTATAAATTTTCCTGCCTTAGAAGCGGCTGGAAAATTCGCATTTGTTAAAGGATATAATTTACGTATGATTTTTGGAGCCAATTGAAGAAATGACATTAGGAGTGCATGTCTATTATGCATTGCATTTTAAGGTTGACTTTGTTTTGTTGTTTTTTTTTTTTCTACAATGTGTTATCGGGGGATTTGATTTATAATTTAACTTGTCTCAGAGGATGTCACTCCAATTCCTAGCGATAGCACTCGTAGAAAGGGTGGTAGAAGAGGAAGAAGGCTGTGAGCTTGCTTGTCTTTTCCAGTCAGGTGTTTTTGCTCATGCAATGGTTGTGATTTCCAAATGAGCTTTGGGACATTGGAAATTAGATACAATTACTACCCAATTTTGAAACTAATTTGTACTTTTCTATGTGACTTGCGAAAGATTTATTTTGAGTTGTTTGAAAACAAATTTTATAAGACTTGGCTAAAATTATGACTTCTAGCTTTTCATAAGGCATTATTTATATTTTATGCTGTTGCGTATCCTGCTCATGTAGCTTTTGTGCTCTGGGTGATAAAGAAGTGGAGAAAGTCTACAGAGGCAACAAAATCTCAGATCATTTTCATAATACATCAATACCCTTGTTTTGTGTTGTGGTGGGTTCGGTTATAAGTTAATAAAATTATTTTATTTTATTTTGACCTACGTGGGTTGATTGTGAAAATGTTATAAGATTTTGTTATGTTTGTAGAAATAACTCTAAAAAGTTTAATTAGCTGGGAAATTTGCTATATTTTGATATTCTAATAAATATTACCTAGAAATGTCTATTCATTCTCAAAATGGGCTTTAATAGCTATTTGGTGACTCTGTAATTAGCTTGCAAATTAAACAAAAAAGAAAAAGAAAAAGAAAATCATAAATATCTGACAACATAACCTAGCGTTCGGCCCGAACACTTGGATTGTCTAGGATTGAGACTTGGTGCTTTCTTTTTTCTTCTCTAGTCGAGCTTTCCCTCCCATTCGCATGCTGTTTGGGGTTTTCCTAGAGTTTGTTTCTCTTTTTTTCTCCCATCACTGCCACGGAGCAAACGGTGGAGGAGGGACTACTCAAACTTCGTCTCACTAAAGAGGAGGAAGAAGAAGAAATCTCAATAAAATCAAAATGTAAGTCAGATTTGCTAGAAGAATGCTCCCTTAGTCTTTTTGGCCGTCTATTGACATATAGGAACCAGAATCAAAGGGCATTGCAGAACACGATGAGATCGGCGTGGAAGATGGGCTCGGATCATCACATCGTGGATGTGGGAAATAATATCTTGCAATTCAAATTTGGGTCTGAGTGTCAACTGAAATGGGTTGAGCAAAATGGGTCGTGGAATTTTGATAATAATATGTTGTTGCTGTGCAGATGGAGAAGAGGACTTTCAGCTACAAATATCAAGTTCACTCATTCCCCTTTTTGGGTTCAGATATGGGAACTCCCATTTGAGCTCATGTTAGAGGAGGTGGGCAGAGAGCTTGGCAATAGCATTGGGAAGTTCATTGAAATGGATCGGTGAGCAAGGCAGTCTAAACAAGCAAAGTTCATGAGAATCATAGTAGATCTTCAATTGGATAAACCCCTAAGGAGAGGGGGTAGGATTGCTAGTATTGAAGGAGAAAAATGTTGGGTAAGTTTTAGATATGAAAGGCTCCCAGTCTTTTGTTTTCAGTGTAGTAAGCTGGGACACGATGTGAAGCATTGTCTGGAACTCCCAGACAAACAAAATCCCAAGCAATATGGTGACTGGCTCTGGGCTCAAGGAAATACAAGGCTAGGAATGGAGAGATCTAAATCAACCAGTAGTGGAGACCGAGATGGTGGTAGCGAGGATAAGATTGAAGAAAATACAAATACCACAACAAAATTCTCTGTTGGTTCAGTTTTCGTCAGCAGTGAGGGTCACTCCAGCGATACAGATAACGGGAAAAATTCAAATGAAGGGAGTACTGAGAAGCATGATGTCAGAGTGGGAGATAGCATACAAGGAGTAACACGTGATTTTCCTATTCAGATGGGACAAAGTGCTATAGGGATGTCAGAATCACATGAGATGGGGTATTTTCCCACCAACTGGCACCCCACGCGGTTTGAAAGAAATTAAAGGCATTGGAGACACGCTCTCACTAGTGGGCCGGCAAGCCCAATCAAAAAAAGAACAAATGGAAATGTCTAGCCCAATTAAGTACAATACTGAGCTTAATGAAGAAAAAGGAAGTATTCTAGAGCCCACGGGCAAAGAGATAGCAAGGAAAACAAAAGCAGAGGCAAACTGGAAAAGAATTGCTAGGGAGAAAGGAAAGAATAAAAGCCCAAGGTCAGATGCCTAGCCTTAAGTATTGGTTCTAAGAGGGCGGGGAAACTAGTTTTTGAAGAAGAAGAGATAGATGTTTCACATAAGAGGTGGTATACAGTAACAACCACAGCTTAGAATCAATCTGAGGAGGGATCATCGGTGGCTACAAGGCAGCACCACCGGGAGCCATGAATCTCATAAGTTGGAACTGCCGGGAACTTGGGAACCCCCAGTTAGTTCAAGCGTTGCACGACATGGTGCGACGATGGAATCCCAAAGTAGTATTCCTAATGGAGACAAAAGCAAAAATCCGATGAATAGAAAGAATAAAATGCAGACTTGGTCTAGCTAATGGTCTCATTGTTCCTTGTGTGGGCCGGAGAGGTGGACTGGCTCTGCTATGGGCTAGGGATTAGACTTGGAGATTAAAAGCTATTCACAGAATCATGTAGATGCAGTAATCAATGATATGGAGAAAAGTTTCAAGTGGAGATTAACGGGCTTCTATGGCCATCTGGAGACACACCGAAGGTATAAGTCCTGGCACCTCCTTACTTTTCTAAAAAATCAAGGCGGAAATACAATTTTCGTCCCTACATTTTCACATGATTCCGACTTTGGTCCCTAACTTTTTTTTTCACTGATTTTAGTCCCTATTCTGAAAAATGTGTCTTGTTTTTGTCCCTACCGTCAGTGCCCTAACGGCAAAGTCCTAGGTGGCAGACGGAAGCTGACGTGGTGCTAAGGTGGCAATTAAAATATTACTAAAAAAATATTATTTGACTTTTTTTAATGCCACGTCAGCATTTTAATTTTTTTTTAAAAGTCATGTCAGAAAATTTTAAAAAATAAATTAAATTAAAAAAACCTTAAATTTAATTTAATTAAAAATTTTAATTAAAAAAAATTTCTTAATGTTCTTAGTGTTCTTCATCTTGTTCTTCATTTTACAACTTATTTTTTTTTATTCTTCCCAAATCAAACCCAGCATCCAAGAACTCAAACCCATCACAAGATGACAAACCCAGCAGCCCAAGAACTCAAACCCAAATCACTAAGGCATAAATGAAAACAAGAATAAAAAATTAAATTAAATGCTAACGGGAAGAATGAAGAAACCAAGAACTCAAATCTCCAGCAAACCAAGAACTCAAACCCAGCAAATCAAGAACTCCCAAATCAAACCTAGCAACCCAAGAACTCAAACCCAAATCTTCAGCAAATCAAAACCACAAACCCCAGTAAACAAACCAATCTCCAACAAACCAATCAACCTATAATCAAACCCAGATCCCAAAACCACCACCACCACCACCACCACTTCCACAATCAAACCCAGATCCCAAAACCACCGCCACCACCACCACCGACCAACAGATCCCAAAACCACCACCACCACCACCCCGTCGATCAAACCCATTTCCCAAAACAGCAAACACCATGACTCCGACGAAAGAGAAAAAATCGGAAATGGAAGAAGAAGGAGGGATTTTTTGAGACCCAACAGTTCGGGGTAGCGGCGGAGAATGGGTTTGAGACCCAACAGTTGCGTTTGAGTTGAGTTGGCCACGGAGGAGTCATCGATGTTGATGTTAATGCCGCCGTGCCGCCGCCGATGATGCAGATTGTAATGGACAGAGAGAGATAAATAAATCACACCGGCGCCCCCATCTCTGATCTCCGATCCCTACAACCCAATTCCAAACACAAAACCAAGTGCACCTAAACCCAAAGATTTACACAAACCCAAAACAACAAACCCATCCACCACTCCACCACTCGCCACAAACCCATCGGAACAAATCAGAACAACCACATTACCACACCCAAATCGGAAGAAAAACACCTACCCATACCCATCGACTGTCAAAATCTTTGTAGCATCGGATCCATCAACTGTAGCATCGGATCCTAATAAAAACACCACCAAACACCTCATCGTCTTTGTAGATGCTGCTGCTTCGCCGAAGATGCCCATGATTCGACCCAAATGACCGATCTATACACCACCCGCCTGACCCAAATGACAACCACAGCCACAAAGTGCAGAGAGAGGAAAGAGTCAGAGAGGCACTGAGGGAGAAAGAGAGGAGAGATTTTTTTTTTGATAAGAGAGAAGAGAGATTTGTCTAGGTGCCTTAGTGGCTATGGAGGTATATGGAGCGAATTGGTTGAATCGAAGAAAGATTGATGTGGCATCAGACACAGGTTTTAATGTTTGTTTTTAATTTATTTTATTTCTGGGTTTGTGTTAGATCTGAGTTTGTGTTAGATCTGTTTGGGTTTGTGTTTTTAATTTAAGTTTTGTTTTTTAATTTATTTTCTTTTTTGGTTTAAATTTGCTGACATGGCTTTTTATAAAAAAAAAATAATTAGCTGACATGGCATTAAAAAAAGTCAAATAATATTTTTTTTAATAATATTTTAATTGCCACCTTAGCACCATGTCAGCTTCCGTCTGCCACTTAGGATTTTGCCGTTAGGGCACTGACGGTAGGGACAAAAACAAGACACGTTTTTCAGAATAGGGACTAAATTCGGTGAAAAAAAGAAGTTAGGGACCAAAGTGAAAATCATGTGAAAATGTAGGGACGAAAATGGTATTTCCGCCAAAAATCAATTGCAACTCCCATGGTTATGCCTTGGAGACTTTAATGAGATATTATCTAACATGGAAAAGTCAAGGGGAGCTATTCGGTCTCAACAACAAATGGATGGTTTTAGAAAGGTGGTTGATTACTGTGCTTTCTAGGAATTGGCCTACTGTGGTTTTGACTTTACTTGGTGTAATATGCAAGGGGGGGAAAACAAAATATATTTAAGATTAGATAGGGCCTTTGCCAGCTTAGAGTGGTTTGAAAAGTTTGGGGAAATGAAGGTACATCACTTGTTTGATTCAACTTCTGATCATAGTGCCCTGCGTGTATCTGCTTCTGTAATTCAACGACCAACCCAAGCAAAGCGTTGCCACTTCTAAGCGATGTGGATAAAAAATGCAGAATGTAAAACTATAATTAAAAATTCTTGGGGTATGCCATATGGATCTTGATCTCAGCACTCCGGAGGAGGTGATGGCTAATCTTAGTAGATGTGCAGCAGAGTTATCGAAGTGCAACTCTAATGTGTTTGGGCAGATTCCAAAAAAGATTCATGCAAAGAGAAATGAGCTAAGTTCTCTGACCCTTCAAGACAAGTATGGGGCCTTAAGTACTGAGATCAACTGTATAAGAAGAGAAATCAATGACCTCCTAGATGATGAGGACACTTACTGGGGTCAAAGGGCCAAGGCACACTAGCTTAAGAAGGGCGATAAGAACACAAAGTTTTTTCATGTCCAAGCCTCTGAGCGGCATAAGCAAAACACTATAACAGGGATTTGGGATAGTCAAGGCAGTTTGGTGTGATGAAAGAGATAGTATAGCTCAAGTTGTCGTTGATTACTATGAGGATGTATATAAGACGGCTTCCCCAACACTGGTACATAAGGTACTACTGCTATTCTTACAAGGGTGATCGAAGAGATGAATGAAAGCCTAAACAAGAATTTCACCAGGGAGGAGGTTATCACTACCCTCAAGCAATTTCACCCCACAAAAGCACCTAGCCCTGATGGTATGTCTGCCATTTTTTATCAAAAGTATTGGAATATTGTGGGATGTAGCATTACTAATATGGTTTTAAATGTCCTGAATGGTAATATGTCTGTGGCTAGTCTTAACAAAACCAACATTGCTCTCATCCCAAAGATTAATAATCTCAAAAAGATGGTTGATTTTCGGCCCATAAGCCTATGCAATGTAGTTTATAAGCTCATATCAAAAACTATTGCAAATAGATTTAAGACTCTTCTTCCTCATATTATTTCAGAAAACCAAAGTACTTTCACTTCTGACAGGTTAATTACTGACAATGTACTTGCGGCTTTTGAGTTAATGCACTTTCTAAATCACAAAAATACAGGGAAGGAAGGCTATATGGCGACCAAACTTGATATAAGTAAGGCATTTGACAGAGTCGAGTGGTGCTTTATTCAGGCAGTTATGGAGAAACTAGGTTTCAGCTCTAAGTGGGTAAATCTGGTTATGAGGTGCATCACCTCGGTATCATATTCAATTTTAATAAATGGTGTTGCTTGTGGGAACATTACCCCTACCTGAGGACTTCGGCAAGGGGATCCTCTCTCCCCAACTCTCTTCCTCATTTGTACTGAAAGCCTTTCTGCTTTTATTCATGAGGCAGCCCGAAACCAACATTGGACTTGCATTTCTATATGTAGGGGCTGCCTAAGAGTCACCCATCTTTTATTTGCAAATGACAGCATTCTCTTCTGCAAAGCTAGTGCTGAGGAATGTCGGGTACTGAAGCAAATCCTTCAAAAATATGAGGAAGCCTCAGGTCAGAAAATTAACACTGAGAAGTCCTCAATATTCTTCAATCCCAACACATCTCAAGAAGTCAAGGATGAGATTTGTGCTACCCTAGGCCCTATGCAAGATTCTAGACACACGAGATACTTGGGCCTTCCATCCTTCAATGGAAGATCGAAGAAACAGGTTTTTTCTATCCTTAAGGAGAGGATTGGGCAAAAGCTTGCCGGCTGGAAGGGTAAATTTCTCTCTATGGGGGGAAAAGAAATCTTCATAAAAGCGGTAGCACAAGCAATCCCCACGTATACTATGGGGTGCTTCCTTCTTCCCCAAAGCCTATGCGAAGAAATAGAAAGCATGATGAGAAATTTCTGGTGGGGCCAAAAGCAGCAAGAAACTAAAATGTGTTAGGTTAGCTGGAAAACAATGTGTAAGCAGAAAGCAAGCAGAGGAATGGGGTTTAGGAATCTACAAGCTTTTAACAAAGCAATGCTCGCTAAGCAGTCATGGCGATTTCTACAAAACCCAAACTTTCTAGCGGTAGTGGTTCTCAAATCAAGATACTTCCCTACTCGGGATATCCTAAATGCTAAGTTTGGTAATTCCCCATCATACTCCTGGAGAAGCATCCACAGCAGCCTTGATATAATTAGAGTGAGAACTCGATGAAGAGTGGGCAACAGGAAACTAATCCACATTTGGGATGACAAATGGCTGCCAAGCCCTTCCACCTACAAGGTCATTTCACCTCCATATGATATACCTCAATTCCCAATGGTCTCATCTCTCATTGACCCAATGACAAAATGGTGGAATGTGGATTTGATAAAAGCAACCTTACTCTCTTTTGAAGCTAACACAATCTTGAAGATTCCCCTAAGTCACACCCTTCCAGAAGACAAAATAATCTGGATTGGAAATAGTCGCGGAGAATTCTCAGTCAAAAGTGCCTACCATATAGCCCACAATCTGCTTGAGTCAAATGATCGAGAAGAAAGTTCTAATGGGGACCCTTGCAAACCATTGTGGAAAAAGCTTTGGCATCTCAACCTACTAGCAAAAATCAAGGTCTTTGCTTACAATGGATGCCATTTTCAATAGAGGGATATCTCAAAGTAAGGTTTGCCTTGTTTGTGGTATTGATGCTGAAAATATTGATCATGCTCTTCTTAGTTGTGATTTCTCATCCTTGGTTTGGAACCTTTGGCTTGAAAATCCTCTTCGCATACAAGGCATTAAAAAATCCTTCCTAGACTCTGCATTATTTATCCTCTCTCACTTATCTCTTCAAGATTTGGAGCTCTTCTTTGCCACGACTTGGGCCTTATGGTCCAACAGAAATAGAATAGTGCACAAGGACTGTGGCCTTTCTCCACTTTAGGTATGGCATCTGGCAAAAAATGCAGTGGATGACTATGTTTTCTCTGCCAGTTTTGATTTCAACCCAACAAGATCCACCCCTTCTAACTGGGTTCTGCCACCCCCAAGAATTCACAAAGTCAATGTTGACGGAGCATCTTCAGAGCATGACAGTTTTTCCAATGTGGGTGTTGTCATTAGAGACAGCAAAGGCCAAGTTATGGCTGCTCTATGCTTGCCGCTTCAGTCTTACTATTCTGCAGAGCTTTCAGAGGTCTTTGCATTAGAGCAAGGTGTCCTTCTTGCTCAGGAACTTCAGCTGCCTCGGGTTATCTTTGAATCAGATTCTTTAGCTGTCATTCAAGCAATTAATGATAAGGCCATGGGGAACAATTATGGGCATCTTATTTAGGGAATTCTTCAAGTTTGTGATTCATTTGAGTCTTGCTATTTCAAGCACTTAAAGCATAAATTTCAACATAGTGGCTCACGCGCTCGCCCAATATGCACAAAGATCTAGAAGCCATCACATTTGGAAAGGCGTTGCACCTTCCTTTGTATTGTCGTTTATGCATTCTGATATGGTGTAATCAGTTAGTTCTCTGTCCTGCTTTGCAGGTTTCTTTGTATGACTCTCTTTATTGGCTTAATGCAATTATTTCCCTTTCCAAAAAAAAAAAAAAAAAGAACACTTGCATCATTAGCTGTGCCATCCCAAATTTTATTTTCTCACACCAAAATGTACTTTATCTATTTTGACACATTATTTTACAAAATCAACTTTTTAACTTTGGATAACAGCCCTCTCGAAGGGATATTGGTATTGCATTGGGATCTCAATGTGTCTAAATGATGGGATTTTTGGAATTCAATACCATGGCCAATGCTGTGACGCGACATGTTCTATCCAAAGTTAACTCTTTGCCATCCTTGCGGCCTTGCCTCCTCGAGATTATTGCAAAAATGGTCCTGGTCCACGATTAGGTCGTGTATCTCAGGATTAACGAAGTTAGAGAAATGAACAAAAAGATTGATAAACCATTTAAGGGGGGAGAGGAAAATATGTTTGATTATGTACTTGGTTTGTTTGTTTGTTTTTTGTTTTAATTCAAATTTGTTTAATCAATAAACAATTTTAGGAAATTAAATGGTTTTGGAGTGTTTAAATGAGTCTTTAATTGAAAGCCCTGGGTAGCTGATGGAAATGACGTCAGGGATGAAGGCATGAATGCGTGGGTTGGCCTTAGTTTTGAATCATCTGGATTAGAATGGAATGTGTCTGAAATTGATTATTTTTTTAGTTTAAACGACATACTTGAATTGAATATTTGCTATGATTGTTCGTAAGGAATTTTTTTTTTTTTTTTAATTGGTTAGATTGAAGAATGATGGAGAAGAGTGATTTTTTATACCAGGTCCATATAATTGCTATTTTCCCCTATGGTATTTCACTGTGATAACTTACGTTAAATAGTAAAAAAGAGTCTTAGATTTTTATATTCCAAAAAATAATTTAGAAAGAGTTTCCAACTCTCCTTAAGATATACAAATATTTATATATTTCAACTCCAAATTTTGTTAAAGGGGTTTCTAAACTCCTCTTAAAGTATCGATTATATAGCTAAATTTTTAGTTCTCAAGGATTTTTTTTTAAGGCAACTTGAAATTGAGTCATGAAGTTTTTGTGGAATACTTCATGTATTTGTTGTCCACACAGGTGGATCTTGAGCATTCGGAGGATTTGTTAATGATTAGTTTTTTTTTTTTTTTTTTAATAATCCAATAGTTGAGAAAGTGAGATTTGAATCCTTAACTTGATCATTGAAAACAACAAAAAAATACTAGTTGAGTTATAAGGTGTTTGACAATAATTATTGTGTGCGCCAAAAGTGAAGCTGCTGGGCCAAGGTTCACTTGGGCTCACAATCTATTTGTGTAGTGGGCTTGGATTTTCTACACTGGGTCGTCCTTGTTAGGAGTGTGTAGAAAACCCACCGACCCGCCAAACCCGACCTGACCCGCCAGGTTGGGTCGGTTTTTAAGGCTTGGTGGGTTGGGTCACAAAATTTTTTTTTTTATAGCGGGTTGGGTTGGGTGTGGGTCATAAAATTACGAGCCCGCCAAACCCGACCCAACCCACCCATATTAAATATATATTTAAAATATATTATATATTTAATAATTTTTTTTAAATCAGCTGTAAATTTAATATATACTAATAATAATATATTTAATATATACTAATAATAATATTATATACTATAAGTGCTTATATATAATATATTATATATATATATATATATATAATATACTAATAATAATATATTTAATAAATTAAATAATAATAATAATAATAATAATTTATCAAACTCATGGGTTCAACCCGACCCATGTGGGTTGGGTTGGGTTGGACTTATGTGATGGGTTGGGTTGGGTTGAATTTTTTTTGACCCACCATGGTGAGTTGAGTCAAAAAATCCTCTCAACCCGACCCATGCACACCCCTAGTCCTTGTGCTGAGACCAATGGAAATTACTTTACTCTTTTTCTCTGTTGACCGTATTCACTCTCTTTCTCCTCGCCAGAATTTCAACAACCTTCTCCCTCCCCCAGCTCCTTGTATTTATAGCTAGATGTTAGTGGGATAGTGATGATTGCCTTTGGCGCTAGTGCGTTTGGAGGTCCAATGCTGTTAGTTGTAAGTGAGTGTTTAGGTGGGAGTGGTCTTGGAATTGGTTCCCACTTTGGAATGCTCGGCAGTTGCACTTCCTGATCGCGGATTGCTCGGGCGTTAACTCCCCGGGCGAAGCCTCACCTCCCCGGGGAGGATTCGCGGGGGACAATGCAGGTTTGAACAGCCCGCGCAGGTAGATAAGGTCAAAATGTCGTCCTCCAAGCATGCTATGAATGTAAGGCCCTAATGGGCCTGGATATTCCAACCGGCCCAGGGAGCTTTGGTGCCGTACATTAGCCCCCTCTTGATTCGTCCTCCGTTCTCAGGGGTGAATCAAGGAACTCAAGGGGCTGACGGCCCAGTCAGTAAGTTTTCGTCGGTCATTAACGCGCTTCTCAAAAGACGCATCAAGCCTGATAGGCTGTCATTATTATCTGATGTTTCGCGAACCGAGACGTCGCGCATGTGGTAGTTGACATGACGGTCCGTTGGGTTTCCCGCCAACGGTTTATTTATTGTCATTTATTCTCCCCTCATCCCCCTATAAATATCCCCTTCTGGCTCTCTCCTTCACTTTCGCATCCTCCATTCTCCCACCCTTCGCTTTGCTGAACATTTCTCTTAGTGCGTTTCATCTCCTAGTTCAGGACCTCTCTCTCTCTTAGAGCCCAAAATAAGTTTTCTCTCCTCTCCTTTCTGATTGCTCTGTTTCACTCTATTCAAATTGTAGATCGTAGTTTTCCTTTTGAGAATCCTAGTTTAGAGAATGGGTTACTCTTACCTCCTTTCATCTGAAGCCGTTTTGGCTATTTTTAGGGCCGCTTTTGATGTCCCCGGGGACGTTGATATTGTATATTGCCCCGAGGGTGATATCAACATTCAACGGCGCCGGGGCGTCAACACGGTCTTTTTTCCTTTAATGGCTATCCTAGAGGGCGGGGTTAGATTCCCGGTTGACCCCCTGATTTTGAACACCCTTAGGTTTTACGGTCTTTGCCCCGACCAACTCTCTCCCAATTTTTACCGGGTGGTGAGCTGTGTCAGTAGGTTGAATCGGTTGTTCGATTTGGAACTGAACCACCATGATATTAACTTTATGTACAGTCTGTGTGGTAATATCAATTCAGATTATTATCTGAAAACTAGGGATATGAAGGTACGGCTAATCTCATGCTTGCCTGATTCAAATAGAAATTCAGCGAGGGAATTTGTACGGGTGAGCGGTAATTGGTTTGCCAAGGAGCTCTTCTGCGCGTTTTCATCGCGCAACGTTGGTCAGTACCGAGCGTCCTTTGTCTTACCCTTTATTTGATTTTGATCCAAATGAGTAACTCCTGACCGATTTTGTGTGGTTTCCGTGCAGAAAGTAAAAGGTTCAAGCCGAACCGCAGAGTGGTGCACGTCCGTGACCTGAATTTTGTGCTTAGGTCAGAGATTTTTGTTCACTCGGACGGGCAACTCCGTGCATCGCACCTGATTCTCGGCGTTGATCTCGTATACTCCACTTGGCAAGCATTCAGCCAGGCCCTATTAGTCGACAGTCCCCTCCTTTCCTATATAGATGTGCGTCACGCGAACTTCCTTCCCCCAAAGTTCACGGTAGGCGAGGCACGTGACTGTGGCCCCCGGTACATCTATTAGGACGAGCTCCAGCCCCTTCGTGACGAGTCAGCTGAGAGAGTGTCGCGAGCGCTCCGAGAAAGGGCGCACAAACAGATTCAGCCCCAAGCCCCCATTCAGCCTGAGGTCCCCGTAGAACCAGAGGCTCCCGTTCAGGTAGTCGAAGGTGTAGTAGCCGAGCCCGTTAGCTCTTCAGAGACAGAATCAGATCGCAGTCACGAGATGGTGACGAGGAGGACGATGACGATAAGCCGTTTCATGCCGGGCGCTCGGCCAGCAGCTCAGCAACAAAGGGATCCGAGCCAAGCCCCTCCGCCTCCTCCAGTTCCACCGGCCCGATCACGCAAAAGGCAACAAAACGTTGAACAGTCACAGCCTGGCCCGGGCAATGTGCCTATCCATTGGCCACCTCGCTCGTCCTCTGGCATTGTTATCCGCGAGCCGGTGATCCAAACTGGGCCGGATGTGGCAACCCTCCTTCCAGCTGGACGGTCAACCTCTACTAGAGTCCGCAAGTGTGAGAGTTTGGGACAAGGGTCAGGGGGGCCGCGTTGCCCAGAGTTTGGCGCGCGGCTTGCTCTTACCCGAGGACGTGCATGCCTTCACGGAGGGGACATACGAGTTGTTGGGGAGGCGGCTAGTATGGCACACCGTGGCGGTATGGTTTTCTAAAAATTCAGCTCATAGTTTTTCCATTAGTTTGGTTTTTGCATTAACTTGTGCGAAGGGTTCCATCACATACCTCCTTTATTGTCGTTTACCCAGGCCGCGCAATTATCCCACATAGTCGATGAAAGGATGAAAGAACTTGCCGAGGATGCTGGCCGGGAAAAGGCTTTGAAGGATGTTGCCGACGCCAACGCTGCAGAGAAGTTAAAGGCTGCCGAAGATGCGGAGAAGAGGGCTTCTTTGGCGGAAGAGGCTAGGATCCGTGCGGAGGGGAAATCTGCCGAGTTGGAGGTGTAGCTGGGGGGCACCAAGTTGAAACTGGCTGAGGCTCAGAGTCTGAATATCGCCCTAGGGGAAGAGCTGGCTGATCTGAAGGCTGCGTTGGACGCTTGCGAGGGCAAGTGGTACAATGAGGGATTCACCGATGCCGAGAATGCCGTGGTGCCTATCATGCGCCAGGCCTATACGCTCGGATTCAAGGAGGGATGGCTGGCTGCTCTCCAGGCCACGGGAGTCCTCGAAGAGTCTCCTTTGAGGACCCCAGCGAGATCCCCTTTCCGCCCCCCACAGCGCCCGCACAGAACGCCCCCCACGTCATCGATGAGGAGAAGACTTCCAGCATGAGGGAGTTAGTGGAGGCCATCGACTCCCATGCCAAGCCAACCGGTCTGGAGGCTACTAGCAACCCTCAGACTGAGGATCCTTCAAACTAATTGCCAAACCATTTTCCTATTTACTCACACTTTAGCAACTCCTTGTTTTTTATTTTTGGTAGTTTTGCCCCAGTCATCGGGCTGTGGTGACAAGACATTTTAATTTTCTCAGTTTTTAATCTTCTGTTGGTTATCGTGCTTTGAACATTATGCGCTATTTCGAACTGGTTTTGTTAATATTCCCTTATTTTGTTCTTGTTTTACATTCGCATGTTTGCGCTTTTTCTGCTAAATCTGCGGCTCGTGTTGTTTGTACCCCAAATGACAGGTTGCTTTTTCTCGGGGCATGTTAGATTACTTAGGGCGTGTTGTCGTCCCGTTCAGCGGGTTTCTTCCCTTAAGAAATAGGTTTCTCATTGTGCTCGGTCACGGTGAGCTTAGTGAGAAGCAGGTCACCGTTTAGGAAAAGTAGGCGTTTTCACATGCTCGGTGATATTGATCGAACCGAGAGACAGGTTTCTGTCCTTAGGAAAAGTATGGGTTTTCATCTGCTCGGTGATATTGATCGAACCGAGAGACATGTTTCTGTCCTTAGGAAAATAGAGGTTTTTACCTGCTCGGTGATATTAATCAAACCAAGAGACAGGTTTCTATCCTTAGGAAAAGTAGAGGTTTTCACCTGCTCTGTGATATTGATCGAACCGAGAGACAGGTTTCTGTCCTTAGGAAAATAGAGGTTTTCACCTGCTCGGTGATATTAATCGAACCGAGAGACAGGTTTCTGTCCTTAGGAAAAGTAGGGATTTTCATCTGCTCGGTGATATTGATCGAACCGAGAGACAGGTTTCTGTCTTTGGGAAAATAGAGGTTTTCACCTGCTCGATGATATTAATCAAACCAAGAGACAGGTTTCTGTCCTTAGGAAAAGTAGAGATTTTCACATGCTCAATGATATTGATCGAACCAAAAGACAGGTTTCTGTCCTTAGGAAAATAGAGGTTTTCACCTGCTTGGCGACGTGGATCGAACCGAGAGACAGGCTTCTGTCCTTAGGAAAAGTATAGGTTTTCACCTGCTCGGTGACGTGGATCGAATCGAGAGACAGGCTTCTGTCCTTAGGAAAAGTATAGGTTTTCACTTGCTTGGGGATGTTGATTAAACTAAATGCAATCATACTCGAAACTTGGCATTTAGAACTAATACACTTGTTTGGTGTTCCATTCAACTTTCAATAGAGTACAGGTGATCATTGATAAAACCTTTTAAGGTTATGGACATTCCATGGCCGAGGTATCGGCCTCTCGTTCAGGTCTTCCAAGTAGTATGCTCCTGCGCCCGCGACGGCGGTAACTCTGTAGGGTCCTTCCCAGGT
Organism: Quercus glauca; assembly: GCA_023736055.1. NCBI lineage: Eukaryota > Viridiplantae > Streptophyta > Magnoliopsida > Fagales > Fagaceae > Quercus > Quercus glauca. The sequence continues at coordinate 65,429,382 of CM043319.1, read as the reverse complement.
CTGAGCTAGCTTCCCAGCGTTCGTGTCTCTCGCATTCCCCAACGCTTTCCTTAGCACCAGGTCCCCAGCTCTGAACTCCCTCACTTTCACACGTTGGTTATAACGCCAGGCAAGTTTTTGCTGATATTCCGCCAGCCGTATGGTCGCTGATTCTCGGCACTCTTCCAACCGATCTAGGCTTTCCATCATCATCTCGTCATTTCGGGCAAGGCTGAACCCAGCGACCTATGCATTGCAAAGATTTATCTCCGCGGGTATTACGGCCTCAGCCCCGTACGCCAAAGAGAATGGGGTTTCCCCCGTGGATCTCCTGGGGGTGGTTCGGTATGCCCACAGAACTCCGGGCAACTCATCAGCCCACCGACCTTTGGCGCCGTCCAGCCTCTTCTTCAACCCGCTTAAGATCGCCTTGTTAGTGTACTCCGCTTGACCATTGCCCTGAGGGTATTCCAGGGTGGAATATCTGTTTTTGATGCAGAGGTCGTTACAAAACGCGCGAAAAGCCTTACTATCGAATTACAACCCGTTGTCTGAAATTAGTGATTCTGGCACCCTGAACCTCGTAACTATGTTCCTCCATACGAATTTTTTGACGTCCACGTCCCGAATGTTAGCCAACGCTTCTGCTTCTGCCCATTTGGTAAAGTAGTCTACGGCCACCAATACAAACTTGCGGTTGCACGTTGCTCAGGGGAATGGGCTGAGAATGTCCAGCCCCCACTATGCAAAGGGCCAGGGAGCGCTGATCGGGTTGAGATGGCCCGCTGGTAGATGGATCAGTGGGGCATGCTTTTGGCACCGGTCACACTTTCGTACATATTCGGCGGCGTCTCTCTGCATTTGCAGCCACCAGAACCCCTGAGTCATTGCACGGTGTGCCAATGAATGCCCCCCCCCACGTGACTGCCACACACCCCATCATAAAGCTTGGCAAGAAGCTCACCTACCTTATCGGGGTGCAGACACGATAGGTACGGTCCACCGAAAGATCTGCGGTAGAGTCGGCGGTCTGTCGACAGCCAGTAGCGCTGCGCCACTCGACGCACCCTATTGGCCTCCTGATCGTTGCTTGGGAGTCTGTCCTCGGCAAGAAACTCAATGATTTGATCCATCCAACTCGGCATGGTCGTTGTAATCACAGCAACACTTGCTCCATCAATGCCTATGTCGTTCGTGGCAGTGACGCTTGGTTGTGGTATCAATTCTACCCTAATCAGCCGAGGAATCTCCTCCGTTGTTGACAATGCTAATGTGGCCAAGGAGTCTGCATGTCTGTTCTGCGTCTAGCCGACTTGGTACACTTTCGCCGTGCCAAATTTATCCATAATCTGCCTTGTCGTTTGCAGGTATGCCCTCATCCGAGGGTCTCGGGCTTCGAAGGTTCCCTGGATCTAATTAACCACTAGGCGAGAATCCGAATATGCCTCCACGTCCCGGGCTCCCAGTTCTAGCATGACTCTCATCCCAGCAAGTAAGGCCTCATACTCGGCCTCGTTATTAGAGGCCCAGAAACCCAGCCTGAAAGAGTTTTCCAATCATATGCCTTCGGGGGTGATAATGACGACCCCGGCGCCAGCCCCCATGGCGCTAGAGGCCCCATCCACAAGCACCTTCCACGGGCGACTCTCCACATGACAGATCATCTCGCCGCCACTTTTGGGAGAGAACTCGGTGATAAAATCGGCCAGGACTTGCCCCTTTATTGAATTTTGTGGCCTGTACCGTTTGTTAAAGGAGCCCTAGCCTGGTTCCCCATTTAGCTATCTGTCCCGTGAAATCCAATCTTCTTAACAACGCGTGTAGGGGGTACTCGGTTAGGACGTAGACCGTATGCGCCTGAAAATAATGCGGTAATTTCTTCGTGGCATGTATTAGAGCTAGCACCAGCTTTTCCAAGGGTAAGTATCTTGTTTCGGCATAGACCAAGGTCTTACTGATGTAATATATGGGTTGATGTGAGTAACATGGCACTCATTGCGTGATCGGACACAGATAGGTACATAAACAAGTCCTCCCCGGGCTTCGGGGCCGTCAACATGGGCGCTCGCATCAAGTATTCTTTCAAATCTCGGAAAGTCCTGTCGCAATCCTCGTCCCAATGAAACCCTTTCCACTTCTTCAGGAGCTGGTAGAATGGTCGGCAACGATCGGCGAATTTGGAAATGAAGCGGTTCAGGGCAACTAGCATCCCGGTCAATACTTGTACCTCTTTCAGGTTGCTCGGCGGCTTCAGTTGCTTTACTGCCTCTATCTGGTCTGAGTTTACTTCTATCCCCCAGTTGGTAATCATGTATCCTAGGAATTTGCCGGCCCCCACACCAAAAGCGCACTTCTCGGCGTTCAAGCGCAACTTATGGCGCCGAAGGATTTCGACCACCCCCCGGAGGTCTTCTATATGCTGTTCCTCTCGCCTACTTTTCACCACCATATCGTCAATGTATACTTCAACCGTTCGCCCTATTTTATCCCAGAACATCCTCGTCATCATCCGCTGGTAGGTGGCACCGGCATTTTTTAGCCCAAAAGGCATCACCGTGTAATGATAATTGGCCTCCGGGGAGATAAACGCTGTCTTCTTCCTATCCTCGGGGGCCAGGGCTATCTGGTGATATCCCTGAAAGGCGTCCAGGAAGCTCATTCTCGGATGACCGTAGGTGCTGTCCACCGATTGGTCAATCCTCGGCATGGGAAACGGGTCTTTCGGACATGCTTGGTTCAGGTCGGTGAAGTCTACACAGACCCTCCATTTGCCGTTCTTCTTTTTCACCATGACGGTGTTTGCTAACCACTCCGGGAAATAGATTTCCCTTATTGCCCCAGCCTCCTTTAGCCGTTGGACGAAGCCTTTACCGCTTCTACATGCTCCTTTGCCGACCTTCTTGGCCTTTGCTTCTTCAGAGTGAATGAGGAATCCATGTTAAGTCTATGAATGATAAAATCAGGATCAACCCCGGACACTTCATATGGACTCCATGCAAACACATCCACATTCTGTACAAGGAATAGCAACATCTCCACCTTATCCTGATCCTTCAAACCCCGCCCCACTTGGAAGTATCTGTCCTCATCTGGCAATATCTTTACCTTTACTACCTCCTCGGCGGCCCCACCCCCTTTTTCTTCTTGAGAAGTCTGTAATTGCTATAAAGGGGGCCCAGCGGTGTGTCCTTATGCTCGGTCAGACCCTTCTGGTCGGCCCTCCCATCTTTCCAATTAACCATGGCGACTAGGCATTGTCTGGCCATCTGCTGGCTCCCCTATACTACAGTGACGCCGTCTTTGGTTGGAAACTTGACTTTGACATGCAGGATGGAAGGAACTGCCTCCATCGCATGGATCTACGGCCTTCCCAGTATCGCGGTGTATGGGGAGAATGAGGCAACTACTATGAATGTCACTACCACTTCCTTGCCCTCCATGCTCACGGGCAGGGAGATTTGCCCCTCAGGAATTACTAGCCCGCCGTCGAACCCGACTAAGGGCGTAGTGTTCTTGGAAATGTCCTGGTTCTTTAGTCCGAGCCCCCTGAATAGATCGGGGTGCATCACATCTGCCCCGCTTCCCTGGTCTATCATTACTCTCTTCACTAGGAAGCCCTCTATCCGGGCGGTAACTACTAACGCGTCGCCGTGCGGCTAAATTGTTCTTCCCAAATGGCCATCCTCGAAAGCGATAGGCTCCCGGGCGACCTTCATCCTTTTACCGGACGGTTGCATGTCTGAGCTACTCTCTACTGACGTCACAGACAGCACCCCGTCTTTTTTCTCCGCGGTGAAGCCCCTCGGAGGAGCATGGATGACCTCAATGATCCCGAGCGGGGGCGAAAGCAGGTTGCCCCTTTGCTGAGCGCCTTGCCGTGTGCCTGGGTCCCCCGCGTCTACTACAAAATCTTTCAAATGCCTAGCCTTGGCCAGCTGTGAGAGGTGGTCCCTCAGCACTCGGCACTGCTCGGTAGTATGGCCTTTATCCTTGTGGTAGGTGCAATACAAGTTCTGGTTCCTCCTAACTGGGTCACCACCCATTCTGTTCGGCCACCGGAAGTATGGCTCGTGTTTAATCTTGTCTATGATACTGTGTACTGGCTCCTAAACGCTATGTTCACCTCCCCTGCCAGTGCTTCGGGCTCTTGAACCCTCAAGTCTCCCCGTGCCCTTGGTTGAAAGCCACCCTGCCGAGGACGGTTCATCACTGGCGCCTTACCCTTGCTTTGCAGCCGGTCGTCTTCCAGCCGTTTGTACTCCTCGATACGCCTCATCAACTGTCTCATGTCCTCGGGGGGCTTCTTAGTCAGTGATTCCCGCAGTCCGGAGTCCTCGGGTAACCCCATTCTGAAGGTACTCGCGGCGATCTTCTCGTTCCCCCCGCCGATCTCGTTGTAGAGTTCCCAGTAACGGCCGGCGTAACTATGGAGGGTTTCCCCTGCCCTCATTTTCATGGACAGTATCGCATCTACCAGCTGAGGCACTCGACTGCATGTCACAAATCGGATTCCAAACTCCTGTATCAGCTCGGCGAAATCGTGAACCGAACCTTTCTGCAACCCATTGAACTATCTCAAAGCGGTGGGCCCAAGGCTCGAGGGGAAAACCTTACACATCAGCGCGTCGTTGTGGGTGTGCAGAGACATCAACTGGATATAGTGACTGATGTGCTCTACTGGGTCTGTTTTCCCGTCGTAAGAATTGAACGGTGGGCGTGTGAGTCTGTCTAGCATTAGGGCACGCTCGATGTCCGCCGAAAACGGTGAGTGGGCAGCCCCACGCAGCGCGCGACTCATTGCATCCATGGCCGTATTATGGGGCTGTTGTTCTTCTGGTGAATCTGAACCCCGATCCATGTCCTCCCGTGACTGCGAACGGTCCCGGAGTTGGCGATATTCCCGCGAACGTGGGCGTTCCCTTCGCCATTGGGATTCTCGGGAACGTGAGCGTTCCGGTCGGTGGAAGTACCTGGACTGATTGGATCCCGTCTGACAATGCTGTCTCTCAGCATTAGATCTCCTTTCTCGGTCGTCTTCGTCCCTTCTACGGTGCCTGTTTTCTGCCTCAAACTCCAGGCCCCTCACCAGCCTGCGCGACCGTTCGAGCTCTTCATCCCTCTCGTCCAACTGCTTGTGCCCTGGGGCGATTGATACTGTTCGTTGTGCTTGGTACGACCCCTCCCCAAGGCCGGACCGCTCCTCCTCTGACCCGTGATCCCTATCCTCACACCGCTTTTGCCTCTTTTCTCGCCAAGTGGATCCCCGTGAAGATCCCACCAAGCCGCTCTCAGCATCACTCCCGGAACGTCTTCCGGCCATCCCCTCGAGATCAAGTCTCAGTAGAACCACAACACTGTAGGAGATTCCCACAAACGGCGCCAATTGTGCGCGCCAAAAGCGAAGCTGCTGGGCCAAGGTTCACTTGGGCTCACAATCTATTTGTGTAGTGGGCTTGGATTTCCTACACTGGGTCGTCCTTGTGCTGAGACCAATGGAAATTACTTTACTCTCTTTCTCTGTTGACCGTATTCACTCTCTTTCTCCTCGCCAGAATTTCAACAACCTTCTCCCTTCCCCAGCTCCTTGTATTTATAGCTAAATGTTAGTGGGATAGTGATGATTGCCTCTGGTGCTAGTGCATTTGGAGGTCCAATGCTGTTAGTTGTAAGTGGGTGTTTAGGTGGGAGTGGTCTTGGAATTGGTTCCCACTTTGGAATGCTCGGCAGTTGCACTTCCTGATCACGGATTGCTCGGGCGTTAACTCCCCGGGAGAAGCCTCACCGGCCCGGGGAGGATTCGCGGGGGACGATGCAAGTTTGAACCGCCCGCGCAGGTGGATAAGGTCAAAATACCGTCCTCCGAGCATGCTATGAATGTAAGGCCCTAATGGGCCTGGATATTCCAACTGGCCCAGGGAGCTTTGGTGCCGTACAATTATTGTTTAGCAATATTTGTATATATTGAAAGAACCACCAAATTAATGTTTTTTTAAATGGACCAATACATTCACTAGTGTTTGCCCCGTACCAATTAAACTTATGAAGTTTATAATCATTAATTCTTAAACAACCCTTTTGCTCACGAATTCTAAATTAATTGAAATTGAGATCTAATTAAAGTGAGCCTCCTATTCAAGCTAAAGTTTTTGTTAAAGATGAATTGCCTAATCTCGAAATGAGACAAAAAATACGTGAAATTTGTTAAGACAAATAATTTGGGATACTTAAAATGATCATGTTCAAAATTAAACTACCCCTATCTTAGTAAATTTTTATGGACTTAAAAATTAAATTCAATCACAATAAGATTCACCAACTTCTTTAAAAAAAAATAGCAAATTAGCTTGATCCTTATTAATTTTATGTAGATGGCCTAAATATATAATTTAGGTGCAGCCAAATTATGAAAAGACAGCATATTCCCTTGAGTATGAGTATTCGGTTAACTATAAAAGGTGTCATGGTTGGAAACTTTGAAGGTCAAGGTTTTTTTCCTAAGAATGGATTGTAATCAAGTGATACACGTATCTTGAATGAACATTGCTTACATTAATAAAATCTTTATGTCTTAACACGTACGCATGAAATTGTGTTCAACATTTTCATTTGATTCAACTATTTTTGGTAAACAATGTTCATCAACAAAACTCCTCTACCAAAAAAAAAAAAAAAAACTCTTTTCAATACAAAGTGCAAACTATTAACAAAACAAAGTATGTAGGGTTTAGGATAAAACCAAAAATATTTTCTTGCAGGATTTTTTTCTAGAACCAAAATGAAATTTTATGAAACTAATATCGCAAATGTTGTGTGCATGTGTAAGTGGACATATATCAATTGAATAAGTGACTTATCTTGAATAAGCATTGCTCACATTAATAAAATCCTTATGTCTTAACACGTACTCATTAAATTGTGTTTAAAAATCTATTTGATGCAACTATTTTTGGTAAACAATGTTCGTCAAATAAATTCCTTTACTTATTTATACACCAATGGCAGCTCTAGTATTATTTTCTAGATGGTTCAATAAAAAATATATATTATATAATATCAAAAAAAAAAAAAAAAAGTAAACTTGAATATATTGAAATCACAAAAAAAAAAAAAAAAACCAAAATAATTGAAGTTTTACGATTACCTTCTGTAGGGACTCAAATTGAATTGGACCCAAACAATAAAATTTGTAGAGCAAGGGTAGAAGGGCTAAGCACCAACAAAGCGAACTATGGTTGACGTGAGATTCATAGGAATAATAATAAAGGAATTTGACTAAGTGTTTGAGAGGATAGTAACAATGGTTTTTGCTAAGTGTTTGTGAAGAAAGTTCGTCCTCGGCTCAATCCGAGGATCTCTTTCCTTTAGAACTGACAAATACAAGGGTTGTCCTCGGACTCCCTGAAAACCACTTTTACGTTTCTATTCCAGGGTCGTCCCCCTTTCTTTTTCTGGCGCTGGGGGTTCTATTTATTATATAGTCTTGTTTAGTTGATCTCTACCGTCCACTTGTTGGTCATCTGAACTCATGTCTGAGGGCTTGTCCCATTAGTCACCTCTGCAGGTTTTCTGTTAGTTGGAGTAACCAAAGCTGCACTGTTAACTGGTCAATTCACCATTAATGCGACCAGAGTGTTGGTGGCATGCATTTAATGAGCGAGTGACAGCTTCCATCAATCAATGTCGGCTTGCCGAGGACGTGGGCATCCTTGGCGAGGTCCCTTGACGACTTGGGCCTCGTCCGCTTATCCTCGGGTTCTGCCTATCCTCGATGTGGGCCTTGGGCCCAATGTGGAGTGGGCCAGGGTTGCTAAATATTTGGGGCCCCACACCTTCTATGATATTTCATATTTTGAAATTGTTGCATATTATCTTCATTATCAATTCTACTAGTTACATTTTTTTCAATGTACACATCCAAACAATCATTCATCCACTTATCTTCCATTTGATTGATTGATTTCAAATTCTTTAAGAATTAAATGGGCTTTTTATAAGATTTAAGAATTAAGATTAACATTAACAAATTTATATTTTTGTTGTTGCGCTATTTTTTTTTCTTCAAATTTTAGATCAAATTAGTTTGTTATTGGATTTTTTTTTTTTTTTTTTTTTGTCTTTAAAAATGTCAAGATATTTTTAAGAACATCATATTCAAGTTTATTTCAGTTGTGTTTAACAAAATTTTAGAATTAGGGTGTTCAAATTTTTATTTTAGGAAGTCAAAAAAAAAAATTTATTATTATAATATTTTTTATGGACCAGTTCAGGGGTTCATTTGAACCCCTTGGGCTTCATGTGGAGCCGCCATGTATACACACAAAATCTCTTTTCAATACAAAGTAAAAACTATTAACAAAACAAAGTATATATGCAGGGTTTAGTACGAAACCAAAAATCTTTTCTTGCGGGAATTTTTTCTAGAACCAAAATGAAATTTTATGAAACTCATATCACAAGTATTGTGTGTGTGTGTGGACATATATCAATTAAGTAGTTGAAAGCTCAATAAGTTATTAGTTTTATATAAGAAACGGAATTATATACATCAGCATACAAGTGTTATGCTATAATGTTTGTTTTACTGCAACTTTAACCACATTAATGTTTGAATTTTTATTTTGATACTATTCATTTACCACTCATGATACAAACTAGAGTACGTATAACAACTATTTGACCCATAAATAACAAAACAATACACCAATCAAGGATCATTTTAAGACACTATCAACACATTAAATAGTATAAATTGAGGAAAAAATTACAATAAATTGAAGAAAAATATATGAGTATTCAAGGAAATTAAATAAATAGCCTGAAAAATGCATTGTGAGAACCAAGTTTAATACACCTAAAACTCCCTAAACAATATTTGATTGTCATTGTCACTGTTCTATCACTTAAAAAGAAGAAAATAACATAGCACATGTAGGCTATATCTTTTTAAGTTAGAGACAAAAAAAGTTTCACAATATTTTTCATAAATAATAACTTATTAAGGTGATAAATTATTGTTGAAATAATATCATTTCTCCACAAATTAATAGTATTGACACTATTTTAGTGACATAATTTGTGATGTTTCATGCATGTGATTTGAACTCTCTCGGTCACTATTTATCCATTTTGAAAAAAATTTATTATTTTATTATTGACCAATCACAATAAATTACATCAATAATTATAGGGAAAAAAATATTGATAGATTTTGGGTAAGAGAGCAACATGTATCAAGCCATGCTAAAGTCAATAATAGGTTACCATAACTTTTTTGAAAAAATTATGGCGTGAGTTTAAGGTTTATCGAAAGAGTCAATGGACGGAGTGTGTATGTTTCCTGCTTTATAACTTGCTCCATGCAACTAACTGCTACATGTAGTTTTGGTTGTGGCGTATGAGTTTAAGGTTTATTAAAAAAAAAAAAAAAAGGTTAGAATTTTAGGTTAGCACAAGTTTGACTATAATTATTAATGTACGGCTTTTCATACTGTGACTATGGTTGACTGGATATTTTTCACTATTCAAACTTTAATGGTCTGTTTGGATACTGTTTATTGCTGAAAATTAAAATTTAAAAATTAAAAACTGAAAATACTGTAACAAAATAATTTTTAAATGTGAGAATAGTGCCATAGAGCCTAATTTTAAAGTTGTTTTTGCTGAAAAAAATACTTAAGAGTCTCGTAAACAGTGCACAGAACTCACTAAAAAAACGTAGCAGCTGGGAACGCGCAAAACGCACTTCCCAAACTCACATTAAATGTACATTTTTCACATTTCAAGTCAACAATATATTACCCTTACCTACTTTGAAAGATACTCTTTTATGGATTTTAAAAAAATTATTGTCATATTAGATAATATAGTATTTTCTACAAAATTTAAAACATAAAAAAAATAGCCATAGCTTATTAAAACATCTTACATCGAATTTGAATATGCAAAATAGACCAACAAAAGTAAGAATGAAGTAAGGAAATTTATTAAAATAATAAATATATTATTTCTAGGCCTGTCCACGGGTCGGGTTTGTGCCCAATCCAGAACTGACCCGACCAGATCGGATATGTAGAAGTTCAACCCACCGCCGACCGGCATGGTTGATCGGATTGGGTTGATCTGACCTTCAACGGACGGCGATTGGTTCGGTCAAAGATCGAGATGTGAAAATCGGCCAAAATCCAACGAGTCAACAGCGAAATCAATGAAATTTCGGTGATATTTTCGCCGGAATATCGTTGAAAATTCGCCAGATTTGACGAAATCTCACTAGATTTGGCGAGATCTCGCCAAATCTAAAAAATTTAGCTGGAAATGCTCCTTAACGTCGGTTCGGTCGGGTTTCTTTGGGTTTGGGGGAGAAAACCCGCCAATCGACCCGTCGTTTACGGGATTTGGAGGCGGAGACTCGCCACCGACTGTCACCAGAGTCGAGTTGGATGGTTCTCTGGCTGGATCGAATGATTATTGCGGGTGGTTCAAGTACCGGTTTTTCGTGGACAGCCCTAATTATTTCTATGATAAAATTTAGATACAGTACCTAATGTGCTATTCTTTAAGTTTCCCTTTTAAGATTTAACCATGTGACTATTTAATTAAAAAATACACATCCATCCTATGAGAAAAAATCTACATGGCAAAATCTTAAAAATGGAATCTAAAGAATTGCACTTAAGTACTGTACTTAAGTCTTGCTCTTATTTCTATAGTTTATTAAATTTTTGGAACAAAAATCCATGCTCTAAACTTATATTTGGTTTTAAACATATCATACACAACAATCAAAGTAAGGAGGAAAAAAAAAGATATTCAATATTCATGTTAAATGCATCCCTAAAATAAACGAAAGCTTATATATATATATATATATATATATACACACACACACACACACTTCCTCTGAGGTTTTTTTTGTTATTGTACTCTCCTTCCCTCAAGTTTATAAGACACTTACCTTTCATAAAATGCAAACTATTTACACTGATTTCATTTGAAATGCTCAAAAAAAGTTATTAAAATTCCACCCCCCAAAAAAAAAGCATAAAAAAAAAAACCCAAATTTCATATTATATGGGGTATGAAGAAAGTTTAAGTGGAGGGTAAAATAAGAAATTCAAAATTTTCTTAATTTTTTTTTTCAATTATTCAAGGGGAGGTTATTGTAAATAATTTACAATTTAGGAGAGATAAGTGTCTTATTTCAATCTAGTGGATAGTTGAATATAATACTAACAAAAAACCTCGAGAACTCAAAACAATTAACCACCAAAAAAAACACTTAAAAAACGCTTTTTTTTTTTTTTTGTGTGAGATAAATAACAAACAAAGATTTGCTCAAAAATGTGAGAAGTACATGACCATTTTGTAGAGACTCGTTCTTTTGAATCTATTGAATTTCTAGGAGGTGAATAACTGATCAAAAACAGAACGCAGAAAGTAAAAATTTCGATTCAAAATCAAATTTGTTACATCACAACTCTAATTTTAACATTTGAATAGACTTTCTCTAAGATTCAAAATTGGCCATACACTGATTGGAAAAGACTATAATTTGGGCTTTTTTCTGCCCATTTTGTAGAGACTTGTTCTTTTGAAATGATTAAATTTGTAGGAGGTGAATAGCTAAAAATAGAAACCCAAAAGTTGAAATTGATTCAAAATCAAATTTGTCACATCACAACTTTATTTTAAGATTAAGATAATTATTCTCAAAGATTCAAAACTGGTTATGCATTTGATTGGAAAAAAGACTATAATTTGGTTTTAGAAAAACCGTAATTTCCAGGTTGATAAAACCAGGGACGGAGCCAAAATTTTGAGTTGGGGAGGGGGGGGGGGGGTTTACTGTTAGCTGTGTACTACAGTTTCAATCTCTCACTTTGCTACTACTTAGCTGCTGAGATTGTGTGTGTGTGTGTGTGTGTGTGTGGGTAAGAACAAAATTATTTTTGTTTAAAATTTTTTAAAGGGCAAGGTTGTTTATTTTGGATAAAATAGGTTACTTGAGCTTCTTTTTTTTTTTTTTTTTTTTTTAAGTTTTACTATTGATAATTTTTGTTGTTGAGCTCTTTGTTTTTGGGCTTGTATATTTGGTTTAGATTTTAGATTTATATTTTTTTTTAATGGCACTAAAATGAGGAAAATGCTAGAGCTACAAGCTTCTTTTTGCTTTTTTTTTTTTTTTTTTTTTTTTTAATAGATTACTGTTATGATAAGTGGTTACTAGTCAGTAAAAAAATGATGTAAGTGGTGAACCCATTATGCGAACCAATAAGAATTTGCTACCAAAACAATTTGTTAAAATGTTTTTAAAAAGTTTGTGAGTATAGCATTACACTTAAAAAGAATCAATGATATTGTTTAAGGGAAAAAATGTAATTTTATAGAACAAAATTGCTAAAATTAGTACACATATAAATAATAATAATAATATTTTTTAAAAAATAGGGGTAGAGGGCATTGCCCCCCTAGTCCAATGATAGCTACTGCCATGGATAAAACTAATTAGTGGAACAAAAGCAGGCAAGTTTTAAAAAAGAAAAAGAATAGAGAGAGAGAAAAAGAAAAGAAAAGAAAAAGCTTGCAGATTGTCAAATCAACTAGTCTCAAAAGCGAGTAATGCTAAGGCCACAACTAAAACCACAATTTTGTTTCAACTTGTCTACTTGACGAGTTTTGAGTTTTGATTTGTGGACTCATATGAACTCACCACTTCTAATCTACCATTCACAATTCACAAGTTTGGCAAATTATGACAAAAATTGTGACTTTAGTGGTAACTAACATTTTTGCTCAGCAGCATGATACAGCTATGCTCAGCAGCATGTCATAGGTAGGGCATGAACAGTTACATGCATGATAGCACAGAGGTACAATTTGAAATTCTTAATACAAAATTAAAACTCTACAATTCAATAGAATAAACTTTCTCTCCATATTAGTTTGAAGAGAAGCCATTCAGAATCCTTATATATCTTTATATTGAGTGTGAATTTTGAAAATCTAACCGTTGGATTGCATGTTCTTATTATATCATTCATGCTTGCAAAATTTCAAAAAAAAAAATCAAAAATCAATTGTTATGTTATCAAACAAATATTAAAATTTCAAATTTTTGTGATATAAAATTTTGTATAAAAAATAATTCTATTGATCGAATATTAAATAACATCCGATTTGAATAAAATTTGATATGCATGTTAAGAATATAAGAAATGTGAAATTCAATGTGTAAAGTTGTGATTTACAACTATGTTTTATGTTGGCTTTATTCTATAACAAAAAGTGTTGTAATTGCTTTAATTTTGTTCTTTGTATTCTGTGGGATTTTATTGTATTAGGTTTAGTATTAAGTTGGTGAAGAATCGAGCATATATTGGATGAACAAGTGGGTTTCGCAAATATCTTGCGAGAAGCCTACCCGCAAAAGAGTCACGTGAGAAGCACATGCTGGAAGCTGAAGAGTCATGTCAGGCTGTCAGTTTCGCGAGTGTCTCGCAAGAAGGGCTAACCCGCGAAAAATTCTTCCTAGAGGATTTTAAGTGTGACTTTCTTACCCTTCACCCATACTATATATACCCTTATTACCCACAAAAGTACGAGAGGCTATTTAAAGAGAAAAACCCTAGATAGGTTTTCTACAACACAACACACTCATCTTTTAGAGAGAGAACTACTCATTCTCAGTGAGAAATCATTTTAGCTTCTTCTCCTTCCTTCTCCCATTATCATACATTGAGAGGAGATTTGTACCCAAACACAGCCCACACATTTTCAAAGTGTAGAGAGTGTTTTGAAACTTGAGAAGTTTTGGGGATTTGCCAAAAGAAGCTAGTGAGGCTTGGTAGATGCAATCAGGCGTATTGCGAGATCTAGAAAACTAGAGAAGACATGACTCCGAGAAGTCCGTTGGTAGCAGGAGCTTGGAGGACTCAAGTACATTGGGTCGACTAGGTTTGAAAGGTTTTTTGTTATTCGTGTACTTCAACTTTATTCTCTAGTGGATTGATTTTGATTTGGAGGGTTGCGGAGAGGTTTTTCACTGAGTTCTTCAGTTTCCTCTTCGATAACACGTCTTGGAGTTATCTTGTGTTTGCATCTCTCTTCCCTTACTCTTGTGCTTTACTTTTATTGTTTATTGTTCATGTTTATGCTCTAGAGTAGTATCGATTCATTGCTCACATTTACTCTTATTTCCATACTTTGATAAGTTAGAGTAAAAGCAATCTAGCTGTCTTTTTTTTTTTTTTTTTTTTTTTTTTTTTTTTTTTTTTTGTCTAAACAAACTCTTGTGTTTTAGCACAAATTCAAGCTTTCACAATGGTTAGATTTTCAAAATTCACACCCTAAAAAAGAGATATATGGGAAGTTTAGAGAGGTTCTCTCCAAACTAGCTTGAAGAGAAATTTTGTTCAATTCAACATTCCTAATGTGAATTCCACTTCAAATGTTAGAACTTGACACTCATTTGTATTTTCAAAATGATGAATGTCACTCCTCAATTATTATTATTTTATGAATTACTTTCATGGGCGACGCTACAGCCAGCCTAGGGATTCAAATGAATCCCTGACTTGGCCCAAAAAAGTTATATATAAAATATTTTTAAAAAATTGCTTTGACCCTCTAAAATAAAAATTTAAACACTTTGACCCTAAATTTTGTTTAAACCTAGCTGAAATAAGCTTTAATATAATTATCTTAGTGATACTTTCACAATAATTTTACAATAAAAGTTAAGTAGTAAGTTGTAACTAGTTTTCATCTAGATCCACAACTGACATTTTTTTTTTTTTATATACTTTCAACAATTTGCCACCTAGATTTTATCATGAAAGTGTTGTGTTAGTAGCACTACTCTTAAAATTGCTCATTTGTTAAAAGAAATAAATAAATAAACCTTCTCTCTGGACTTTGGCTTATTTGTCGTTGAAGGCGGAATGAAACTGTTTTTCCTTGCACTTTTCTTCTTCATTAGCCAAAAATTACACCACTTTTAGCAAAAATAAAAAAGCAAAAAATTACTCCACTTGTACAACCAACTAATCTATATCTACATATGTGATTCTTTCCTTATTCTCTTTATCTCTCTTTCTTCTTTCTATATATGTGTGTGTGTGTGTGTGTGTGTGTGTATTTTTTTTATGTCTAATCAAATAGTTTGATGAGCGCTCTACGAATTTCCAAATCCAAGAAGTATTTTAGTGCTTGGTCAAATTCCAAAAGAATGACCGCATATACGCTTAAAAAGTTATACATTTCAAAAGTAAAAACTTATATTAGTTACTATTTTTTTATTCTTAGTTTTGCATTTACCCTTAGTCCTACTCCTAGGTGTGTTACTATTCTTCTTTATCATATATTTTTATTTAATTGATATTTATATAAATATACTAAATTCTTATTAATTTGAAAAAAATATATAATGAGTTATTTAATTATATTTATTTATACATTCAATGGTTGTAGTCTTACCGATCTTTAAACTATTAATATATTGTATAAATTCCTAACGTCTACACTATTGAGTCTAGGGATGGCAATTTTTTCCCACCCCGCTTGACCTGCCTCTCCTCGCTTCGCCCCATGCAGGTTTTCTCCGCCCCGCAAAGGTGGTGGGGCGAGGATGGGGCAAGATTTTAACCCCGCATCACAGGACGGGGCGAGAATGGGTTTAGACTTTTTAGACCCATCCTTGCCTTGCCCTAACCCATCCCTACCCCACCCCGCATTGATAAAGGTTAAATTGTAAAGTTTTCATACCCTAAAACCCTAATATTTTTTATACTTTTTTTTTTCTCTAGGAATGTTGGAAATAAGATACTTGTGGGGCCCAAGAATTACATAACCCTGTCTCACTTCATACCAAGCCCAAGGCCCATGCCGAGGAGGAAGAAAACTTCCGAGGACGACGTGAGAAGGTCCAAATCACCCAAGACGTCTGCCGAGGACAATCATGTCCTCAGCCAACCCCAACCAGAGGGGGGAGAGTCAACGTCCCATCACAGGCAGCCTCCCAGAGCACCCCATGAGAAAGAACAAGCATAATGTGCCGATCACGGGAGGATGGTGGAAGAGCAAATCCAAGACAAACTGTCATCTCCACATTAAATGTCCGCCGCTGGCGTTCTGGACGCATTAATGAGGAAATGACCTCTAAACACTGCAGTCTTGGTAGCCGCAACTCATAGAAGGATAGAGAAACGGCCGATGAGACAAGCACTCAAGCAGTGACCTACCTGGTCAACAAATGTAGGGTCAGGATCAACTGAAAAGAGATATATAATATAAGAAGTCCTCCAGAAAGAAGGAAGGGGAGAAAAAAGCAGAGAATACTGCAGCATTCGCATGACCCCTACAACCAAGCATTGAGGAAGCAATGAGAACTTCCAGCCCCTAAAAAGAGGGCTGATGAACCATATCTTACGCTTTAACTTACGTTCATGTCGTTCAACCCATTCATTACCGTATTTAGTTGTTGCAATCCTTATTAGGGCCTAGTTCTTGAACCCATACTCTACAAATTCATTGTACAAGGCTATCTGGGCTTGAGTCCACCTCATCCCATGGGCGCTTTCCTTGCCGATGTGGGACTAGGGTGTCAAGCCTTACACTACAAGGTCAGCCTTTGGTGGGGTGAAAATCCTGAACCCCCGCGTCTCATGGGAAAAGCCCAACCCCTACAAGAATCACTCAATATTCCTTAGAACAAAACTCCTCGGATTGTACCGAGAATCATTTTCCTTTGATAAACTCAGTTCATCTCTATTTGAATGTCATGAACACCATATTAACTGTTGTCCATACGCTAAAACCTAGCTCTTTGACCCACTCTCTACAAATTTATTATATTGGGCTAGTTGAGCCTGAGTCCATTCATCTAATAAAAGAGGTGCTCAAACCCAGCCCCTATAATTGGCGCCGTCTGTAGGAAGAGCTTGTGCGTTGGCAAGTGCAACGGTTAAACATGGCAGAATCAAGCTCCCATCAGCAGAGAAGGCCATTTTAGCGGCTATAACTACTACCACACATGCGAAGTAAAGCAAATCCCAAAAACTGCTACCTCATGCTGTGACAGTGCACTTGGGGCTGAGCCTTTTAAGGCACCTAGGCTATGTGTTTAAATGCGAACATTTGTCATACCTGAAGTCCTCGGACCAGGTGCTAAGGGGAAGTTAATACTCTATAACTACTACCACACATGCGAAGTAGAGCAAGTCCCAAAAACTGCTACCTCATGCTGTGGTAGTGCACTCGGGGCTGAGCCTTTTAAGGCACCTGGGTTATGTGTTTAAATGCGAACCTTAGTCATGCTTGAAGTCCTCGGACTAGGTGCTAAAGGGAAGTTAACACTCTATAACTACTACCACACATGCGAAGTAGAGCAAGTCCCAAAAACTGTTACCTCATGCTGTGGTAGTGCACTCAGGGCTGAGCCTTTTAAGGCACTTGGGCTATGTGTTTAAATGCAAACCTTAGTCATGCCTGAAGTCTTCGGACCAGGTGCTAAGGGGAAGTTAACACTCTATAACTACTACCACACATGCGAAGTAGAGCAAGTCCCAAAAACTGCTACCTCATGTTGTGGTAACGCACTCGGGGCTGAGCCTTTTAAGGCACCTGAGCTATATGTTTAAATGCGAACCTTAGTCATGCCTGAAGTCCTCGGACCAGGTGTTAAGGGGAAGTTAACACTCTATAACTACTACCACACATGCGAAGTAGAGCAAGTCCTAAAAATTGCTACCTCATGCTGTGGTAGTGCCCTCGGGGCTGAGCCTTTTAAGGCACCTGGGCTATGTGTTTAAATACGAACCTTAGTCAAGCTTGAAGTACTCAGACCAGGTGCTAAGGAGAAGTTAACACTCTATAACTACTACCACACATGCGAAGTAGAGCAAGTCCCAAAAACTGCTACCTTATGCTGTGGTAGTGCACTCGGGGCTGAGTCTTCTAAGGCACTCGGGAAAAGTTCTAGACAGAACCAAGGTATTGCATGGTCCTCGGACTTAAACCTGTGGGGAAACTAGGCACTTCAGATAAAAGCCAAGTTCTAGACAGAACCAAGGTATTGCATGGTCCTCGGACTCAAACCTATGGGAAAACTAGGCACCTCAGAAAAAACTAAGTCGTAAACAGAACAAAGGTATTGCATGGTCCTCGGACTCAAACCTATGGGAAAACTCGGCACCTCAAAAAAATCTAAGTCCTAGACAGAACCAAGGTATTGCATGGTCCTCGGACTCAAATCTGTGATGAAACTAGGCACTTCAGATAAAGGCTAAGTCCTAGACAGAACTAAGGTATTGCATGGTCCTCGGACTTAAACCTATAGGAAAATTAGGCACCTCAGAAAAAACTAAGTTCTAGACAGAACCAAGGTATTGCATGGTCCTCGGACTCAAATCTATGGGAAAACTAGGCACCTCAGAAAAAGCTAAGTCCTAGATGGAACCAAGATAGTACATGGTCCTCAGACTCAAACCTGTGGGAAAGCGATCCTCAGATCAGACACTCGTTTAAATCTAGCGTGCTCGGCTAGTCGCACAGTCCGCAGAGCAAAGCACCTAATTATTTTCCTAGTAATTCTTATATTGTTAACTTAGTTAAAGATAGCGACTGAGGGCTATCGTCGGCTTTATTGAAATTAGGGTGACAATTCTCCGTTACTACTAATGGCATCAACTATAAAGTCCCATTGGAGGTAAAAGATAACACACACAGTAAATAATTATTGCAGAGAAAATAAAAAGATTCATAAAGTATGAAGAACAGCCTTTCTTATTATTTATTATTGAATAAAAACAAGGTACATCATACATTAGATGGCTTGTCTCTTAAAGCTAAACTGCAATAGAGGAGGCCGAGGATGGCCTGTCTCTTAAAGCTAAACTACAATAAAGGAAGCCCAGGATGGCTTGCCTCTTAAAGCTAACCACGATAGAAGAGGCTGAGGCAGGCTTGCTTTAAGGCTAACTCTAAAAAGAGAAAGCTCATGGAAATGGTGGATGCGCTGCCTCATCCCAGCAGCACTCGAGCCCATGGAGACGGCACCGGCCATGAGAAAGAAGAAGAAACGGAGGTGCTTGGCCGCCCCATCCTAGGATGTTCCCTTGATTCTCTCCCAGTGTTATGATAACTGGACATTAGGAGAGGGCAACGCACGAGCGTCAAACATTCAGCAATCTCGCAGACTTCTATCGGGGCCCTACCATCAACGTGAAGCCCAAACTTGGGCGCGTCAGAAATATGATGCTGCCTACGCTTACTTCGACTCTCGGCCGAAGGAGGAAGGCTTTCTTTCTTGCTCGGTTGAAGGGAAGGAACATCTTTATCCTTTGCTTCCTAGCCCCTACCCTTATCCAATGCCATCTCCTTCCGTACGCCCTGATCACGACCTTGGCAAAGTTCTTGGAAATGCCTAAAGTGCTAAAAGCTCGAAGTTTCTGCTGAGCGTGGGGATATGTAAATAAGAAAGAGCAATTCCCCCAGAGGGCCTTATATAGAAGGCAAAGTCTAGTAGAAATCGATCCGCACGAGATTCAAGGGGTCAAATACGGCGCAGTAAATCCTGCCCAATTTCCAAAGAAATTTCCAGCCGTTGGATCTGCGCCACTTCACGAGGGAATTAATGAGGGCGCGCTTCGTGCACCGAAACGTCAGAAACGTGCCTTGGGCAGGTGAAAAGGCCCTAGCACCGATGGAGAACAAAACTTGATAAGCCATGACAAAAGTCCGAGGACATCAAAATCCTCATCTCCGCCCGAGGAACCTAACAGCAGGATTTTGAGGGGCTATTGTGGGGCCCAAGAATTAGGTAACCCTGACCAACTTCGTACCAAGCCCAAGGCCCATGCCGAGGAGGAAGAAAACTTCCGAGAACGACGTGAGAAGGTCCGAATCACCCAGGACGTCTGCCGAGGACAATCATGTCATCGGCCAACCCCAACCAATGGGGGGAGAGTCAACGTCCCATCACAGGCAACCTCCGAGAGCACCCCATGAGAAAGAACGAGCATAATGTGCCGATCACGGGAGGACGGTGGAAGAGCAAATACAAGACAAACTATCATCTCCACATTAAATGCCCGCCGCTGGCGTTCTGGACGCATTAATAAGAAAATGACCCCTGAACACTGCAGTCTTGGTAGTCGCAACTCACAGAAGGATAGAGAAACAGCTGATAAGACAAGCACTTAAGTAGTGACCTACCTGGTTAACAAATATAGGGTTAGGATCAACTGAAAAGAGATATATAATGTAAGAAGTCCTCCAGAAAGAAGGAGGGGGAGAAAAAAGCAGAAAATACTGCAACACTCGCATGACCCCTACAACCAAGCATTGAGGAAACAATGAGAACTTCCAGCCCCTAAGAAGAGGGCCGAAGAACCATATCTTACGCTTTAGCTTACGTTCATGTCGTTCAACCCATTCATTACCGTGTTTAGTTGTTGCAATTCTTATTAGGGCCTAGTTCTTGAACCTATACTCCACAAATTCATTGTACCAGGCTATCTGGGCTTAAGTCCACCTCATCCCAGGGGCACTTTCCTTGTCGATGTGGGACTAGGGTGTCAAGCCTTACACTACAAGGTCAGCTTTTGGTGGGGTGAAAATCTTGAACTCCTGTGTCGCATGGGAAAAGCCCAGCCCCTACAAGAATCACTCAATATTCTCTAGAACAAAGCTCCTCGGATTGTACCGAGAATCACTTTCCTTTGATAAACTCAGTTCATCTCTGTTTAAATGTCATGAACACCATATTAACTGTTGTCCAGGCGCTAAAGCCTAGCTCTTTGACTCACTCTCTACAAATTTATTGTATTGAGCTAGTTGGGCCTGAGTCCATTCATCTAATAAAAGAGGTGCTCAAACCCAGCCCCTACAATACCAATTTTAACATTTTCTTTTGTCTTTATTATTAAGAAAAATTATATACTATTGAATCATTGATTTTGTATCATGTGTTTTTGTCGGGATATTGTCTTGTTAAACACTTTAATAGTATTATTCAATTTTTGCTAAAAATTAGTTTGGTTTGATGAGATAAATTTATTCGTAATTTCAAATATATTTTTATTAACGAAACAGGTTTTATTAAAAACAATTGTAATAGTTGTGGACAAATTAACAAGAAGTAGAATTTTAAAGGGTGGGGTGGGTCTTCGCAAGGCCCCAAAGGCTGGGGATGAGGCAAGAAATTTTCCCCGTCATGCAGGGTGGGGCAGGGATGGGATAAAACAAAACTATGTGGGGCAGGGGCGAAAACCCCATCCTTCGGACCAGCCCCGTCCCATTGCCATCCCTAATTGAGTCCCCTAGAAAAGGTTTTTGGAGCTGCCACTGTTCTTATTCCACCTAGGGATGGCAAAATGAACCCACGGGTATCTGGCCCGACCCGACCCTAATGGGTCAGGTTTTACCCGACCCGTTTAACATTAGGGTCGAGTCTGGGTTTTCATTAAAAAAACCCGAAGCGGGTTCGGGTCAGGTCCGGGTATTAGGCATACCCGGCCCGAACCTGACCCGTATATATAATATTAAAAAAAAAAAAAAACCCTAACTATAAATACTCACTTTTCCCCTAAATCCCTCAGACCCATTCTCTCACCCTCTAATTCTCTCCCAAGCCGCCTCCCATTCTCTCCCTCAGCCTCACTCTCACTTGTGCAAGACCGCCGGCACCGCTGCTTCATCTCCCATGCTCACCTCGCCGGCGCCGCTCCATTCTCCACCTTGTTGGTCTTTCCTCCCTGCCTCCTTCACCTTGCCGCAGCCTGCAGATGCCGCTGCTCCTCCCTCACCTCGCCAGGCCCTCCTCCACCTCATAAGGCCGCAACTCTCTCATCTCCCTCACCTCGTTGTGAACTCGAGCTTTTGCAGTGAAAATCGTTCTTTTTGTTCAAAGAATCAAATTTGCAATTTCTAGTTTTAGTGCTATTTTGGTTGAATAGATCGACTTGTTTGATTTGATTTTGTAGGGTCTTATTGTTCAGACCTAGGGTTTGTATGTTAATTCTT
This sequence comes from Quercus glauca, assembly GCA_023736055.1. NCBI lineage: Eukaryota > Viridiplantae > Streptophyta > Magnoliopsida > Fagales > Fagaceae > Quercus > Quercus glauca. Next base: position 65,407,383 of record CM043319.1, on the reverse strand, counting down.
GTTTTTGCTTTTGATGTGGGAAAATATTGTAATGAAAAAAAAAAAGAGTTTTCAATCTGTTGGTTGGTGAGAAAATAATGGGTTTTGTTGGTTTCCGATTGTTCAGATCTGTTGGTTGCTGAGAAAATAATGGGTTTTCTTGAGTGTTCTTTTTCCCCTCCAGTTTGGTGGCTGAGAAAATCAATATTAGGCAAACATTTTTTTTTTTTTGATTGGGCCATAGAATGGGCCCTGAAGTACCACGGCCCAACGGGGCCCGTGGAGCCCGCAAGGCCCGGCAGGGGCGGGTCCGGGCCCCAGAAAAAAAAAATCCGTTTAGTAAACGGGCCGGGTCCGGGCCATGGGTCTTGACCCGCGGGTCGGGTTTGGGTATGGAAAAACCCAGCCCCGAACCCGACCCGTTGCCATTCCTAATTCCACCTAACTTATATTTATACCTGCTATATTCTGCCAACTAATTTACTTGTAAACAATAATCTGTCAAATGACTCCCCATTTGAATGTTATGAGTGGTCAGCATTTTCAAGCATTTAATTGGGGTCTTTTTTTTCTTTTCTTTTTTTTTTTAGGGAAATAATTGGGGTCTTAAGATAATATTCATTGTGGTCAATATTTTGTCTATATTATTTTTCTTGTATTTAAGAAGTAGGACCAGCATTAATTTGTCTACATTTTTTTGTTTCCTTTTATTTAAAAAATAAAATGCGCTATCACATACGCTCACATCTGGATCAGATTGTGAATATATATAAGACAAATCATTCATCTTAAAATTAAAAAAATAATAATAAATAAATAGCTACGGGAACCGAATTTTGCTTGCTCCTCACTCCCACCAATCTCTACATTTAACGCACCAGATTTTCCTAAACGCTAAAATAAGGTCTAAGTTCCTGATTCTTTGTCAACCCTTATTAAATGACAATAAATAAATAAAAAGAAGGGGAAGGAACGAAAGCCGGAAAAAGGTAAAGAAAACAAGCAAGGTCAATTGTGAAATGCAGTTCTGTATTCAGCGTAGAGGGCTCAAGCCTCAAGTCACTTAAAGAGAAAGGTAATTGGAAAACAACTACAGTTTTGTGCATTATAAAATTTTAAAACACAAAAGTTACTTGTGTCACAAGTTTTTTTTTTTCTTTATTAATATAATAAGTAGAAGAGGGGAAAAAAATATATATATATATAACCCAATAAATCGACAGAATGGCCAAGAAGCACGGTACAAGTACGATACAGCAACACGAGTAATTTAAAAAATAATAATAATAATAATAATATAAAATGGTCAGTACGACACCTATATAATACTAGTACAATATTAACACGAATACGACACTTCAAATAAATTGATCGTGCCTCCTATCATAATAGTAGTAAAGTCTGTGGGTGATGATGGAGTTATGAACTTCTGGTTTGATACTTGGATCCAACTACCACCTTCAAATGATAAAATATATTATCGTCTGGGAAGCAGCAGCTGCTTGGATGAATATTCTAATGTATTTGTTTGTTTGTTTTTTTATTTATTTTTTATTATTCAATTTTAATTTAACTAAATGATAAGTAAACATTAAAGGTTTAAGTTTTAACCCACATGTCTCACTTTTAAGTTAGAATAACCCTTTGATAAAGAGAAGAGGAATAAAAACTGTCTCTCAGGAGCTCTCATAATCCAATATGTCATCAACCAAAAGAAGTTGACATAATTAACATGTAGATTATGTGATGTACACATATCAATCAGTATTATCATGAATACAATAAGTAATTTTTTTGATAACCTATAGACAGTAAGTAAATCCAAGAGCAGAGCAAACTTCCATAGCATTTGCACAGAAATATTCTTCCCTCATTGTACTTATCAAAAACTTAAAAAAAACAAAACAAAAAACAATATAATATAAACTTTTTTAATTACTAGAAGCTGAGGAGAAAAGTTCAATAGGAAACTCTTGCTTTACGACGAGATTAGTTCAGTGGATGGTCTTGCACCAGAAGCTAAAACAAGCATTTAACAAATAAAAATAAATAAAAAATAAACATCAAGGGGAGGGTTGACTCTGTGATTGATTGGATCGATTACCTCGCTTCTTCACTAGTAAAAAGTATTTTTTATATCAAAATGGTATCAGTTCTCTGTATCAAATTTCAATAAATAAAATGTGGGCTTGGAAGTACGGCTTCAGCTTTCGTGTCGCAGTTACTAGTGCGAAGGCCAATTTCTTCATTTGTGGGTACCTCTCTTCTGCTCCTTGAAATGCCCGGCTTACAAAGTAGACGAGTCTTTGAGATCCTTTTTCCTCTCTCACTAAGGCCGCACTAACTGCTGCTTTTGAAACGGCTAAGTAGAGGTACAGCTTTTCCCCTCGTTTGGACGGGCTAAACAATGGTGGGGATGAAAGGTATTTCTTCAATTCTTTAAAGGCCTTTTGGCATTCATCCGTCCACTCGAATGATCTTCTTAAAGTGCGGAAGAAGGGTAGGCATTTATCCATTGCTTTAGAGACGAACCTGTTCAGGGCTGCGATTTTGCCATTCAAGCTTTACATCTCCTTGACGGTCCTTGGGGGTTCCAACTCCATTATGGCTCGTATCTTCTCCAGGTTAACCTCCATACCTCTCTGGGATACCATGAAGCTTAGGAATTTCCCGCTGTTACTTCGAATGCGCATTTGCTTGGGTTCAGCTTTATGTTATATGACCAGAGTGTGTCGAATGTCTCCCGAACGTCATTTAGGTGATCATCTTCACGCACGCTTTTTACCAACATGTCATCAACGTAGACTTGTACATTCCTCCCAATCTGATGCGCGAACATTTTGTTCATCAATCTTTGGTATATGGCCCCCGCGTTTTTAAGCCAAAACGGCATCACCTTGTAGCAAAAAAGTCCTTGGCAGGTGACAAAGGAAGTTTTCTCCTGATCAGCCTCATGCATCTTGATTTGATTGTAGCTCGAAAAAGCATCCATGAAGCTCAAGAGCTGGTGTCTCGCCATCAAGTCTACTAAGGTATCTATCCGAGGGAGCGGGTAGCTGTCCTTTAGGCATGCTCTGTTGAGGTCCGTGAAATCAACACACATTCGCCACTTTCCATTAGGCTTCCTGACCATATCTACATTTGCTAACCAGTCAGGGTAGTACATTTCTCTAATAAAATCGGCCTCTAGTAGCTTCTTGACTTCTTCTGCTATCGCTTTGTCTCGTTCCTGAGTGAATACTCACTTTTTCTATCGGACGGGCGAGGATGCGGGGTTTACATTCAATCTGTGAACTATGACTGCAGGGTCAATCTCGGGCATGTCTTCGTGGCTCCATGCGAACACGTCTTGATTCCTCCTGAGGAATGTGGCAAGGGCTTGACGTATTGGCTGGCTGGCAGACGTCCCCACTCTAGTCGTCTGTTTTGGTCTTGATTCATCAAGGGTTATTTCTTCTAGTTCTTCAATCGGTTCTGCCATGGTCCGCTGCTCTTCTATGCACATGGTCTGCTGGTGATCTTCCATCTCCATCATTGCAATGTAGCACTCGCGGGCGGCCACCTGATTTCCTCGTAGTTCTCCAACCCCGTACTCCTTAGGAAATTTGATCATTAGGTGGTATGTCGACGTTACCGCCTTCCACAACTTAAGGGTGGGTCATCCGATGATAACATTATAAGCGGATGAGCAATCGACCGCGAGGAAAGTCACATCCCTTGTGATTTGTTGAGGATAATCACCTATTGTTACTGAAAGCGTGACTGCACCTAACAGGAATACTCTTGTTCCTCCAAAGCCAACCAACGGAGCGTTCGTCAGTATCAGTCGTTCCCTATTGATCCTCATTTATTGGAACGCCGTGTAATATAGGATGTCTGCTGAGCTGCCATTGTCGACCAACACTCGGTGCATGTTGTATTCCCCCACTCGCAGAGTGATGACTAATGCATCGTTATGCGGGTGGTGAAGACGTCGCGCATCTTCTTCCGAGAATCTGATGATTGGGCTTTCTCTTCACGCAACCTTTGGTACTAAGCCCGTCAACTGGACGTTATGGACCGTCCTCAGGTAAGTTTTTCGGGCCTTTTTGGACAACCCGATGGTCGTTGTTCCCCCTACAATCATCCTTACGTCTCCGATTTGGGGTCTAGGACGCTCATTATCTTGTCGGGGCTGCTGCTCTTAAGGAGGTGAATCCATTCTTTCTTTGCTGACAAACTTCTGTAATTTCCCTTGTCTGATAAGGGCCTTTATCTGTTACTTTAAGTCGTAGCAATCAGCTGTGTCGTGACTGTGATCACAGTAGAAGCGGCAATATTTGTCTCTAGACCTCTTGCTGGGATCTCCTTGCAGTTTCCCGGGAAAGGTTAGAGTCCCTTCGTCCTTGATTTGCATTAGGACTTGGTCTATTGGGACAGTCAACGGGGTGAAGCTTGTAAACCTCCCTCCTGGAGGCTTAGATCGCCTCTCATCCCTTCAGTCTCCCGTTCTTGGCTTCTTCGATCCTTGGTCCCGTTGTACTTCTTCCTGTCGCTCCCTTTTTCTGGGTTTTTCCTTCGGAGCTAGCAATGTGTCTTTAGCATTCATGTATTTGGTTGCTCTATAGAGTACTTCTGACATGGTTTTCGGGTCGTTCTTGTATAAAGAGAACAAAAACCTACCCTTTCACAACCCGTTCGTGAAAGCTGCTACCAGTATCTTGTCGTCGGCTTCATCGATCGAGAGTGCTTCCTTATTGAAGCGCGTTATGTAGGATCTCAGCGTCTCGACCTCTCATTGCCTGATGCTCATCAAGCATGCCGTGGACTTCTTATACGTATGTCCCCCAATGAAGTGTGCAGTGAACTGAGCGCTTAGCTCCTTGAAGGTGCTGATAGAGTTCGGCGTCAGTCGACTGAACCATACCCTTACAGGCCCCTTCAGCGTTGAAGGAAAGGCCCTACACATGATTTCGTCTGCTACCCCTTAAAGGTGCATTAGGGTCTTAAAGGTTTCTAAGTGATCAAGAGGATCCTTTACTCCGTCGTTACTATCTATATGTGGTATGCGAAATTTATAGGGTAAAGAGAAGGAATTGACGGGGGCAATGAATGGTGAGTCGGTCCTATTAACTAGGTCATCAAGGTCGCTAGACACTTGTCCTGCATCTCCGCGACAATAGCAGGTAGAGCCACATCCGCGAGGGACGGGAGGCTCATATTTTGCTTTTCCAGTCTGCTTGGGGCGTTGCTGCCCTCAGGTCTCTCTTGGTTCCTTCTTTCAGCACTGGTTCCTTCTTGATCTTCTCGTTGGTCATTTGGTGCTGCGTTCTTCTGGCGCAGCTGTTCTTCCAAGTCATGGTTTTGTTTGGTGAGGCGTTCCACAGAAGCAGCGAGAGTTTGAACTTGTCTCTAGAGGGCAGTCATGGGTGGTTCCTCTCCTTGAACGTCGTTAGTGGTTGCCATTGAGTAAGTGAGTACCATGCAACCCTTTTGTTCGGGAAACGATAATATGGCTTACGAATCTCAACTACGCTTTCCCACAGATGGCGCCAACTGATGATGCCGAGAAATTCACCAGTGAACCACACGATACTTACACACTCGAAAGTAATGCCTGCACAACACAAAAAGAAGACCTAACAGAGAGCACCGATATGAGGCCGGCCAAATACCCTCCGAAGGTTAAGTTAGAACTATTCTCATAACTCTATAGTGTTAGAGAATGAGTCAATTATGCGTACCTTGATTTACGAGGGTATTGGGGCTTTTATAGTAGTAGAGGGTTGACATTTCTTTCTTAGCGCGGAAGTATTTTCCTTATAGGAAACCTCTTGAATAATCCCAAAACGTGATGGACAAGATATTTCCTTGTAGAGAAGATTTACATTAATGTGCGCATCTTCAGGAATCCTCTTTGTGCTAGAATTCCTTTTATATTGGGATTCTATAGTGTGTGTCGCAAGTATCTCTTATCTAGAGTTTTCTCCTTAACACATGGGTATTGGACCCGTTACTGATCCCTTCGTTCATGTGGGATACGTTCATAACAAATTGTAGACTTTGGGCCCGTCCTTTATCGGCCCACGGATAATGAATCATTAGGCCTATCTTATGGAGATCCGTCAACCCAGACTTTCACCTCTTCGGTAAAAATACAACTAATTTGGCTTATTGTTGAAGAAATTCACAATTTATTTTGTATCAAAATTATTTAAGATTCACCTTTAATTATGATTAACTTGTCCCATAATCTAGATGATCAGAAAAAAAAAGCCTGCCATCCAGTCTCTTTCAAGTCCACTTGCCTGTCTAGGTTTGCCAACCCAGTAAATTTGCGGAGTTTTGGATTTAAAAATAGAAAGAAAGAAATTTGTAGGAATGGAGAAGAACACAACTTAGAAAATTGAGTTTTTCTGAAAAATATATATTAGCAAAACTATTTTAAGATACGAGAGAAAATAAAAAAGTAACTAATTGTTTTTAACAAATTTTCTAAAATAAATAATACATTAACCAACCCTAAAAAATTAAGATAAAAAAAGAAAAGAAAAAAAAAAGTAGAGAATTCTAGTTGTACTAAACTACTACGGCTATAAGTAAGGCTTGTCCGAAAGCGACCCCGTCACTCTCCAGGCTTTTCCTGTTGGATATCTAATCCACCATCACCATCACCATCACCATCACCGACCTCTCTCTCTCGCTTCACCCATCTCTGCCGTCTCTCTCTCCTAAGCTCTCTCTTTCTTTGAATCTTATTCTTATTTGTGCAGACAGTACAGTCAAACAACAAAGTCCCTGCAGAAAACGAATTAATCTGCCTGTACCATCCATCGCCACCTCAGTACGAATCTACATATTTTTGTTTCCTTCTCCATTTCACACCATCATTTGACCCTTCTTTTTCTTTTTTTTTTACTACCTAAAAGCACACCTGTACTTGTCCACCCATCTTTATACAACACACACAATTTCCATATTTACACAAACCCTTCTTTATAAGATACGAAACCAACATTAAAAACAAAAACAAACAAAAAAAAAACATGAATTCCATCAACTTGTCAACTACCACTTTCACCTTTCTAGCCCCATATCTCTTCACCCTCGTTGTCTTCCTCCTTTTCTTCGAACAGATCTCTTACTTGAAGAAGAGAAAAAACATCCCAGGTCCAGTTCTAGTGTTTCCATTTCTTGGCAACGCAATCTCATTGGTCCGTCACCCGACAAAGTTCTGGGACCACCAATCATCACTCGCCAAGTCATCCCCAGCTGGCTTCTCCGCCAACTACATCGTCGGCAGATTCATTCTCTTCATCCGTGACTCTGACCTTTCCCACAAGATCTTCTCCAATGTGCGCCCCGATGCTTTTCACCTTGTGGGCCACCCTTTTGGCAAAAAGCTCTTTGGCGAGCACAACCTCATATACATGATGGGCCAAGATCACAAAGACCTCCGCCGTCGGATCGTTCCCAACTTCACTCCCAAAGCTCTCTCCACCTATACTTCACTCCAGCAGATTGTTATTCTCTACCATCTACAAAAATGGGATCGAATTTCTTCGGGAAAAGCGATTCCGCTTAGATTTCTGGCTCGTGATATGAATCTCGAAACTTCGCAGACTGTGTTTGTTGGGCCTTATCTGGCTCCAGAGGCGCGCGAGAGGTTTAACGCCGATTACAACTTCTTCAATGTTGGCCTCATGAAGCTGCCCTTCGATTTTCCCGGTACGGCGTTTAGAAACGCGAGGCTCGGCGTTGACCGTTTAGTCAAAACACTGTCTGTCTGTGTGGAACAGAGCAAAGAGAACATGAAGAAAGGGAAAGAACCCACGTGCTTGATCGATTTCTGGATGCAAGAGACTGTGAAGGAGTTAACAGCTTTATCCGAATCCAGCGAAACCGCCGCAGCGCCGCCAAACACCAGCGACGTCGAAATCGGAAGCTACCTATTCGACTTTCTCTTCGCGGCTCAGGACGCTTCCACTTCGTCGCTGCTCTGGGCCGTGACTCTCCTCGACTCGCACCCGGAGGTTTTGGCGAAAGTGCGCGAAGAAGTCGAGTCGATATGGCTGCCGGAGTCCGATTCTTTGATAACCGACGACCAGTTAGCGCAGATGAAGTACACGCACGCGGTGGCGCGTGAGGTTCTGAGGTACAGAGCTCCGGCGCCTATGGTCCCACACATAGCGGCGGAGGATTTCCCGTTTAACGAGTTGTACACGATTCCTAAGGGGACCATTGTTTTCCCGTCTGTGTACGAGTCGTCGTTTCAAGGTTTTAGCGAGCCGGACCGGTTCGACCCGGACCGGTTTTCGGAAGAGAGACAGGAGGACCGGGTTTATAAGAAGAACTACTTGGCGTTCGGAGCTGGAGCCCACCAGTGTGTGGGACAGAGGTACGCTATTAACCACCTCGTTCTCTTCATTGCGATGTTCGCCACGTTGTTGGATTTTAAGAGGCATGGATCCGACGGCTGTGATGAGATCACCTATGTCCCCACCATTTGTCCTAAGGACGATTGCCTGGTTTCACTCTCTAGACGGTGCGCACGCTATCCCACACTGTCCTTGCATTGACCAAATCTCTAAAATACCCTTCGTACGTTTGTTTCTCTTCAAAATACACTGTTACTCCATAAAATTTACCCGAATTAGTTTCTAAAATTTTAAAAAAGAAGCGCGAAAATTAACAAGAAGGGATTAATAATTTCCCTTTCAAAAACTTGATTAACTAAAAGCGCTTAATTTTTGAAGTTTTAATAATGAATAACATTCTATTAAAACTTCATTCAAGCATGAAATTTCATTAATGGGTGAACTTCACGAGCAACAGTGTATTTATTTGTTTATTTTTTTACTTGTTACCAAATGTAAACGCCGTCTTGGGAAGGAATTGTTGTTGTTGATCGCTTGCCACGTTTCTCGAGGGTTGAAGGGTCAAAAGATGTATTGTCTGTTTTTGTTTTTGTTGTATTCTTTCGAGTGGGGTTTGTACAGGGAGAAGGGATGGGCGGCTAGGATTCTTTGGAGAAGTGTGTGGATTATTGATTGGTGGATAATTGGGGGTGGGTGTGGGGAATTGAAATTTAATACTACGATAAAGTCTTTTCTGTCATCAAATCTATGATTAGATTTTGGAGATTTGTTTATTGGACATTGTATTTTTTAGAAAAAAATTTATAAGACATTCTTTAATGCTTATCTTATTTGATTGGATGTACTGTAAAGCGAATTAAGATAGGCTGTCCATGCAAGCACGGTAGTTGGCAGCTCAAGAACCCAGTTGTCTGAACCTATTGTTTGGGCCCTGTAAGAGAGTGACAAGACTGTTCCAATTTCTTCTATATCTTTTCTCTTTTCTTTTGAGTACAATATCTTCTTGGTGGGATAAATCTCAAGCAACCAAAAAAAAAAAAAAAAATTTTAGAAGCTACAAGTAATAAAAAAATCAACCAATAGGAACATTAAGAAATTACATGTAAAACTCTCTAATATAGGAGAAAATACTAAAGGGCAAATCCAACCAATCCACTCTAATAAAATAGAGATTATAACATTTAAATTATACTCAAAACTTAAATTTACAATAAATTAAAAGAATACAATAATATCTTTAGAAACAAATACAACCTTACCACAAAACTCGATAGCAAGATCTTAGAAAAATCACATTTTTTTTCCCTCAATATTGCACAATGCCCTAATCTTTTTTCTTAATCAGCTTCAAAACTATGTTTCACTCTTTAGTCTCTGTGAAATTTATATTAACAAAGCTCCGACCGCCTACACTCCTAGTTCAATTTGTAAAAGGAGTTTTATTCATGCAAGCCGGCTATTAGAATGAGGAGTCTTCAAGCTTGTATTCACATTTTTTTTTTCTTATTTCCACTTGAAATAGAAGTATCCACAAAGCAAGCTTGTAAACCAAGCTCATTAAAGAGCTTTAATATCATGTGGGCTCAGCTGGACTCTAGGTGCAGCCGTGCACGCTAACACTTCTAACTTTAATAAATGTTCTACTTCTAGTTCTAGTAGTAGGGATACTTAACATTTATTTTAAGCGACCAATTGTGATTGGTTATTTATTAATTTGTTACTTTATATAGGTTTATCATTTTTTTTAATACTCTTAAAGTTTGAGAGTATTTGAATTTTATACCATGAAATTTTAGAATTTGAATTTTACTTTTTTAAAGTTCTATTTCATTTACCTCGGCAATCTCTCCATTCATATTTTTCGTTAAATGCCACATAAACTTGCCACACGTATTTAGTTCATCAAATCAAACGATGCTCATTTTTTTTATTCCATGTCATTTTAAATTTTTTTAGGCTAGAAAAACTACAAACAAAATAAAACTTAAGGAGGTAAAATTCAAATTCTGAAACTTTAGAATGTAAAATTTAAATACTCTCAAACTTAGTTTAAAATTTGACATTTTTTTTAAATTAAAAATTTTAAAATATATTTATGAAAATTTGTGTGGTCCTAAAATTTTTAAGCAGTAGATCCCGTGGGATATTTGGGTGTCTTTTTTGTCTGCTTATATTTATTTTATTTTTGTATATGGGGCATTTTGTTTTTGCTTGGCAAATAGAAAGAGAAGGTGGGTGAGGTTTGAAAGCCAGTGTTATTTGGATGCATTGTCTTGTCATGTAATTAGGATTTAGGAGCTTAAAATGAAAGATATAGAACAAGAAAGTCCTTTTTTTTTTTTTTTAAGAAATGGTTTAAATCTTAAAAATTCGATGCTTGCAAAACAGGGAAAATTTGATGATAGGGCACGTGGTGATGGCTTCGAAATTTCCTATGCTTAAGTGATCAAAAATGACATCTCAAGTTTTTTTTTTTGTAAACACGTTAAGTTCAATAAGAATTAATTTTGCAAGATGTAGAAGTAGAACTTTCTTCATATTGGATTGAATGATGCCTCTAATTAGGTGTTCTATTAGGAAAAAATATGTTGTATAGAAAGATACCACATCATCTGTGTCAAAATTCAATAAACGAAAAATATATGTGCAAAAATAACTACCTACTAATACATGACTTGCCGTTATTAATGGATAATTATTTTTTTTTTAAATTTGTCTCTCACTTATTAAATTTTGATACCATTATCATTTAATACCAAATACATTCTCGTTCTACTATAGTACTATGAACCTACATTTGATTTGCTTACCCAAAGCATCAAGAATTCTTTTATGCTATTGTTTGCCAATCAAGTAATATCTGGAGTAACTTGAATATAGGCAAGATTCTTTGATAATTAAATCTCTTCTTTCCTTGTAAATCTCAATTGATCAGAACTTGTGACTGACTAACTTTTTGTTTTCTTTTTTTGATGAGGTGACTGACTAACCTACTCAACCATTTTTAGAGTAAGTGAAATTGCTACTAAATTTGGTCGAACTATTAGAAACTAGTAAGGTAAAAGGTATATGGAACCATACGAGCAACAAGCCCTTGAAATGGAAAATGCTGAGACCACCGAAAATGGCACAACCTTGTGCCACAACTCGCCATGTGGCGAGTTGTAGCATAAAATTGTGCCTTTTTTGGTGGTCCTAGCACAACTCCCCTTGAAATAGAGTCACAGAGATCTGATACCTTATTTTCTGTGCAGTCAATAAATTACACCTGATTCCTGAACATGTCATGAAGATGCAATGTTTCATGAGCCAAATGAAAACCTGCTCGATTATGGCGTAGCGATTGAAAAAACAAGCAAATAAGTTACAGATTCTTTACATTTGGAACATTAAAGAATGTTTTTCAATATCTTTCTATCCTATGGCTACACTACCATTTAAATTCTTTTATGGACTGCTGGACATCTTACACCCTTCCTGGAAAAGAATGATATGCTGGGCAACCCTCATAACACTCATCAACAAAGGTCATACCTAGTGCACAAAGCTCCCACTTTTGTAAGGGACTGGAAGAAGTCGTGGTAAGCAACCTTGCAACCAATTTATTGGAGAGGCTGATTTTCGAACTCCCGTGATATTTGTAGGACTCATCAGAAGATATTTGTAAATTGAATCTTGACCGTAAAAAAGTACTGATGAGATTTTATCTTGACATGGAACAAGATTAACTCAGTCAAAAATTCTCTCCCCTGTGGAAAACAATAAAAACACCAAACTACTAAATATGCATAGATACCCTGGTATGTAAAATACTAATCTCCAGCTATCTGCACTTGAAAGATCTGAATCAGAAGTTTTCGCATTTTCAAGAAGACAACCAGTGAGATGAACTCCAATAATGCCAGCAAAGGTACCGGCAGTATTAGAAACTCCCATAACAATCCCTGCATATCTCGGAGCAATATCCATGTGGTTCACTGCAAACCCAGCTCTTCCTAGTGCCAAGAAACCAAGAGCCACAGAAGAACAGAACACAGCCCCACTGGAAGTTCTGAAGATAGGAAGTGCTATCAATGCAAGAGAAGCAACTAAGAACCCTACAGTGTTCAACAACTTCCTGACTCCAGTCACTGACAAGATTCTCTTGGTGATTAAGTGGTCAGCAACCACCCCGCCAATATTTGAAAATATAAACATGTTAAAATAAGGCATCATTTTAGATGATCCCATCTCCTGAAGGCTAAGCTGCAGGCCTTTCTCAAAGTATGTTGGCAGCCAGTTCATCAACACATACAAACCATAATGGAAGGTGAAATTATTTACCACAATTGCCCAAACTGGCAAGCTGAGTACAATTTTTTTCCATGGTATGTTGGCAGTTCTGGCAGAAATTCCTCCATTCTCCATTTTCAATTTCTGGTTTCCTTTAACTGGCAACAAAGATTCACCATAACCAGCAGCAGTGGCTTTTGGATGTTCAGACCAAGGAGGGTCACTAGCATAGTTGAACCAAAGCATGCACCACATGGCACCTAATGCCGCCTCAGCAAGAAATACTGATTGGGGTCCTCTATACTTTACTAAGCTTGGAAGGAAAAGCATTCCTGCAGCTGCACCAAGGTACATCCCAGACATTGTTAGAGAAACAGATCTGGATCTTTCGTGGGGTGGCACCCACTGTGCTAGAACTGTGTGGATGGAGGGGAAGATGAAGCCTTGTGCCACACCAACAAGTAAGCGGGCAATCACTAAAACTGTGACTTGATTGGGGTCTAGTGGTACTAATGCACAAGTCAATGACCATAACACAAAAGAAATAAGGAGGACCTTCCTTCCACCAATTCTCTGAGCTGCCCATCCACCAGGCACCTGAGAACAGGCATATCCACAATAGAATGTAGCAAGTATAGTTCCTTTAGTTGATTGGTTTACCCTAGCAGCATCAGCAGCAATTGTATATGCAATAGAGAAGCCTACACGTTCTATGTAGCAAACAGATGTGCTGATGAAGGTTAAAATGACAATCAAGTAACGCTTTGGAAATGTCATCATCCTCGTACTTCACCTTTAGTTTTTTTCTAGATACTTACTCTGTCAATGGTTTTCAAATGAGCCAGTCTAAAAAACAGCTCTTTATCTACTACCAAATGGTTCCAGAAAAGACAACAGCTTCATGCCTATCACATATTAGAAGAAAACTAAATAAATATAGCTCATACTAGTCAACAGGAGCAAATTAACAAAAGAGCAAAAAATGACCAACTTGCAAAGCAATATAGACAGAAAACTACTCACAAAGAGCCAAAACTCTACATAAAATTGTTTTACTGGATATCAGGAAATGGAAAATATGCATTAGAGAAACCCACTACTTATAACAGTAGGTGATCTCTAAATGAAAATCCGATGCAAATCTTTTGATTGTAAAAAGCCCATTTATCTCATGCTAATAGATGGCCATAAATACGTATAAAATTGATCCCAAATATCTGATGATTATAATTTCTATCACCAATAGATGGGTACATGATTTTGCGTTTCTCAGTTAAGAGTCATCAATCAGCGTGTGTGCAAGAGATCTGCTAAATTGGAGACGGTCATAGAGGCATCCACTTATAAATATTGATTCCACCAGAAATACTAGGGAGAAGAGCGTAGATAGGAAATCAAATGCCATAAGAATATATGATAAGTTATTCAATGAAGAAATTTGTTCAACCTTGATATATATGAAACAAAATCTAAGTCAAGCAATGGCTAACAATGTCAAAAGTGATAATAGCATCATGAGTAAAACTGCTTGCATATAAAAATTTAAGAAAAAAAAAAGGTTATGCAGAAACTTACTTATCAAAAAGGTTATGCAGACAAAGTAAAAGGCCCTGACATCTAGTTTCAAAATCAACAAATGTACAACCCTGACCAAGTACTTCCTATTCCAAGAAAAATGTACAACCCTCACCGCCACTCCCATCCGGACATCTCCCCACCCCTCTCCCCCCACCCCCCACCTCCCCCCCCCCCCCCCAAAAAAAAGAATAATATAATTAGGTCCCTCTGCTCTTTCTCATGAAATAAGAGTCTTTTAACATTTCTTTACTTAGCAAAAGCACACTCAACGCACAATAAATCAATGTTTCTAATATTCGTTGAACATTAGACACACAAAGTTTTCCAATCATTACACGTGCAAGCAAATTTAGTTAAATTCACTACTTGAACTTGCTTGAGTGCCTCCCGCAATTACATTTACTAAGATTCGACTACAAAAAATGAAAAAAAGCCCTGTTCAACAATTCATGCAGCACATTTAATGCACAACATTTCCCAATATATCAAGTTACTATCTTCTTTTCAAAAAAAATTACTCAAGGTTTTTCAATTTCTAAAATTTTTTGTATAGAAAATTTGAAACAATAATAAATGGACAAAATGTGATAATAATTTAGTCATGCAAAGTTTAAAAATAACATAACATTTTATATAATTCTCTTGTGCTTCATAAAAATTCATAACAGTGATAGCTATGATCAAAATGAAGATGTTGTTTAATCAAAAAATATCAAAATAATAGTAATTGTCCTTGTTCGTGTCTTCTGACATGTAAACAAAAAATTGTTTGTGTGGTACAACACCTTAGAAATAGTGTTTGTATATAAATCAAACACTTTGAAGAGGTCAGGGTTTTGTGTGTGTGTGTGTGTGTGTGTGTGTACTCATTATAGTTTCTTTATTTGATTCAGTATGCTAAGATGTTTACCCACTATTAAATACAATTTAATAGTGAAAAAGATAGATTTCTATATTGGTCTTGGGATTTGGGTATTTTACAAGACATCAATTTCACAATTTGGCAAAAGAGGAGACTTTTAGATGTATCTTATTAAACTTCCGTGATAACCTATCAAGTCACAGATTATTAAAAACAAATAACTAATGATCATGATCAATCCCAACAGAGAAGATGACTGAAGCTTTCAGTCTCTGTTAGTGTCATGTAAAGGAATCACTGAAAACACCCACATGTATGAGGTTCACTAGAAAGCAAATCATCATAGTCAAATTAAGTATCTATTCCATCATATATCGTATCCTCCTACCCACAGTAATAACCCAAAACATGTCAAGCCAGCAAGACTATGAAACATATTACCTAAGTTACCACAGCATACTGAATAAAATAAAGAAACAAATGACAAGAAGGGCTGACTGGTTGACCCCAGTCTTCCAGAAACTGATTTGACCAAACTGAATAGTAGTAGGAGGAGGTCAGATAGGAAAAGTATGATAACGACTACTTCTTAAATACAATAGAGGTTACCGTAAAAAATCTTTAGGTGTGGTGCATGTATTTTCAGTATTTTTCTTATTTTAATTGTTTTCTGCTTATATCTCCTTTTTTTTTTTTTGGGTGGGGGGGTTGTTTGAGGAACTGCACAATATCACACTATGAGCTACAGTTCTGGGGAGGTTATGGTATCATACTCCAGTATAATTTGAATATGTAAGAATTCACAACCTAAGCATGAGTATATTCAATTTTTCTACACCTTATAACTTAAATTCAGTGTAAATAAAACGTACAAAGGCAAACAATACAAAGATGATACCTATAGTGCATGTAGATAATGTGGTTGCCTGCATGAAACATAGATGCAGTACCTGAGCAGCATAAGTCTGCTGAAATGGGCTCTTATCTGCATTGAACTGAAAAGAATCAATACATCAGAATCATTAAGGTGGGGAAAATAATATACAGAGAATTTCTCAAAGCAATATATCATAATTTTTAAGTATCTATAATACATAAATATACAAAGGAAGTCCTCTTTATACCTCATCAGAACTTCTATATATCATTCTTCATAAGCTTAACAATATCGAGCCGCTATTTCTACTAAGCAATAGATACAGAATTACAGGTCCTATATCTTGAGCCTCAAAAAGGCTCTAACTCAAAACATATAACCTAGTGACTACCAAGGACCTGATATAATGGATATTCCTGAAGCTAATTACACCAATAACCACTTTTTGCGCTACTAAATGTATTATAACACTTAGCAATAGCATCATTGTTATTTTCAAAGATAAACATAAAAATAAATAAATAAATCAATCCTCAGCAACTAAAACGAACAACAATTTATGAATCATTTGACAAAGTTAAAATCAAACCATTGTTAAGCTGAATTTCACTTCGTACTGCCTTAATTAACTCATATTAAATTCCAATAACTATTTTCGCAACCAAAAACTCACTCCTCAATCAATCACACGACCATTCAAAAAATTCAGCAAAGAAAACCTAACAGCAAAGCATCATTGCTAATCAGAACTCAATTGTAGATATTTTCATATGCATTTTTTTAAATTAAAACTTAAAAAAAAAAAAAAAAAAAAAATCCTCACTCAACAACTAAAACAAAAAATTATTTCGAATACATTTGAACAAAATTAAAATCAAACTATTTTTTGAACTGAATGCCACTTCAAACTGCGCTAAATTGACACATAAAAAATTCCGATAACATTGTCGCAAACCACACCAAATCCTCAATCCTCAATCAATCAACAAACCAATCACACTCGCAACAATTCAAAACCTGCCCTAGGGGTGGGTAGACAGGCCTCCACCTCGTCTACAGCTTCATTCACTCATGTATTCTTCCTACAAGTCCATCTTCTAACTATCCTGTGCTCCTAATTTTTCAACCTTTCTGAATGAACACAAAATTTTATTTATTTGCCCAAATGTGCTTGCCATCTAATCAGATGCTTGGCTTGTGCTAGCTAACCATTTCATCAAACATGTAGTGAAGACTTCCAAACTCTCATCAAAAACCCAACTTGTCATTTCCAAAACCAAAAAACTCCTAAGAGATTTAACATGCCCAAAAAGAAAGAAAAAAAAAAACTAATAAAATTTAAAAACAATTTAGAAAATCTTATTCAGCCAAAAATTCTTCCTACAAGTCCATGTTCTAACTATCCTGTGCTCCTAATTTGTCAATCCTTCTGAATGAACACTAAATCTTAGTTATTTGCCCAAATGTGCTTGCCATCTACTTGAATTGTGCTATCTAAACATTTCATCAAACAAGTAGTGAAGACTGACGACTTCCAAACTCTCATAAAAAACCCAACTTGTCATTTCCAAAACTTGAAAATTCTTTAGAGATTTAACATACCCAGAAAGAAAAAAAAAAAGAAAAAGAAAAAAACTAATCAAAATTAAAAACAATTTAGAAAACCTTATACAATGATGAATGAAAAGAGGCTTACCAGTGTTGTGATTTGTGAGAGAAGATCTGAACACGTTTGTTATGCATATGAAGCAGCAGCAGCAACAGCAACAGATTTGGCCTCTCCCACAAAGGTGAGAGAGACAGAAACAGAGAGTGGAGTCAGCAGAATTGAGAGATTCGTAAAGTACTTTTGTAATAAGAGTTGCCGAAGAAGATGTATTTTTTTTTACTTTTTTAGTACTTAGCAAAATGCTAATAAGTAAGGAATTCGACAGTTTCACGTGCTGTAGCCTGGAGTACTAGGATTCTTCTCAATGGAAAGAGAGAGAGAGAGAGAGGAAAATGTATCATGGATGTTCCCTGCTAAAGCGCTTTCATTAATCTAGCTCTCTCGGTCTCTGTCTCACTCAGATTGACTGATCTTTAGATTTCTACCTTTACCATAGATATTATCGTTGGGAATATTTTCACTTTAAAGTTTTAACCCTATATTTTGTAGCCAAAAAAAAAAAAAAAAAAAACCTATATTTTTGTGTTGTAAATGATGAACAACTAAACTTTTAAAAATAACAAATTAAACCCCAAAATTAAAAAAAAAAAAAAAAAAAGTGAGTTTGGCTAAAAGCAATTGCATCGGGCTGATGCAAAAATTCATTATATTTTAGTATAGAAATCTACTTTTTTTTTTTTTTTTTTTTTACCTAAAATAAATGATACGTCCACAATATTTTTATAACAAATTACAATGAGTTAGTTGATATAGGTTCAAATTTGTTGTAAAAATATTGTGGACGTAGCATTTCTCTTTACATAATTACTTTTCAATACATCCTATATCAGATTATTTATTTTGCACTACATTTCATTAAAATATTAATTTTTTTATTTCTTTAATTGTTTATCTTTTTTCACATGTAATAATCATCATCTACTATCTTCATTCATCCTTGATATACGTAAATAAATAATAAACAACAAAACACAAAATGAATAATATCAGTGTAAATTTACATGATTACTACAACAAACTTGTAAATTTATACAATTATACATTGATTAATGTGAGTCATTTTTAGATAAAATTGTGTAAATTCTACATATTTTTCTATTATACACAAAGTGATGTGAATGCTCTAAAGTGCAAAGCATTCACCCTTTGTAATTATATTTCGTTTCACATCAGCAATCTCCTAGTCCATATTTTTTGTTAAGTGACACTTAAGTTTATCATATTTGTTTAGTTTGTCCAATAAAATGATGTCAAGTCATTATTATTCGTCCATATTTTCAATTAACTATCACCTAAGTTTATCACGTATCATTCATCGGTCTCTCGAAATTACAAAAAAACAACCCACTTGATAATATTGAGCAAAATGACTAAATATCTTTTATTTTTAAAGTGTGTAGCAAAACACCACTCTTCTCAAAGTATTTAGCATGTCTAGTTTTATGCATATTTTATTACTTAATTTTTTTAAAAAAAATTTAAGTAGAATTCGACATTGCTAATGTCGAGTTCTACTCAAAAATACACATATAGAACTCAATTTGAGAATATCAAGTTTACACAAAACTCAATTTTGTTAAAATCGAGTTCTAAAATATGGATGTTTTGCTGAATACTTTGAAACTATGAGTGTTTTACTAAGTACTTTAAAAATAAAGGGTATTTAGCCATTTTCTTCTAATAATATTATGAGGTATGAAGTCCGCTTCTTTATAGATATGCGCTACAAACCAACATTCAACTCTCTCAAAAAAAAAAAAAACAAACCAACATTCAAAAGCTTTGAGAATATTTATAGTTTCCAAAATAATGTGCTCAATGGACCTATGAGGCTATGGCGAGAAGTTTTGCACAGGCACAATCACGTTTGATGCATCACCTTCACAAAATCAGGTTCTTCAATCTAGGCTCTACTGATTTACTCACTACAACATACTCTCTTATGGCGGTCTCTTTGGTAAAACTCAGTGACTACTAATTTCCCTCTTGTTGATTGAAATGTATAATGAAGCAAGCAAGCATGGCACCTCTCATTAAACATATATGTAAAAAAGCTATCAGAGGAGCGGACCGACTAGTTAATTTAATTAAGGAAATCGTCAATTGCAAAGGGAGATCTTACATGATACATGTCCATCCTTTTTTAATGCCACATTCTTTTGGAACAAGATGGGCAACTTTTCATTTCTATCTTTCCTAATTTTTGGATTTTCATGGTGACTTGTATATATTTTGGAATAAAATTGTGGGACAACATTTTTATAACAAAACTTAGGTAGCAAGCGTTAATGGAAGATTAAAAAAAATAATGTAGTGATGAACTCAGGTGAGAACTAATAATAATTTGTCACTTAGTCTTTGTTGTGAAATTATTGTATCCATAGCATTACTCTATATTTTAGGTAGGTTTGTTTTTGACTTGGACATTGAAGTACCTTTTAATAATGTTTTGAAAAAGTTAATAGATGTCTTTAGAAAATTTGACAATTGACCGTTTTAGGAAACTTTTTATAGAAAAGAAAAAAAAAAAGATTTGTTTGGCTGTTTTTTATATTTCTTATTAAAGTGGTATCATAAATTTTTTTTTAAGATTAACAAACATAACTAATCACCGTGTCATAACATTTTCATGACACTTTCACAACAAAACATAAACTGTAAATTGTTATTGGTTCTAATTTAAAATTACTATTAAAATTACTTTTTTCTCCGCTAATAACAATTAATAACAACTTGTCACTATCAAAAAAAAAAAAAACCCGAAAAGTCAACCAAATCGAACAAAACAATCAAGCACAAAAACGAGTCGGGTTGGTGGGCTCGGGTCAAATCCTTTCAAAGCTATAAGCCTATAAATACCTATTCTTTACCGCGTCAAAGATTTTTGGTTACTGCAGAGCGGAGTTGAGCTGAAAAGAAACGAGAAGGCCGACGATCACGTTCACGTGTGCCTCTCAAACCCTAACCCCCAAAATTCCAAAAATTCCTATCCAATTTAATCGAAAAAAAAAAAAAAAAAAAGGAGAAATGAGCGAAGAAGATAAGGGCAGAAGAGTGACCGGCGACCAGCAGAACCGGCTCCACTATGGCACGTTCCAAGGCGTCGCCAACTACTACCCTCCTGCCCCTCAGCCACGGCCTCAGCCGGTTGTCGGTTTCCCTCAGCCAGTTCCTCCCCCAGGTTACAATAATCATCTTCCTTATGGATACCAAACCGTTCAAGGTATAAATTCAAAATTTTGATTAATTTTGGATTAAAAATATTTTTTTTCTTTTGTGAATTATGATTGGTTATAGTGGAAATTATAGTAATTATGAGGGAAATGAGTGTGCCAATTTTGTGTTCAATTGGTTATGATTGATTGGTTGTGGTTGGGCTATTCAAGTGTGGTATTTATATTTTGATGTTATAGCTTAGGTTGCATTTTATTGATTATATATTTGGTTGAGTTACTAATTTAGATGGAATCTAAATAGTAATAGAAGAGCTAGGATCTTATGAAATATGGATCTTGATTGAGATTAATTATGTTTCCTTTAAAGGATCTAATGTGAATTCTCTTTAGTTGTAAAGTCTCTTGTCTTCAAATGAGAGATCTGAGTTTTAAACTTTGTCTGCACCAAAAGCAAATTGGTGTCTTGGATTGGAGCAAACGCCATAGATTGAAGTTCTATCATATCATATTTTTGGAAGTTACAAGTGATGCCTCTGAATATGAAATACCTATGACTCCTAGGCCATTGGTTAACATTAGAAAATAATTTAATCCTAGTCTCCGTGCAAAACAACGTTCTAACGTGTTGCATGTGGATTCCTCACATCAAGAGCCCCTAATTATCCTACTGAGAATGACACAACATTTGCAAATAGACCATTTTTTTGCCATGGATTTATCAGTAAGTCTCCATTTTCTACACTGTTGAGGAAATTCTGATCTCTAGGCGTCTCTTTGTCTGTCTATCTATCTTCTATCTGCTGCATACCTATATTTTGAGTTTTAACAAGGACGTTTACATGCATGCCTGTAGCAACTTTTGAATTTTTATAGCTATGTACTTGAAGTTCTTGTCAATATTGAAATTGAAGTGGCTACTACATATGAATGCTATACAAAATATTTGTAACGTTTACCAGAAAGAGGGAAAAATTTTACATTTTTGGTTTAATCTTCCATTCTTATGATTTTTTTTTTTAAATGTTTTTGTTTAAAGTTGTTCAAGGTTATGCTGTTGTTGAGGGAACACCTGTAAGGGAACCACGTCTTCCTTGCTGTGGTATCGGTATGGGCTGGTTCTTGTAAGTTCTTTTTTTTTTTTTTTGATAAGTATTCTTGTAAGTTCTTTTCTATGGATAATTCTTCATTACATTATTTTCCTTTATTTATGTTTTAAGGGGGCGTTGATGCATGAGCACAGTAATTAATAGTATATGCCATATTCAAATATTAAATACATAACATAGTGAATGAATTGTGCACATAAACAACTTAGCAAAATCATAGGTTTAGAGGATTTCTTCCCCCACCCCACTTTCTAGAAAATTCAAGTTGCCTTTTGAACTTTCTTTTACTGGCAGGCAATATTGCTTGCCTAGTAAATTTTACTGGCAGGCAATATTGCTTGCCTAGTAAATTTTACTGGCAGGCAATATTGCTTCCCATAGCTAACCCACACTCAGTTGTACTAAATTGCATGACTTAAGCTACGGCAACTTAGATAATTGCCAGTTGCTGCCTGGTACTTTCTGAGGCATGAGGTAAGAGGTGCATATGGGAAGCACTTCAGTAATAAAATGATGATTTTCTATAACAAATTGCAAATCTAAAATTCATGAAGTTATACTCATATAACATCGTCTAGGATAAACATATTCACTTACCAGGTGAAAAAGTAAATAAAAATTTGAATCTATATATATATATATATATATGCGACCCTAAGAAATTGGAACTGGTTAGGATTATGGTAGTGAGAAGGGGGAAAAACTGTCTTACATCTGTGGTAGATATCATAAATGATCAGAATCTCCAACACATGACCTTATAGTATAATTTGATGATTCATTTTTTTTTGGACTTGTATTTGACTATTACCGATTCACTTTTTTTTTTTTTTTTTGCAAGGTTTTTAATTGGTTTCTTTTGTGGTGGCATTCCCTGGTACATTGGAACTTTTATTCTGCTCTGTGTACGAGTTGATTACAGAGAAAAACCTGGATATATTGCATGCACAATAGCTGTAAGTATTTTTGTTTTGCGGTATCTCCTTTTTCTCTTGCATGAGGTTGTTTTCTATTTATATTATTTTCTTTCTTTATGATTCCTCGTATTGATATGGACTTCAGCAAATAATTTTGCTAGTGTTCATTACATATCTTTTGAGGCTGGCCCTATCGTCTTGAAATGAGCAATCTACACATATTTTCTGAACTTGTGATTAGTGCTATGGCACAGCAGGAGACAGAGTAGTTGCTGGATCTGGTTTATAATTTAATCGCATGCTAGGAAGTAGTGCATCAGCTTCACTACTCTTTCAAGTTGGCCTATTGAATTGGAGAGTTGGGGTTTTGAATAATGCTTAATGTCCAACATTATTCAGAAGGAGTGGATCCTGTATATTTATAGCTGGAGTATGATGCACGTAATTCAGGGAATCCTCTGTGCTAGAAATGTTTAGGGTCTGGAATTAATATAGAAAAAGATAGTGTTCTCAGTTTTTAGGTCCCTCTAGTGGTGGAGCTGGTTACTTCTTAAATAATTTAATTAATAATTATTTAATAATTCAAATAAATATAATAAATTTTAAATAACTAATAATAGTTACTGAAAAAATCCAAAAATTTTCATTTATGTTTTTACTCTTTAAAACATGTACACAAATTTTTTTATTTTTGAAATTATAAAGTCGTAAGTTTTTAATATTATGAATTTTACCTCAAAACTTATAAGTTTTCTAAAATTATATGAAGGAATATAAAGATAATTTTAAATTCTGAGAATGTGCAAAAATCTTCACATTTTATCTATACATTTATTTTTTATTTTACCCTAATGGGGAGCACAATTGGTTGAGAACCATGCCTCATAAAGTGGAGGCCACTAGTTCGAATCTCCCCTTACCCTTGGGACCAAAACTTACTTATAAAGAAATTATTTTCTCTTTTTTCTGAAATACTTCTTCATTTTTAACTTAGAAGAGATATTTATAAAGACTTATTGTCAATGTAAATTTTCAGTGTGAGACTTTTGCACCTCAGGAATGAAAGACAAAGGGGTAGAGTGGCTCATTTATAAGTAAAGACAATTTTGAAGTCATTTTATTATTCAATGTGGGACTTGTTGTTTATGAGAAAGACTTGTATTGAAGGTCTCACATTGGAAAAATTGAAAGAGGATGTTATACTTCCTCATCTAAAAATACCACACCCCAAATTCAAAACATTAAATGTATAGACTAGCTTTTGTGTTGACCTAACATTCTTTAGTTGGTTATCAAAAAAAACATTCTTTAGTTCAATGTGGAGTTTATTACTTGGTCCACTTTAATTAAAGAACTTAAGAACCCATGCTTGTATACCTTTTTTTTTTTTTTTGGTGGGGGGTGGAGGTTGATAAGTTACAGTTTTTATTAAGTTAAAAAAAATATTATGCCAAAGTTTGTCAAAACCAGTTCAGGTTCTTGGACCAATTTGAGCGGTTTGTGAATTTAGGCCAAACTGGTATAGGTCCAGTTTTAAGATTATGAGGATAGGTGCCTTTCAAGGTATGATTTATGACATATGGCCTATGGTTTTGGAGGCTTCCAAATTATGTTGCATTACCTTGAAAAACTACTGGTTTTACAAGGTGCATGATCTGTCTGATTTATAGTAATTTTTTCAAGATATTCTGTGTTCATTGTTGTTAACATAAAGTCTTTTTCATCATGAATAAAACTCATTTCTTATAAAAAAAAATCAGATGGTGCTGTGCATTTCATTTGTGTGCTACCACATGATAATCTATAAATACATTTGCTAAACATCTAAATACATAGTTTGGTGCATTTAGATGTAAGGTACAATCTTGCTAATGATATATGTTGCTAGTTGCTAGTTGCTGGCATAATTCTGTTTGCAAATGCTACGTGTACAAAATTACTACATTTAGGTTACCAGCTGACATGTTCATTGAGTTCTAGTGCCATGCGTATCCCAACTAACATCCTTTGTGAATTTGGAATACAGAACGTGCAAGCAGTCTGTACAACAGTACAAGTTAATATAGACATGTTATTTATTAAATACTAGAGTTGATTTTACTCTTGGTTTCTACACTGGTTTGTGTTGGGAATTTCTAATTTTGACAATTGGCCTTCCTTCTCGCTTCTTTGTAAAAATTGATATTTTTTTTCTTCTTATTTGCTGGCTGAGAAATGATGATATATGCTTTGCCTGTACTCACACAATTTTTATTTTTACACACGCAGTCCACACTGGCTGTGATTGCTGTTATGATTGGTGTAACAAGGAGAGCTCATGGTTATGACTGGTGAGATTATAGGACCAATTGCAAAATCTGATGTATATATGCCTGTATCCAAAGAACAAATTGGTTGGTTATTATAATTTTCCTTGGAGGCTGTTCTAACCTGTATTTGTGCATAAGTATTGTTGGCATTCTTCTGAATTGGTAGCAAATTCCTAATAGATTTCCAAATGTTGAAAATATCATGGCAATGAAAGGAAATGCTGTATTTTTAAAACTCAATTTAAATGTTATTCCAATTCCGTTAATATATAAATTCTATTGGCTATGTGCATGTCCTAAACTGTCGCGTATGTTGTTTGGAGAGAATTTAGGGAGGATGGAAAATTGAGGGGAGAAAAGTGGAGAGAACTTTTTAGAGGGTGTTTGGTTGGAAGGGGGAGAGGAAAAAAAAATATGATGGGGCCAAGTGTTTTTTCTCCGGGTCTACCAAAATGTTTTCTTCCCAAAATGGAGAGAAAACTTAGAAGAGAAAACTCAAGTGCATTAAAAAGAATGGAATGCCCATGTGCAAGTGCACGAGTTTTCGTTTCTCTACCAATTTGGCTTTCTTCTTTTTTCTGCTCTTACTTTTATCCCAATCCGTTGTACAGTCATACTACTGTTATCTATTTTTTCTTTTTTTTTGGTTATGAAAAAATATCTTCATTTTTGTTTAATTTTGTGACTTTTTTCCTTTTATTCTTTTTTTCTTCTTTTTTTTTTTTTGTTTCCGGGGGGGGGGGGGGGGGGGGGGTGGTTGGGGAAGTCTTTTCCAGTACTTCTTTTCTTCTTCTTTTTTTAGTGGTCATCTTCCTTTAGCTTGTACTCATTTTAAAAAAAATTTGAAGCGTTCATACTTCATACCCAATTTTTTAAATAAAAAATGTGTTACTTTTTTATTTTATTTAATGAGGACATAATTGTAAATTTATACTTCTTCATTTTCCATCTTCTTATTTTTCATCTCAACCAAACAAAAGAATTTTCCATCCTTTCACTTTTCCATCCCACCAACCAAACACACATGAGAGAAAATTAAATATTTTCTATCCTTCCATTTTTCCATCCTCCCATAATTTTCTATCCTCTCACTTTTCTACCCCTCAAACCAAACGGACCCTGAGTGTCATGCACTCAAGTGCTTGTTCCGTGTATGTCTTTGATTTGCCATCTAGATCAAACCTGCCCAGTCAAAACAGGCCTGTGATATCAACTTATATATAGTGTATATAGTGTAATACCTTGTTAATGGTGTAACATTCAATAATTATTGAATTGTTATTTTATAATATGCACGGATTACATATTTTCTTTGTTTATTACACGCACCTTCATGTTAATTGGATATCTGATTTGATCCACTAACTCATTTTTATGAGAGATTTGAATTTTGGATGACTATAAATTAAGCTACAAGATTCTTGACCCTTTTATGTATAATTTTAAAGACAAAGTTTAGCTACAAAATTAGAAATCCAAGATTCTTTACGCTCTTAATACACATGTCAAATTTTGTGTTAATTAAATATTATTTACTATATGATTTATAAGCTCATATTTTATGCATAATTTTAAACTAGAAAAACTTGCAACTTAAACAATTTATTGATGACATAATTATTAATCTTTAATTTTTTTAGAAATTTTACAAGCATGGAGAATATAAGAAGAACTAAAGAAGATGTGATCTAACGGTAGATTTGTCAAAATTCACCATCAATATAAAGATATTGAATAAGGTTGTAATCAATTTTGTAGATAAATTTTGTCCTAATTTTAATGTCAACTTGCTTTTATAAATTTTTATATCTTATAAGCACACAACTTACAACATGGTCATTAACATCTAGATCTAAATCTTAAAATCTTTTGATTTTTTTTTTTTAAAGCTTTAAATGATTTAGAAGTTAAGTAAAATCTTAACTAAGTAGGATTTCATTAATATACCAATCTAAAATGTAGCATCTTTATAATTTTTACAATTTTATTGATCTATAAAATTATTATTTAATTTTATATATTTTTAAAATTTACGTCCACATGTATAAAAATTGAAAGATTTTTTTTAAAATGTAGATACTGCTTAAATATCTAAACTCATTACAAATATATTATAACCACAAAATGTTTAGAAAGGGGCTAATTCCAAATTAATTAAGTTATTTAATTTTGCTACAACTACCTGTAAAAGGACTTCGGTAAAAGTTCGATCTGGCAAAGCTTATATAATCAACTAAGATACTTGTTTCTTTCATCTTTTAGGATAGATTGTTTAAATAGTATATATCCATTGTTGGGGTACATTTCTTTACGCCTAATATTATTTAAATGACACATATTTATTTCTTTTCAAATGTCACAAACAAATTATTGGGCATGCCTAAATATTTTGTGATTATCACTATGTTAGCCCACAACCTTTCTCCTTTCTATCACCAAATTCTGCTACAAATGCAAAACACTATAAGATCTCATATTTTCTCGTAAAGCCCGAATTATTTATTGAGCGAGGTAAAATCTAATCCTTTCTAAAGTCCAAGAATTTTATACTTAGCAAATATTCAAAAAAAAACCCACGATTCAAATTCATGGTATACTATTTTTCTAATGGGATTCAACACCATGATCAAAGCTCATGATTCAAAACCGTGGCAAATTATTCGTCAAAAGCTCGAATTTCATTGGCAATATCAAAAGCCCAATTCCCACTGGTAATATCAAAAGCTCAATCTTCATTGGTAATATCAAAAGCCCAGTTCTCACTAGCAATATTGAAAACCCAATTTACGTTGGCACATATATAGATTTAGGCCACTTAGCTTTAAGAGCATGATCTACTCATAATTGCTACTTAGACTTTGTGCCCTTGACCCTTGTCAATCATGCTTTCTTAAGTTCAACCTAAAAAAAAAAAAAAGTTCAAGCTAAAGGACCGCAAATTAAGAAGTAAGAACAAAGTTTTGGCTCAATTGCTTTAATATATTGACCCCCTATTCTTTCAACATTTGCACAGACATTTACCATTTTATAGGCTGACCCAATTGGTTTGTCAAATCAGAGAGAGAGAGAGAGAGAGAGAGAGAGAGCCAACTCACAATGATTTGATAGGGTTTCAAAACCATTTGATAATGTGAAAAGGAAAGTACCAAATGGTAACTTTTGTCTAACAAGAGTGTAAAGTGCTTTTCAAATTGTCAAAGAAATTGGTTTAAAGATATTATCATTGAGGGGGACTCTGCAACCATACTTTCAGTAATTAAATCATTAACACTCAAATAGATCCCGGGTGAATCATTTGATTGAGGCTGCCATAGGTGAGACCAAACACTTTGGAGAAGTAGTTTTCAACTATACTAACAAAAGTTGTAATAAAGTTGCACATACTCTAGCTTTTTGGAGCTCGAAACTGTAAAAGTTGGTAAAAATTCAAATTAAAGAAACACCCCAATTGCTTCAAAAAAGAAAAAGAAACATCCCAATTCAGAAAAATCCGAGATTGATCACAAGAACATTGCAATTAACAGATTAATTGTCACTCATGCCTTAAGTTAAAAACTTTCGTTAAATAGATTATTAACCAGTGTCCTAAGGGTACTTGTTAGTATTTCTCATTTAATAAAGCACAACCACAATCCAAATACATAAATAAATCAGTTGAAGCAATACAAGGGTTTTGGTGACAAAATTGAAAACTTTTGAAGAACTCTTCGAAAGAAAACCTTTTTTTTTTTTAGAGAGATTCAACCTACAATGTCCGCATTTGATAATAACTCTTTATTATCATATCAAAACATCAATCAGTTTTTAGTGTAGGCAGTGATTGAACTCCAGATTTTTTATACAATAATCAGATATTTTACCAGTTGAGCTAACTAGAACCTACAAATCAATCTATACTCTCAAAATGTTTTACAAACTAAACTCGATTCATATCCTTGGCAAACAACTTAATTATTTGCCTCCCTCTGTAGTGGGCCTAGTGGCCCCAAAACTCATAAATCTTTTATAGAACTTTCTTGACAAACAAACGCAGTCCGCATCAACTTGAAAGGAGAACTTACAATGTGAATGGTTCTCTGACAATTTAGGCTAAAATAATTGAGGTTCTCTCAATGTTGAAATAGTTACAACTTACATCCCCATGATAAAAATGTGCAAGGTGGAGCCTTTTATAGGTATGTTAAAGTGTCTGTTTGGCATGATTAATTTTGCCAGATTATTTTATTATTCAGCTTATTTTTGCTACTATTTATGGACCCCGCTACACTTTTTGGTACTATTCATGGGTTCTACTGTACTATTTCATCTAACTTTTACCTTTATTTATAGTATTTTCAGTAAAAAGTTTTCAGTTTTAACAAAATAAGCAGATTCCAAACAGACCCTTTCTAAGCTTGATAAGAAATTAAATGAGGTAAATATTTATGCAATCTTGCTCGGACAATAGTCAAGTGAATTCACAATGACACTACATTTGTGTCAACTTCAACTGATTGTGGTTATATTTCACTCATTTTAAATCTAATTAGGTTCAGATTTCTGTCTATTTTAAAATCTCATATATTTAATTTTAAATGGAACAAGTTTAACTAAAAAAAATCATTATAGTGTTAAAGAGTTTGCTAAAAAGATTATCAATTCATCATCTTTAAATGGATCTTAATCTCGTTAAATCTGAACAACTTTTGAACTATACTGAAATCATAACAAAATTCTATTGATAGAGGTCAACTATAAAATATAAATGGCGTCTTTATTGAACCAAAAAAAAACAAAAACAAAGCTATAGTAATGTGGTCAAATAATAGGAACAGATAGAAATTTTCTTTCTATTATATATTTTCGACGGGGCAAGAAAAATTGTGATAAACTTAGAGAGAATGGTAAAATTGAATGATAATGTGGATGAGCTCCGTACAAATTACGAAGATGAAAATGACAAACTTGCCGTCTTTTACTCTCTCGTACGATCTTCATTTTTTATTATATAGTTTTAATTAATATGATAGTATATAATATAGTGAAGCTCGTGTTTTAATTGCTTCTTGGCAAACGTGATTCCACCTAATAATACATGTTCCCATTAATTATTGTGAGCTGTCGGATTCTTTGACCGGTTTAAGATGTTTCTAGTCAAGGTTATAGGTTTTTTCTGCAAAAAGGAAAGGAAATAATAGGGTTCATTTTGAATTAACATTAACTAATCTAAGTGTGTGCTCGATGACTTTGGACTTTGTACAACGACTTAATCTGCAATGATGTAAAATTGTTAAGTATTTTTCTTTGCATTTCACACTAAGGACATATTTGATATGTTGTAAAAGTTCATGTAATGAATGACATAGTTATTCGATTATATGGTATAAATTGAAAAATAAATAAACTCATAAAATAATATGATATAAACTGAAAAAAAAAATTATATTAATTGATTTGGAGTTTAATCTATAATAATTTATTATAGTATTTTATGATATATGTATATATATATATATATATAAAACATAAAACTTTTAACTTTTAATTATTCTCATTATATTTTGCTATATAAGCTTTTGTGTCATCCTTTCTCAAAAAAAAAAAAAAAAAAAGGCTTTTGTGTCATCACAATTTTACACATCAGTTTTCAATTATATATCTTTTAATTGGACTTAAATTTTCTTCTATATTTAAACTCCCAATTAAATGATAGGAATCATAGAAACACAATCATAATAAATATTTATTTAATAATTATCATAATTATATTATTAATAGTTCCATATAAAACACAATCATAATAAATGCTTATTAATAAATACCATAGTTATCACATTTCATTTTAATATTTCATATATAAGCATAACCAAAGTATATGTCTATTAATAACTATCATAATTATCAAAATTTATATTTATATACTGAATAAAAGAGAGAGAAAAACATTTTTTTTAAATAAAATTATATTTTATTGAACTTTCACGTACATTGCACAGGTGGTTAACTAGTGTCAATTAGTCTATTTTTAGAGTATCTACTTATTTGGGAGGGAGGAGAGATTAAAAAAGATTTCTCATTGATAAAACACCCAAATGAAGGCCATAATAGTCCCGAATCCTGATATTTCCTTGTAAAAATAATTTCTTAATTGATTTACATTATATGCTATTTTGTCTTGTGAACAATCACTAAACCTATGAATTGCATTATGAATTTTTTTTTTTTTTCTCCAGGATAGTTTACCAAGCTGAAGACAAATTGTTACTTGGGGCCCTAAGAAGACAAAGTGAGAGTCTGCGAATGATTCATCACAAGTAGCGTATGAACTTGGCATGAATCAATTGGCTATGGTTTGGTAAAATTGGTAGAAGGTGCAAACCGGACCCTCCCTTTAATAATTAGTAACAATCAGCATGTTTTTTTAATCCAACTTCACACTTACATACACAATTAGTGTCCGAGACTAATTATAGTCTTTCAACAAACGGTGTCTTGGTCTTTTCCTTGTGGTTGTAAGCCGTACTTCATAGACTAGGTTAACACGAGATAAAAGGGTAACCTCTCATTGTTGCTTTAGTATACATCACTTTGTTCATATTTGACAATCTCACTGCTCTCTCTCTCTCTCTCTCTCTCTCTCTCTCTCTGTGAGTGCGTGTGTGTGTGCAAGCTCTTAAAATAACCAAGAAGGTTTGAGAAGTACTATTATATATTTATTATAATATCCCATATCCTGACTCTCTTTCTAAACACCAAATGGGAAATGAATACAATCGCTTCCCCCATCAAAAACTGCATCTCCACTCAAGAAACACATTCTTGCCCATGTTGTGTTCAAAACCATCCATCAAAGATGTTACAATTCCCAAATGGGAAGATCGCTGTGTGTCCTTCTCCAACGACCCTTTGTCCCCCAGAATCAGTTGCATGGGCCAAGTGAAAAGGAGCAACAAAGTAGTTGGCTTTCCAGCTACTCACAGCAAGCTCAACCAAAACACCAGACATAGTACTAACAACATCAACAACAACAACAATAACTGTGTCAAGTACTCCGAGCTCAAGAAAATGTTCTCTAGCAAAAACCTGCCCACCACAATGGCCAACACCACCACTGCTAGCTGTGGAAGCAGGAGACAAGTGAGCACAAATGATAGCAATGAGAATCGTACTTGTATAAGCATTGTTGATATGGATCCTCCATTGCCAGTCATCAAGAAGAAGCAAAAGCCTCAAGGAGAGGATGCAGACAGTCTTTGGAAGAGAAGATCTGGTGGGGTTGCACTGAAAACTTTACAGCTTCAACAAATTCATCATCCTAGGCATCGTCTTCAACCTACCACCGTTTGATGAGAAAATTTCATTGAGAGGTGAGATAGAATGATAGATGACGCATAAGAAAAGGGGGGAAAAAGTAATGTAAATGTTTTGAGCTCAGTTAGTTTTTACAAATTTTTTATTATATTTTTATTTAATCCTGTGCTCAAAATTTGGTGCTGCTGATCATGTTGTATGGGGTTACTGTTCTCATGTAGATCCAGGGATTTTTTTTTTTTTTTTTTTTTTAAACATAATAATGAGTCAATGAGAAAAGCCACCACTAGATCATCCAGCCTGAAGTTATCTCGTAAAGCCTTTTAGAAGTTTGTTTACATGTAGAATTGACTTCGTGTAAATGAAACAGACAAGCCAAGTGATAGCAAAACAGATCGAACTTATTATTTTTTCGGTAATAGGAAAAGTTAACATTACTCCAGTTAGAGAGAGAGAGAGAGAGAGAGAGTGTGTGTGTGCTTATGGTGATTTGCCATAGTGTCATAGTGGGAAGTGGGAACCGAGTCTAAGGAAAGGGCAAAAAAAGGTTTCAAGAAAAAAGTTACATTTCATAATTGGAATCGATTGAATAGATTGTAATGCTAGAACCTAGTCTTTAAGCAAAGAAAAAGAGTGCAGAACGGAATGGGATATGAAAATTGCAATACCAAAGCTTTTTAGTTCATTTTTCTGTTCAGTGCATGGATTTCAAACGAATAGCAAGAGAATTCAACTCTTGCACTCGTTATTTGATTTCAAGGAGGTTTCTCAAAACAGAAATCAAGCTGGAGATGTTAGGTGTCATCATCTGACTGCAGCATTGATGGGGAATTCAATGTCATATCAAGGACAAAAAGAACCAAATGAAAAGGAAAGCCTTTTGCCCATAGTTTACTCATGCTGAGAATTAAAATGAGTACATGTACATGTACATGCATTTTGCGGACATCAACAGCTCTAGCAACCGCCACCAACTCCAAACCGAATACAAATTTAGCCAAACCATGATGACTCAACCAGACCAGTATGGGGTAGTTTGCGTTGTTAGATTCCAAATGGCAGTCATGAAAGAAAGAAAAGCCACAGCATAATTTTTTTTCCTTAAATGCTCAAACATTTACATACTTCCCCATATACAAACTACACAAATTTGCTTCAAATTTCTGTTTTTTCCTTAAAAGCTCAAACATTTACATACTTCCCCATAGAACCACACAAATTTGCATCAAATTTTAACAGAAAGATACTTCACTCATAAGTCAGAAGGAAAATATAAATTATGCCTAAAATCATCTCAGACGTTTGGTTTTTACAAAATATTTTCAAAGAGATGGCAATTCAATCTTATCCATTCTCACGGATCACCTTCCCAATTTTTGTCATTTTGTCTCATCATCAGAAGAGCATTACAATGCATCTAAACAAGTAGTTCACAAATCTAAAATCAAAAAGTCAGTTGTCGCCTACACCTACTAAAGTAAGAATATACTAATCATTATTTGTTGATACATACATAATACAAAGTCATAAGATGGATAATGACAAGAAAGTCTCCAGGAAGAATCCCCAGTTTCACACCCTAAAGCTTATATTTTATACAATCGGAGGTCAGTTACAAGTCTAAGTTGGCAGCCAGTATCTGGATAAATTGTTTGACGTCAACCCTGTTCTTTATAAGGAGTCCATATCAATTTGCTAACATCAACCTCAAGACCCCCACGACCAGCAGCTTTTAGATGACGATCCAAGACCTTTGGATCAGCACAGATGACATGCTGCCCTTTCCTGTACTGAATCAGTTCTAAGCTCTGAAGGGTGGCCAGGATATCCTCCGCCTTAATGGCTGTCATGTCACTAAGTTCCTGTAAGAGTGAAGGATTTATAGAAAAGTACTAATACAATAATAACCAGCAGAAAACAGGTGGTTCACGAGAAAAGTTCATAAAATAAAAACCAATGGAATAACTCTAGAAATTTTTACCAGAGACAAAAAAAAAAAAAAAGAAGGCTAAGAGTGATTTGTCAAAGATCAACATCTACACTAATATATCGTACAAAATTATCAGGTTTTACCATATCTATAGACAAATCCAATGTTTTCTACTTTTCAGAGTGCCGAGCCCAATCTTTGCATTGCTCCTATTTTTCAAAAATCATTTGGTGCAGATTACTTATGTTGTCATTTCAGGCACAGTAATGTGATCAATTAGAGATGTAAAAATCCTAAACATAACATTTCAAACCATTTCTTTGGGATATCTTAACACGCCAAACAAATTCACAGAAGACAATATGCAATTGAACCACAAAAAGTAAACTTGTCTGGATCTTATCAAACATTCAAACAAAGCTACCTTGATAGAAATATTGCCCTTGTGCTTTTTCAATATGTCCAAAAGAACCCGTGTCCAGTATCCTCTGTAGCTCAAAAGCCCAAGATCAGAAAGGGGTCTTTCAGGTGTGCCGACTTTACCTTCTTTTTTGGAAAGTTCATAAGCTGTTACATGCAAGAAATATTGTTAGATATTCTTTCTGCTTGAAAATAACTGACCAAAACAAAGACATGCAAAATAGAAAGTAGAATTTCCATAGGCAGATAACTTACAAAAGGCAATTAGAAATTTTCCATAGCCCTTCCTTTGATAGGGAGGAAGGGTGAGGATACATGCTAAATTATAAGACTCTTCTGAATGCTTTTCCTGCACCAGCAGACAAAACATACTTATGAATATATGTAAATTTAAGAAATTTCAGAAAGATTCAAACTCACGTCTATATTGAAAATTGTCCCTCTGCTTATCCATTATATTTAACAAACATTAACAAAATTTGTAAAATAGGGATAACGGTTCATGAGGAAGGTCAGCAATGGAGCAACAAAGAGATGGGAGGTTGAAGATATTGCCTACAACTTGTAGTACCAAATATTTCCTTAATGAAAGTGTCATGAACCAAAAGACAAGAAGCCCGTAGAAACTAAAACCTACCACTTAAGCCTTGTATCTTGAAACTAATTTTAGTACCCTCTATAATAGTTCTGATGAAAAAGTCAAGTTCAAACACAGTATTAACTTAGGGATATAGCCATTACTCTGCTGTAACATTGTTATTGAATCGGGAGTCAGAAGAATGTCAGGAAAAAAAAATCACTAAAAAACCACTAAATACATTTGTAGCAAAGAGGCAATACAAGATATAGTACCATAGTTCATAAAAGCAATTAAATAAACTTACAACTTACAAGCATGCATTCCATTCATGCCAATTAAGAATCCTAATCAAAATCCTACAATTTTTTTTTTTTTGATAAATCACAATCCTACAACATACATTTTTTTTGATAAATCACAATGCCACAACATTGTAGGCCAAAAGAATCATAACTTGTAGGATTGTGATTAGCCACTGTTTGAGTAAATTCCAAATGAAGGCGGGATTCACCTAAATGCATGACCCATTAATTCCATGCTTCTTATGCCAGTATTCCTGCCTTCAGATTTTGACTGATAAAAATGTCATGATACTTAAGAAAATGGTATGAGACAACATTTTCACTCAGACAGCACATAAAATAAAATAAAATAATGCATAAATAATTTACCTTAGAAAAATAACCAACCATGTGGCATCCTCGATCATCGCATTCACACAATACATAGAACAGAAAGAGGTCAACGTCATAATAGAGGGTCTTGTGATCAAGAAACAATTTTGCCAAATAACAAAGATTCTGCCCATAAACCTTGTTCTTTTTGCCATCAACCTGTTTTGAAACATTTAATTAAAGAAAAACTTAAATCAATTAAAAAATTTAAATACGCTCATATCCAACAGGGTATCCTATAAAACAAATAATACAAAACAGAGTATGAGAAACAAGAAGAAAGGAAACCATATATTCCAATATTGAAGAAACCATATAACAAGATATTCTAAAAGTAAACCAAACTCAGTTCTTTTGATAAAGTTATACATGAAGTCTGTTTACTGAAGTTATAGAAATTGATATTTACATTTAACACCATATATCTTTTTAAAACAGATATATAATCTCCAATAGAAAAAAACACATTTAAATTTTAAATGCCAAAAAATAATTGGGGAAAAGGAAATCTCAGATGAAGGAGAACTACAAATATACTTAATAGTCACATGCAAAAAACTTATGTACAAACTGTACTTAGATGTTTAAAACTTATTAACCCAAATAAAACCAGCACTAATAACAAAACAACATACCTCAAACATTGACAATGTACCACATCGGTATATCTCATCTCCAGGGGGATGCTTGAGATCACACTTCCTCTACACATGCAGAATAAGAATTAAATAGGCCAAATACATCCAAAAATTGCAAAAAATTAAAGTAAGTAAGGGAAATCACTAACAGAAAAGATAGCCAAGAAAATGAAATCTAACCACTCAATAACACAAATTTCTATCTCCTATCTCTTCTTAAAATAATATAGTAATTAGTTATAGTAAAATTTAAATCTATTAAAGACATCAAAAGGAAGAGATCTAAATGCCCTGTAGACCAGGTTCAAACCATGTGGTTTCTATCCATCAAGGCTTCTGACAAACTATGTCCAGCACAAATTTCACTTAAGCAATCAAAGAACATATGAGAAAACCCAATCATATAAACTCATTACAGTAGACTACAAATTGACAAACAAAATTCAGAACATTAACATTTTTAACCGATGAACTGAATACAGCTCAATGCTGCCAATACTATTCCTCCTTAAAGGCCAATTATACCACAAACTGAAAGTATATAGTGAGTGAAGACAGTCGAATATGAAGCACTGCTCACCATATGCCTCTGAAGTTGTTCTTTACGCTTCATGAAATTGAGGCAAAACTCACAGAAGTACAACTTCACACAATCATTGTATTCCGGTGGGAAGGGGGAAAAGTACCATGTCTCGATCTCATATCTTCCAAGCTCTATAGTTGCTATATTTTTCACTTTTGTGAACTCTTCATGTTCTCGCAAACTGGCAGCATCAAGCTCTTCATGACCCTAAAAATTGTGAAGAATGTATTAAGATTATATAAGTACAAATCACAACATGACTTATGATGGAGGCAAGAAACCCGAATGACAGCCAGAGATTCAGCTCATAATGGTCTGTTTGGATTGAGGAAGAGGGAGACGGAGTAGAGTAGAGTAAATTTAGCACAAAATTAGTTTATTTTTAGCCAACTCTACTCTACTCTACTCTACTCCCCTCCACTCCCCCTCCTTCCCCTCTCCATCCAAACAGGCCATATAATTCTAAATGTAAGCAGCTCATGTCATTTGGTATTTCATTAAATAAATCATTTACTTCTCACAAGAAATTAAAAAGATGTTACGTTATTTCCACTCTAATGAATTCATGTGTGTATGCATGTGTTGTGTGTGTGTGTGAGAGAGAGAGAGAACAAGTGCAATCATGTGCCACATAACAGACCAGGCTCAAAGTCAAAACTGATATATAAGTACCTGCTAAATCTTCTCAAAGCTTCATCAATGCAAAATCTAACTCTATTATTTTCCTCATGTAATACATTTAACATTCAGGAAAAATAGGCTCTAGCTTAGATAACACTAGAGTGAAGGCTGAGATAATGGAATTAAGACCCTCTAGGTGTGTGATGTAGCAAGAGAATAAAATTAAAGAGAATGAGACAAAAAGTATGTAACTTTCAGATTCCACTTTCATTATAATCCTGGCTGATCAGATAACCCACCCAGTACATGTACCTTTTGGTTCCCTTTACCTCTATGGTTTCTTTAAAGTTTTCAATTTAGACAGGGTTTCAGTACAAATAAGATGGAGCAAAAAAAATTGGAAAATATTTTTTACTTGTATTTACCTCTACATGTGTCTCGTCAATCTTTCGCTTCTGGTGGCGTGTCATTTTCAAGCTTGTAACCTGGAAAAACTCATGCACAATTCTTGTGATTAGTATTAAAAATAAGAAAGTAAATTCTGCGGGAGAAGCAAATAATAGAGGTATCAGAAAAAATATCACATACTCATTACCTTGTCCTCCACCTTCTCATCAACAACAGTCTCTACAGAATCGAGATCAAGTTGTTCAAGCTTCACCCATTCGTCAAGCCTCCTATTGACTGTCAAAAAGCACAAACTAATAAATAGCAAAGAACACACACACACACACAAAACCCTAACCGTCCGTAACCCTAAACCCCCAATAATAAAATCATAAAGCAGCAGAGCAGAGCGCAACGATTTCCAGTAAATTGAAAACCCTAACCCTAACACCCGCAATGGAAAGTGAAAGCAGAAATTAGGAAAAGAGTGAGAAATCATACACTCGGTGTAGTGGACGTAGTACTCATAATCGTTGGGGCCAGCAGAGTGCATTTTGCGGCGTTCGATGACTTTGACGGGGTGGTATTTGGAGTCCCTCCAACGGCACATGACGCGAGTACCGACCTCCAGTGGAAGCATACTCGCTCTCCTCTTCTTCATCACCTCTGATTCTACTACTATCATTCCTCCATCGCCAAGTTTTGGATCTCCGGGACTCCTACACCCACCGTTCCCGTTCCCATTCTCTCTCTCTCTCGGTGAATCTAATGATCCCATTTCTTCCTTCTTTCTCTTTTTTTTTTTGACCTCCTCAACGTGGAATCGAGATTACTTACAAGTTACCAAACATATTTGTTTTTCCCTTCTTCTTCTTTTTTCCCCTAAACAAAATAAAAGAAGAGAAAATTTAGAAGGAAAAAATGCTGCTAGTTTTTTATTTAAAAAACTAGTTGCTAACCCGTGCGATGCACGGGAAAGATATTGAAAAATAGATTTAATCTTTCTTTTATTCTATTATATGTCATGTATATATAAGTGTGTTTAGAATTAACATTATACTGAAATTAAAAATTAAAAAATAAAAAGAAGAAAAGAGATATTACATCATTTTCAGTTGTAAATCTATAGTTTTATAATATTTTAAACTTTTTTTAAAGATATAATGTGTTTGGGACCAAGTGTGTGTGTAAAACATCATATACCTATAATCATAAAAGCAAGCATTTCTCATAGCAAAATGTGAAAAATAACCAACAATTTTTTTACATATGTGGGTTAGATTTAAAACAAACTACATATATTCCAAGTCTGATAAGCTAACTCAATGGTAGAAAAATATTCTTTATAAAATTAGATAGTAACATATTTTACAAAAGGAGGCAATTCTTTGTAACTCTATCTTGCTGCTCATATTCTGCAGTATACGACAATGTGATTTATCTAAAGGAGGCAATTCTTTGTAACTCTATCTTGCTGCTCATATTCTGCAGTATACGACAATGTGATTTATCTATCTAGGTACAATGGGCAATAGCATTGGCTGGCTGTTCTTAAGCACAATTCAATACAGACAAATGAGATAGAAAAGAAAAAAAAAAGTAACATAACAAATACAAAAAGTACCACTGTTCCAGCCCTCCAAAACTCCATAAACAAAACCCTTTCCTAGCCCAAAAATACAAAAAGTTCTAGCAGTCTCAATTTTCAAAAGAGAAACGAATACTTATCCCAATGAAGAAAAAATTGGAAACAACTGGAGCTTCAGTTTCATAGGAGTATATTGTTCTCAACAAAAAATATTTTTCCAAAAAAAAAAAAAATGGAATCCAAAATATTTTGGGGTTTATGTGATTTGTGACTGCTTGAAACCAAAACAATATGAGCCATACTATAGTATTTCCAACTACCATAATGACTTGTTTTGTGTAAGGTACTTATTATTGCACCAAGCCCGACCTTAAATCCTACCCTTATGTTCAATTATAAACTACATCTAATCCTAATTGGCTTTTATGTTTAGAATTATATGCTAAACTAAATCAATTAGGCTCTAGAAATAAATATATAAATTCTAATATAAAGTTAAAATTTTATAAAACAAACATAAATTCTAATATCAAACTCCAAATAAATTATATAACATGCAACAAAGAAACCCAAAAAAGAAAAAAAGAAAAAAAAAAAAAAAAGAAACTATAGTAGCTAAATATACAAATAAAATAGTAATTAAAAGACACTGAGACAGAAATTAATATCTAAAACTAAAGAAGCATACCTTGCTCAAAAACTTTTTTATTTCGATAAGATCAAACCTGGCTCAGAAAACCTTAAATTGAAAGAACACAATTTAAATAGATTAGTAAACCCAATGGCCAAATAAAGAAAACAGGTAAGAGGGAAAATCCTAAAATTATATTAAAAATAAATAAAAATCAGATAATGATTCATAGATATAAAACCCAAATAGCCCAGATTATAAACCAACCAATCAAATCTTCATTAATTTTGACCCTTTTTTCAAGTAGAGAAACCCCCTGATAGGATTAAATCAAAAACACATTAAATTATCAAGTAGATTATAAAGTTAGCCTTAAAAAAAAAAAAACACAAAACCCCTTAGTAACAATCGGAAATTAAGCGAAAATTGAAATTAGTAATATATCTTTGACCAAAAAAATCAAAACAGGAATGAGGAAAACAAAAATCAGATAATAAGTCATAGATTAAAACCCAAATTCCCAACAAAAACAACGAAATTTCCCATTTTTTAATCAAATGAAAGCAGACCCAGATTATAAATCAATCAGGATTGCCCAAATTTTGATCGCATAAACTCAATAAACCTAAAAACCCTAGAATATGAAACTAAGATAAAAAACCAAAAAACAAAAGGCAAATAATAGAAAGATTCAGAGAGAGAGAGAGAGAGAGAACATAAAACTGAAACTGAAACTCATGAGAGCACAGAAACAAAACCCAGAAACTAAAAAATCCTAACAACAATTTGATCATCTAGGTTGTTTCCCTAATTTCAATTTCAACAAAATCCCTAAATTGACAGCAAACCTAATTGAAGAGTGAAGACCATAGGATAAGCGATTAGTTGAAGACAATAGAATAAGAAATTAGTTGAAAATTACTGAGAAAGAATGGTCTTAAGGCTGGGTCGGGCTTTGAAAAAGATAGCATCCATCCTCAAGTTTTCTAGGAAAATAAAAACTTACCGACAACTGTGTGGAACCGGAAGATGGAGGGAGATCGGTCTAACACTGTAGTGAAGAGGCCTCCCTAAGGTTTCTCTCTCCAACACTCGCTGCACCTTATCAGATTTCTATCTCTGTGTTTCACGGTCACAAATGCTCTCTATTCTTTGTATCTCTCTCTCTCTCTAGTCGTTTTTTATTTAATACAGAGAGGCAGAGCATCGGGTTCAGGGTTTAAAAATGTTTTTTTTTTTTTTTTTTTAAATATTTTAGACGTGAAAAATTTCAAAAGTTTCGATTTTATTTTGAAATTAAAATTTTTTTTTGAAAGCAAAATTTAAAATTAAGAGAGTTTTTATTATTAATATTTTAAAGGTTTATATTGTATTGTTGATACTTTTTATGGATTTGATTTTTTTTTAATAAATAAAGATTAAACTTTCACTTCATTTTAAAGTACCGAAACTATTAATTTGCTCAATTGACACACAAGTTAAAGAGATTTGTATTAATATACCCCTACCGTCTGAATTGAGTATTAAATAAGATTAAAATTGTGGTTTTTCATTGCAACTAATGAGATATTTAATCATTACACCAAATTTTTGTCTCATTTAACATCCAATTTAAAATGTAAGAAGTGCATTGATACAATTCTTTCAAATTAAGGTTTCAATTGGACAAATTGATAATTTGGAGATGCATTTTAAACGTAGTGAAACTTTACAATAAAATAAAATGTAATTTCCCCTTATAAGATAGAAAACTAGCATATTGAGGATTTTAGAAAAGAGTTTTCTTTGAATATTCTTTGGAAAAATATATATTTGTGAAGAATCGAAGAGAGAGAACCATAGAATAGAACCGGTCCAAGGGGCAATACGTCCCAATTATATGCCAGGACAAATCCGGATCAATCTAGGCAAGATTGTTTGAAAAACTGAAGAGAGCAGTACGCTCGTGGAACTCGAGGGACAAGTACTCTTCAAGGGACCAAAGAATGATCATCAAGTCCACAATGTCGGGAGCCAAGGAGGGAGGGAAAGGCATACAAGTAAAGAAATGGGAAGTTTCCAAATAAAGTACCATTCACCTCCGCATTCAATATACTGCATAGGGTTATAAACGAGCCAAGCTTTGTCGAGTAGTGAATGTTCAAGCTCGACTAGACAACAAAAGTAGAATGCTCAAGCTTGGCTTGAGCTTGATACGAGTCTACAAATAATGTTCAAGTTTGAACTTGTTATAAAGTATAAAGGCTTGAGCTCGGCTTGGCTTGGCTTGATTCATTAGTCAAGCCAAGCTTGAACTCAATATCAAGCCCAAACTTAAGCTCAATTGTTAGGATTAATGCCCTTAAATCCTATTGTATAATGCTATGTATAACATTATGTATGACTTAATATTCTGAGTAATAAAGTTGTTTTATCATTATCTAAAATAATGGTAACATGAATATTGGACATTATCATATAGTCCATGAGATGCATAGTATGTGATTTAGTCACTGAAGATATAGATCACAAGTTCTTTGTAAACTCAGAATTATAGTTCGTAGTCGGTGATAAAATTGGACATTTCATCTGCAAAGACTATAACATGTCAACTAAGATGATTTGTCTTGATCATAGAAGTGGAGACTTTTAGTTGATATGTGTAGGGGCC
This sequence comes from Quercus glauca, assembly GCA_023736055.1. Lineage (NCBI taxonomy): Eukaryota > Viridiplantae > Streptophyta > Magnoliopsida > Fagales > Fagaceae > Quercus > Quercus glauca. The sequence continues at coordinate 65,364,289 of CM043319.1, read as the reverse complement.
CTTTTTGTTGTGTTTGGGCTGGGCTGCCCTCTGCAAGTGATGGGCCCTGATGTGTTTCTGAGTAGGGAAGTTGAGACCAGCCCAACTGCAACTCACTTTGGGCTGGCTTGGCACAAACTTAACCTAGTCTGCCAGGAACACCCTTTACGGCAAGCGGAGCTATTATAACGAAATTACAGCAGGCAGATACAATGATAACCAAATGAACAAACAGAATGTTATAGCTTTCAATAATAATGGTGGCAGAATGTCACAGTAGTAATAATAATAATAATAATAATGGCTTTAAAAAGAAAAGAAAACAATACGATGATGGAGGTTTAATCAAAGATAAAAATCAAGCCAATAATCAAGTCCGTAATGGTGACCGTCCAAAGAGGAAGAACGCTTCCTCTCAATGAAATCAACCTCCCAAGTAAGTATCCTGCCGTGGGGATTAATAACTTTGAGGGAATCGGACCTAGATGGTTGAGGTGTGAAGGAACTTATTGTTATTTTTACCGCTTCATTATCCCTTAGAGAGTGTGATTTTGAAGGGGAGAGGAAAGAAAAGATCTATTGGTGCATGCTTATTATCCTCACAAATGATTTTCTCATCTTTTTCCTTTCTTTTCCTTTTCCTTTAGTTTTTCTTTCTATGTATTTTTCTTCCTCTGTTTTTCGGTCCCCTCTACAGGGCACGGCGAGGCTCCTTTTATAGGGCCTGCCGCAAGCATTCTTTTACCATTTTACCCTCTAACGGCCTTTGTCTTGTCTGGTCTGGGCATGCTTGCCGACCACCCTCTGCGCACAGCTTGCCCTCGCCAGACAAAGACAGGTTCGTTCTGTTTCTGTCCGCAGTGGCACTGCTCTGCCGCGGCCTTAAATGCTCTCTCTCTCTTCCTATGGCATGCACTCAGCGTTCCCTCTCCAATCTTACCCCTTTTGGACGGTCTGTCATCCCAGCAGGACGTACCTCCAAAAAGGGTTTGGACAGGGAACGCAAAATAAATCATTTCCCCCCTCCCCGCCACCAAACCACACCCCCCTTTCCCTCTTACCACGGACCCATGGCCCCACCATGACCCATATTGGCTGGGTACAGGCTGGTGGCACCTGGGCTTTGCGCATGCTTCCTGTTATGTGTGTTTCGAAGCCGACCTGCGGCTCATGGGGCCTTGTTGGTATTCGTCTGCCGCTCCTTTTGATTCTTTTACGCAGATCTTTTGCACCTTCACTACCCCCTTTGGATTGGGCTTTCCTTAGTATATCTCCTTTGGCCCATTTCTCGTTTTTATGCTTTATGCCTTGTTTTTCATTGCTTGGCCTTTCCTACCATGGCAACATGTTCCTGCTAGGCCCATTCCAGACCTGCCGTTTCACTTCTTCCCCCAGTGACTTTATGGAAGTCTGCTGGTGTTCTCACTTTATGGGCTCCATTGTCCCTTTCTTTCTTCTTTGGGCCTGCGGCCCTTGGGCTTCCTCGGCCCATTTACTGACTTTGTATTCCCATGGGCTTTTATTTACTAACTTGATTGGGCTTCCTCGGCCCAATCTCCTCATTCTCATCCTTGGGGTTCATGGGCTTGCCATTAACCCCTACTTTCTTTACATCGCTTTGGGCCTGCCGCGGCCCATTCTCACTTTTCCATACCATACATTGCCCATGGGTGCCATTTCTCTCTTTCCGGGCCCTTTAGGCCCATTTGCTTCCTCAATACCCATTTGCTCGTGTTATGGGCCTGTGTTTTGCTATTCCTGCCGCTTGGGCCTAATAGTTTTATTCCGTTCCTGCCACTATTATTATCTGTTATGTTGGGTTGGGCTGACTTTACGAAAATGACCCTCAACATTTAGCCCCCTGAACATATGGAGCGTTCTTGCGGTTCATATGTGAACGATGGGCCTTTTTGTCTTTTTCACTTCTCCTTTTCCTTCGCGGGTTTTTTGAAACCACGAACTCTTTCCTGCACGTACAGGTATTTTTTTCTTTTTCTCTTGCCGTGAACAGTGGTGACTCTTCGGATTTCCCAAAACGGTAGTTGCTTTAAGACATAACTGCCGCCCCATTAATTCCATCCTCTTTTTCAATGGCTGACCAGTCGCCTCCCTTCACGCCGGCCTTAATTACCCAGGTATTTAAGAGAAGAGTCCCTTCCCAACGCAGACACAAACTCTTTTTATTTCAAAACTTCTTCCTTTCCTCACCATTTTCTTCTTCTCGAATACCCACCCCTTTCTTGCTCCGTTCAAATTCTCACACCATGGCGCCAGTGAAAACTCCGGCTTCTTCTCGCCGTAAAGGAAAAAATGTCGCCGTGGACCCTCCAGTAGAACACGAAGTGGAAGAGGAAGAGGTGCGCTCCGATTCGGACCATTCCGAGGAGGAGGAAGCACGGCGCGACCCAGACAGCGAGTGCGCCCCGTTGATTGATCCTTGGTACAACCTTAGTCCTCATTTTCCTAAGGCTCCTGGAGAATATGTGCCGCCGCCGGTGAACCGTGTGTGGCTTGCTCTTTGCCGGCGAAAGCCTGAAGTTTCTTGGGCTCCGGTGTCTTCCTCCATCTCCGACTTGATCATTCGCCAAGGTATCGCCCTCCCCGTACCCATTCACTTCGAGTTTGGGTCCGGCACCGCCTTGGGTTGGAAAGAATGGGTTGATAGTGAGTTGTCCGATACCCATTTTATGGGTTTGCTTCAGAGGGCCGGTGTTCTGAAGATCGTCGTCCTTTCTCGAAGCCTTTCCAACTTTAGAGACCTTTACAACCTCCGCCACCTAGTTCGTCGATGGTGCTCCACCACTCACACATTCTTCTTCTCTTGCGGCGAACTTACGGTTACTCTTGAGGATGTGGCCAACCAGCTTCTTTTGCCTATTCTTGGGGACGCTGATCCTGCCACTATTGAGCTTTCCCCCGAAGAGGAAGACATTGAGGCGGAGTTGAAGAAGAGGATGACCGGAAATGCCAAGCTGTCTTTTTGGGTTAGTTCTTCCTCTAAGTTTTCTGCTGTTGCTCGCCGTGCTGCTTTTATTGCCTTTTGGCTTTGCAAATTTGTTTTCGGGTCCCCTCCGCATTATGCCATAAAGCCTCTATATTTTCGTTTGGCTATCAAGATATCTGCTGGGGTGAGTCTGCCACTAGCCCCCATGTTTTTAGGGCATTTATATGTGCAACTGGATATCCTGCGGAGCGACGAGAGTCAAGCTAGTTCTTGTCACATAATCGCCTCTTCTGTACATAGCACTATCCTGCAGCAGCTGTTGTTTGAGCGTTGTGCTCAGTATTTGGCGAAGTGTAGGCCCGTTAGATTTGCTAAGGAGAAGTATCACTCTTGTCCGCAGGCCATCACTGATTTTTGTGGCAGGTTTGAGCATGACTTTCCTTTGGCTTTTCGTTGGTCCGGTTTGAAGCCCATAGATTATTCTATTGTTGAGTCTTTTGATGAAGGTGTTGGTTTTTCTTGGAGAGCTTATAGACAATTGCGTCCTGGTTATACTTGTGCGGATTCGGTCATGGGTCCGTTTGTTGATACTGTTGGTACTACCACCCCACTGGCTGGCTTTGATGAGGTGGGCATCACATACTTGGCTGCCACCAATCCTGGATGGCTGCCCTACTTGGCGGATGAGGGTGTTAGATTTGTTCATTATCCTGCCAACCGAGTGAGGAGACAGTTTGGGTTGGACCAGGATATTCCTGATGATCTTTCCTTCCTTGCGGAGTCCCCCACTTCAGCCAGACCCTTCCTGCGGTCTACTGCCTTTGCCTTTTGGAGAGAACGTTTTAGCGCCGTCACAGTTGCCGGTTCTTCGAGGGAGGGCCTTTACACTGCTGCTATGCATGTCTATTGGCAGCTTGTCATGGACTCGTTTGGTGCAGAGTTAGCCGGCAGCCGTGGTTTCTCCCTTGTACCTCCTGAGGGGCTTAGTATGGTTATCTCTCCCAACCCTCGGTTACTCCTTCCTTCTAAGTCCGTGTTGGCTTATGTTAGGAAACAGAATCGGTCTGCCATCTTTGAGTGGGATGAAGGGAAAAGAGGGTGGTTTTGGCACGCAGGGGATTACCCCCCAGGTTGGGCGAAGAAGGTTAAAGTGGTGAACATTCCTGCATCAGCCAAGAAAACTCCTGCCAAGCCTAAGTCTGCTAGTAAGCCCAAGTCTGCCGCTCCTCAGCCTCTTGCAAGTGCTACTCCTGCCAGCAGAACACGAGGCAGCAAAAGGAAAACAACTCCCCATCCTGTGTCTGCCGCTCAGCGAAGGGTAAGTTTCCAAGACCTTTTCTTGTTTTGTCTTCCAAGTACATGTATATATGTATACATTTCTTTTCTCTTTCTCTCTGACTTCTCCTGAACCTTGGCTGTCTTTTTCTTTGACTTACTTTCTTATCCCTTTTGCTTTTGCAGTCCAAGCAAAAGGAGGATACGTCAGCCACCCATCCCATTGTACTTGAGGAGCCCGAATCAGAGGTATGTTTCCTCTTGCTCCTGTACTTTGTCTAATCTGCCACATTTTGTTTTTTTTTTTTGTTACTTTACTCGCTCAAAGTATTAACTCGGCCTCTCATACTTCTTTCCTCTGCTCTTCCAGGATGAGCCTGAGCCTCTTTCCATATACCGCCCCACGGCCGAGGAGCTTTCTGCCCCCATGGGCACTCCTATGGCAGGCTCTTTTGATGGGGGCGAGTTTGCTGCGCCTGCTCCTCCTACTGCCACTATCTCCCCTACTGGACTGGTACCCATGGATGAGGGTACTCATACTGGGGAGGTTAGTGAGGCCATACCCACTCCTGCCATGACATCTCCTGACAAGGAAACCACCCCTCTTGCCGTCACTGAGACTGAAGTCACCCCTGCTACTCCCCTCGTCATCTCCACTGGTGACCCCTTCGCCGTTCTCTCTCAGGCAGTGCAGGGTGTTTCTTCTTTGGTAGTCACCCCTTCTTCCATTCCTGTTTCTGCCACACATGGGTCTCGTGCCGAATTGTCCTCAGAAGAGTCTGAGGAGATCTTTGAGGATCCTGAGGATGAGCCTGGCTTGGGGAGGAGGATTTCTGAGTCTGAAGAGGAAGACATTGTTCCACCCGAGGCAATGGGTATGCACTCTCCCTCTTTCTTTTTCTTCCTTTGTTAAACTTTATTCATTTCCTTTTTCATTTGCGCGTCTATTTTTCTTTGCTTGCAGAGATCTTTGAGGAGTTAGGCATTTCAGCGGGGGTGTCTGCGGTAGCTCCTCCTGTTATGCTCACAACACCTATTCCTGCCATATTTACAACTTCTGTCTCTGCGGTTCCTTCCGTTCCTGCTTCTGCTTTCCCCACAGCCCCTATTACTGTTAGCTCTGGTAAGCTTCATATCTCATTTCTTCATTTCTTCTCCGCGGGCTTCTCTTCTTTTTATGCTTGCCAAGGTTCTTTATTTCCACCTTTGCATTTTCTGGCAGGTCTACCTCCTTCAGTGCTTCCTCAATTTGAGATAGGTAGTAGCTCTGCCACCCTTCCAGATCCTGCGAGCGAGGCTGCGGCCTTCTTTGTGCGCTTTGATCAGCCCGAAGTCAACGACCTTGATCCTGCTTCTTTCTGGGGCTCCGGACCCCCTTACATAGATTTTCATGGCTTCAGAGTCCCTGCGGACTGCGCTCCTCACTTGGTGATGATCTATGATAGCCGCAGGGACTTCATGCAGGGATTCAGACTTGGTCGATCAATCAGAGAGCATTTCTTGAGGATGTTAGGCAGCGTGCTGAACGACATCGAGCACAACTTCGTGGATACTGTCTCCACAGAGAGGATTCTGCAGTGGAGAGCCGCGGTACAGGAGCTCGTCAGTGTTGGCTTTGCGGTGGAGTTCATCTTGGATCACCTTCGAGAGATTGCTCGAGCAGTTTTCATGAGGAGAGTTCAGCCTACCGTCGATGCCATTGATTCTCGCCTTGCGATCCTGAGGAAGGAAGTGGCAGACTTGGAGGGCCGCCGAGAGCGTCTTCTTTCTGGTGTGGGAGGACTTGGTCGTTTTGGGGATCAGTCACTTATCTCCGGACTTTATTGATGATGCAGTTGTTTCCTGTTTTCGTAGTTTTTCTTATGCCTTGTTACTCTGTTTAGTACATTATGCTTTTCTATAGCACCTATTTGGGCTTGTTTGCCACAGTTTGGGTTTTGTAATCTAACTTCGTGATACTATGCTTATGATGCTATACTTTGCTACTTTTGCTATGATGTATGATAACAAGATACTTCGTGCTTTTCATTGCAAGGAAGCAAGTTACAGATTTCGATTCATGACATAGTCATTTCTTGGGAGACAAAAAACAGAGTAAAAGAAAAACATGATAACTTTTGGTAAAACAAAAGGGTAAGAGATAGTCACATTGCTTTTCTCCTTAAGCGTAGTAGTATTTCAACCACTTCCCATTGATGGGATCCATTAAGTCCTTTCCATCCATCTGAGTCAAACGGTAGTATCCACTTGGATGTGCTTCTCTTATCACAAAGGGTCCTTCCCACTTTGGTGCGAACTTCGATGGTCCTGCCAGGCCTCTCCTAACGTAGTCTGCCACCTTTAGGATCAGTTGTCCCTCCGTAAATATTCTTTCCTTAGTCATCCTGCCGTAAGCCTCAGTCATCTTTTGCCTGTATCTGCGGCTGTGTTCTTGAGCCTTTTCCCTCTTCTCATCAAGTCCTTCCAAGTCTTCACATCTTTCTGTCGCAAAGACTTCTTCATCATTATCCTTTTCCTGCATTTGCATGACTCTCAGGGATGGGGTTATCTTTTCTGCGGGGCTTACTACTTCAGTCCCGTAGACCAAAGAAAAAGGTGAAAAACCCGTGGCTGACTTAGGCGAACTCCTGTAGGCCCAAAGAGCGTCTGGCAGATGCGTTGCCCAGCCTCCCGTGTATTCTTGGCTCATTTTACTGATGATTCTTATGAGGGTTTTGTTGGTTGCCTCCGCTTGCCCATTTCCTTGAGGGTAATATGGTGATGACCGGTGATATTTGATTCGATAAAACTCTAGCATTTTCCTCACCTCGCTATTCACAAAGGGTGTGCCGTTGTCACTGATGATCCTGTGGGGGACTCCAAACTTTATGATTATGTTTTCTTTGATAAAGTTTGCCATTGCCCCTTCTGTGGCCTTACGAAGTGGCACTGCTTCTGCCCACTTAGTGAAGTATTCTGTAGCTACTAGTATCCATATGTATCCTCGCGACGGCGGATTCACCGGTCCAACTAAGTCAAGCCCCCAAGTGTGGAACGGCCATGGTGTGACCATGCTGTGCAAGTTCTGTGGATGAGTGTGAATCAAATTGGCTTGTACTTGGCAACTGTGGCATCTTTTCACAAACTCTGCCGTGTCCCTTTTCATGGTAGGCCAGTAATAGCCCATTTGCAGCAGACACCCGTAAAGCTTCTTCTTTCCCTGGTGTTCCCCACATTCCCCTGAGTGTACTTCTTTTATCATTTCTTTTGCCTCCTCAGGGCCCAAACACCTCAAGGGGTCTCCTTCATACCCCTTCTTGAAAAGGATCTTGTTGTGCACAAAATAGCGCGTTGCTAACCTCCTGAGCTTGTATTTTTCGCTGTGCTTCTGCGGCAGGATGCCTTTGGTCAGGTACTGTATAAATGGGTCTCTCCAGTCCTGACTGATGAACACAGCGTAACTTTCTTCTCTGTCTGCCGTGAGTTGGCAGCTTCCACATTGGATTTGGACTTGGTCTGCGTCTTTACTCATGGTTGGCCAATAAAATCCCGCCCTTTGGAGTCTGAGGTAAAGGCTGACTTCTCCGCAGGATCCGCAAGTCTTTTCATGTACTTCTTTCAACTTTCTCTGGGCCTCCTTTTGCCCCACACATCTGTACAAAACTCCGCCTGGCATCCTGCGGTATAGTTCTCCTTTCATCAGGGCGTAGTCCTTGAGTAATTTTAGCCCCATGGCTTCTTCTCCTCCCATCAAAACTTCCTTTATGGGTATTCGCCAATCTCCTTCGCGGTGTTCCTCCTGAAATCTTTCTTTCAATACTTCAATTATGGATTCTTCCCTCTTGCTAATCTCCACTCTGGTGCTTTCCCCTTCAAACATCACTTGCGAACCCAGCGCGGCCAACGCATCGGCAAATCGATTGTCGTTTCTCGGGGTGTGTTCTATTTCGAATGTTAAGAATTTTTCTTCCATTTTCTGTGCCATTGCTCTGTACGGGGCAAGATTGGGTTCTTTCAGGGAGAAACTCCCTTTGGTCTGGCAGACTACTAGGTTGGAGTCACCTAATACTTTCAAATGCTTAACTCCCATCTCAAGGGCTGTGGCCAGCCCCGTTAAATAAGCTTCATATTCTGCCGTATTGTTTGAACAGGGGAACTCCAGTTTGAACGATAGCGCTACTGCTTTATCCTCTTCGTGATACAAGACCACCCCAACCCCTCTAGACTGGGCGGTGGAAGATCCGTCGAACTTCATTACCCACTGTTCCCTGAGTTCTTCTGCCATGGCTACTTCCCCTGGAACTTCGTCACCCAGCGGGAATTCTTCCTCCCCTGGAAACTGTGCCAACAAATCTGCTATAGCCTGGCTCTTTACTGCTTTGGGCGCCCCCATTCTTAAATCATACTGCGACAGTTGCAACAGCCACTGTGATATCCTGCCAGAGAGGATTGGTTGCTGTAATAGAGCCTTGATGGCGTGGGACTTAGTCATCAGCCATACTTCATATGCCAAGAAGTAATGGCGTAATCTTTGTGAGGCATAAACAACAGCCAAACATGCCCTTTCTGCCCTCGGATAACGAGTTTCTGCGTCTTTCAGGGCGCGGCTGATGTAATATACTGGTTGCTCGATGCCACCTCCATCCTCTTGGGCAATTAAGGCACCGATGGCATATGAGTTGGTAGCCATATAAAGCAGTAATGGCCTTTTGTGTATTGGGGCTTGTACGGTAGGGAGGTTCATCATAATCTGCTGCAGCCTCTTGAAGGCCGCCTGCTGCGCTTCTCCCCATACAAAATTTTGCCCTTTCCTCAGTAATTTGGTGAAAGCCGAGGTGATCGATGCCAGCCCAGGGATGAATCTTCGGATGTACGAGACTTTCCCTAAGAAACTTTTTAGTTCTTTCACTGTGGTTGGGGGTCTCATAGTTGCTATGGCCGTAGCCTTTGCTGGGTCAACATCTATCCCTCTGCTGTGTACTAGGAAGCCCAAAAATTTCCCCGAGGATACACCGAACGCACACTTGAGGGGATTCATTCTTAACTTAAATACTCTGCACCTTTCGAACACCCTTTTTAGCACATGGAAATGTTCTTCCCTCTTCCTGGACTTGACTACTATGTCATCCACATAGTCTTCTAACTCCTGATGCATCATGTCGTGGAATATAGCTGTCATTGCCCGTTGATAAGTTGCGCCTGCGTTTTTTAACCTGAAGGGCATTACGGTGTAGTGGAAGTTTCCCATGGGTGTTCTAAAGGCTGTCTTCTCCGCATCTTTTGATGCCATTCTGATCTGGTTGTATCCGCTGAAGCCATCCATGAATGAGAACATAGCGCTTCCTGCCGTAGAATCTATCAATAAGTCCATATTGGGTAATGGAAATTCATCTTTTGGGCATGCTTTGTTGAGATCCCTGAAATCTACGCAACACCTGATCTGGCCATTCTTCTTTTTTACTGGTACTATGTTGGATAACCAGCGAGGATGTTGAATAGGTTTAACGAATCCTGCGGCTAGCAGTTTCTGCACTTCTTTGACTATCTGCCCTTCGATTTCTGTGTGTAATATTCTGGCAGGCTGGACTATTGGCCTAGCCTGCGGGTCCACATTCAACGTGTGCGCTACTAACCCAGGGTCTAGCCCTGGCATTTCACTGTAGTCCCATGCAAACACGTCTTTGAATTCTTTCAGTAGCAATACCAATTCTTTTTTCTCATATTTCATTAAGCTTGCACTGATCGAGATGGGTCTCGGCCCTTGTGAAACAGATCCCAGGTCAACTTCTTCCATTTCCTCTTCTGCCATGACCTGCACCTCCTTTTCGGTTATAACTCTTTTGTATTCCTCTTTGTTACCTCCCTCCTCTAGGCTTTCTTGGACTCTACAGCACATCAAGCCCTCGTGCTGTTCTTTCTGGGTGGGGCCCATCTGGGTTTCAACCGTGGGCCCCACGTGCCTTCATAATTTGTAAATGATTCTGCCGTCAGAGCCTCTGACTCTTGTGCATTGGGGTGCGTCTTCAAATCCTACGGCGGGCGCTTCTTTCCTTCGTTTCTTTCTTGCCAATAATTCCCTCAGATCGGGTTCTGGGTCATCTTGGACATCCTTCCATCTAGGTACGAAAGTACCCAGCGGCTTTGACACTGAGCTCTCCCCAGAGGGAGCCCATTGATCGTAGAACATAGTCTCTACTAAGTGAGCCTCCGCCCGTTCAAATGGTGAAGGATTTGCGGCTATGCGTACCATCCTACCGTTCAGTCTTCCTTTCACACATTGGTGATAGGTGGATGGGACCAGCCGGTGTTTATGCAACCATGGCCTCCCCAGAAGCACGTGGTAGGATACTTCAGTTTTTACCACGTGGAATCGTGCTAAAGAGGCTATGGGGCCCACCTTCAGCCATAGCTGTATGTGGCCTGCTGTGTACTCACCTTTTCCGCCGAACCCTGTTACTTCCATAGGGCATCCCTGAATCTTCCTTTCTGAAATCCCTGCTGCCTGCAGAGTGCTCAATGGAATGAGGTTCACAGAAGCGCCTGTGTCTACTAAAACTCAGTTTATGGGGATTTGATTTATGGATGCCGCCAAGTACAAGGGTCTCCTGTGGTCTGGTTGCCCCACTTCCATATCTTCTTCACTAAAAGTGATTTCAGTTGACTCCTGTAAGAGAGCCCGCTCATCTGATATTTTTGCCGATAGGCACTCTACTCCTACACCAGAGGCAATGCTCACCAAGGCCTCGGTGGCTACCTTTCTCTCCTTTGCTGATAGTCCCAGCTGGTCAAATAAATTTCTGAACTTAGAACTCTGCTGTAGAGTGGTAATGGCCGCCGCAGGCAGAGCCAAGTTTTCTTCTTCATCCTCTCCTGGGTCAGCACAAATTACCACCGCTGCTATACCCTTCCCTTTATGGTTCGGGAGTGGGTTTCTTTGGACTTCCTGCTGGGACAATTCTAAAGTCCCCTCCTTTATCCTGCGGTGAACAAGTCTGCGGAGGGCCCAGCATTTTGCCGTAGCATGTTGGACATAATTGTGTAAACGACAAAAATGTGGGTCCCTCCTTTCTTCCTCCGAGGGTTCCCGGGCAACCTGGTTAGGTTTGAAAATTCCATCTGCTATCCATCTGTCTAGCAGTACGTCTAATTCTTTTGAGGTGCATGGTATTGGCGGGGGAGTGTCATATTCCCTCCCCTCAGTCTTCCTTCTCCGTTCTCCAGTGGACACCGCCATCGCCTGTGGGGCGTTTCTCTTGTCTGAGCTTGGCTTTACAGACTGAGCCGTCTTTCTTGCTTTCTGCAATAGCTGGGCGAATTGGGAGATTTCCAAATTCTCAAGTACAGCCCTGTATTCCCTGATCATGTTAGTCATACACATCTCCACCAACGTCCTTTCTTCACAATGGTCATAGCAGTCAAGTGCTATGTCCCTGAATCTCTTGATATATTCCATCAAATCTTCACCGCTTCTCTGTTTGGTTGCTTGCAGGGTTGCAAGCGTCACCGTTTCTTCTCCATGGAAATACTTGGTGCAGAATACATCCACCATATCATCCCATGTTGGGATAGTTCCTGACTTTAACCCAATGTACCAAGTGTAAGCCCGGTCGCATAGTGATTTAGAAAATTCTCGAAGACATAAGTCCTCGTCTGCGGCGTAAGGGCCAAGTGTGTCGATGAATTTGCTCACGTGTTCGACAGCACTTCCCCTTCTACCATCGTATTGTGCGAAAGCTTTTAGTTCGTACCTCTCAGGGTATGGTTTGCTGAGTACCCTCAGTGGGTAAGGAGGCCTTCGTGCATAGAACCTCTCCTTAGGTGCTCTGGCCCTTTCCTGCTCCAGGAGGGTGGATACCTCAGCCATTGTGATGAAACGCTGCTCTGCATTGTGTGGGACACCTCCTGCCGGCGTCTCTTCTTTATCTGTCGCATGCCCTAGGTCATGCTGACTTCCCTTTTCTTTTGTCTTGTCGGTCTTCAGCTGACGGATTTCTTCCATCATTTGCTGCTGCGAGTGTTGCAATGACTGTAAGACCTCAATGAAAATATTGGCATTGTCGGTGGGCATTCTTGGTGGCGGTTGGGGGTCAGCCCCCGTTCCGTTAGCACCTTCTGCCTGGTTGGGTGGTGGTTGGTGAGGCGTTGTAGGCCTCGACTCTGCTTGTGAGGGTACAGCACTCATGTTCCGAGTTGTCCTAGATTTTGGAGGCATTTGTTTGTGTGGGCTCTTGTCCCTGTCTTCAACTCCCCAGCGGAGTTGCCAATTTAATGTAGGGGCCTTTTTTGTTGTGTTTGGGCTGGGCTGCCCTCTGCAAGTGATGGGCCCTGATGTGTTTCTGAGTAGGGAAGTTGAGACCAGCCCAACTGCAACTCACTTTGGGCTGGCTTGGCACAAACTTAACCTAGTCTGCCAGGAACACCCTTTACGGCAAGCGGAGCTATTATAACGAAATTACAGCAGGCAGATACAATGATAACCAAATGAACAAACAGAATGTTATAGCTTTCAATAATAATGGTGGCAGAATGTCACAGTAGTAATAATAATAATAATAATGGCTTTAAAAAGAAAAGAAAACAATACGATGATGGAGGTTTAATCAAAGATAAAAATCAAGCCAATAATCAAGTCCGTAATGGTGACCGTCCAAAGAGGAAGAACGCTTCCTCTCAATGAAATCAACCTCCCAGGTAAGTATCCTGCCGTGGGGATTAATAACTTTGAGGGAATCGGACCTAGATGGTTGAGGTGTGAAGGAACTTATTGTTATTTTTACTGCTTCATTATCCCTTAGAGAGTGTGATTTTGAAGGGGAGAGGAAAGAAAAGATCTATTGGTGCATGCCTATTATCCTCACAAATGATTTTCTCATCTTTTCCTTTCTTTTCCTTTTCCTTTAGTTTTTCTTTCTATGTATTTTTCTTCCTCTGTTTTTCGGTCCCCTCTACAGGGCACGGCGAGGCTCCTTTTATAGGGCCTGCCGCAAGCATTCTTTTACCATTTTACCCTCTAACGGCCTTTGTCTGGTCTGGGCATGCTTGCCGACCACCCTCTGCGCACAGCTTGCCCTCGCCAGACAAAGACAGGTTCGTTCTGTTTCTGTCCGCAGTGGCATTGCTCTGCCGTGGCCTTAAATGCTCTCTCTCTCTTCCTATGGCATGCACTCAGCGTTCCCTCTCCAATCTTACCCCTTTTGGACGGTCTGTCATCCCAGCAGGACGTACCTCCAAAAAGGGTTTGGACAGGGAACGCAAAATAAATCCTTTCCCCCCTCCCCGCCACCAAACCACACCCCCCTTTCCCTCTTACCACGGACTCATGGCCCCACCATGACCCATATTGGCTGGGTACAGGCTGGTGACACCTGGGCTTTGCGCATGCTTCCTGTTATGTGTGTTTCGAAGCCGGCCTGCGGCTCATGGGGCCTTGTTGGTATTCGTCTGCCGCTCCTTTTGATTCTTTTACGTAGATCTTTTGCACCTTCACTACCCCCTTTGGATTGGGCTTTCCTTAGTATATCTCCTTTGGCCCATTTCTCGTTTTTATGCTTTATGCCTTGTTTTTCATTGCTTGGCCTTTCCTACCATGGCAACATGTTCCTGCTAGGCCCATTCCAGACCTGCCGTTTCACTTCTTCCCCCAGTGACTTTATGGAAGTCTGCTGGTGTTCTCACTTTATGGGCTCCATTGTCCCTTTCTTTCTTCTTTGGGCCTGCGGCCCTTGGGCTTCCTCGGCCCATTTACTGACTTTGTATTCCCATGGGCTTTTATTTACTAACTTGATTGGGCTTCCTCGGCCCAATCTCCTCATTCTCATCCTTGGGGTTCATGGGCTTGCTATTAACCCCTACTTTCTTTACATCGCTTTGGGCCTGCCGCGGCCCATTCTCACTTTTCCATACCATACATTGCCCATGGGTGCCATTTCTCTCTTTTCGGGCCCTTTAGGCCCATTTGCTTCCTCAAGACCCATTTGCTCGTGTTATGGGCCTGTGTTTTGCTATTCCTGCCGCTTGGGCCTAATAGTTTTATTCCGTTCCTGCCACTATTATTATCTGTTATGTTGGGTTGGGCTGACTTTACGAAAATGACCCTCAACAATGTGTTGATATGTTTTAAGAGTTAAGACATATTGAACTAGACCGTTTTGAGATTTATTGTTCTCCTAATAACTGTCAAATGAATAATAAATCTCACGATTTCTATTTAAATGAACTCTTAATCCTGAGAGAATAATGGATCTGATCATGAAGTGTAGGTTGCTTTGATATATCAGGATTGAGATCTAAAGTCATGATCAAAATCTCAGTATGTTGGGCAGCCACATGTAGTGTTGATGGAACATATATTCTCAATATGAAATTCATAATTTCTTAATGGAGATACAAAATATTCTTTTGAGATAAATTTAATGGGTTTGATTATTCAGAGTATTAAATCATCGCTTTAGTACGGAGTTACTAAAGTATATATTTATGAAATTTTCATAAATATATGATGAATAACATAAATAATTAAACTGGATACTCAATGATTAAAATGTAGTAATCTACAAAGCGACAGTCTACATTCATGACTTTGTATTACTACGAATATTTTATGAATGTGTTGCATATACAATAAAGTCTTAGGATATGATTTATTAATAAGGCCTAGAATGCAATTATATTTATATAGTGGTATTAAATGTAATTAATGGTAACTTTAGACCTGTCAAGAGTTGACAGAAAAGTCTACGGGCTATTGGAGCTAGTGTCTTATTTGTTCCCTTTTGGTCCCACTCCAAGCCATACACTAAAACCCAATTGAAAAGGCCCAAAAAGTAAGCCCAATTAGATAATCAGTTAGGTACAAAGGGAGAAACATTCAGAATTTTATTTTGGGGGTAAGACATCATTGTGAAATGGTGTGTATGTGAGTGTGAGACACTCTATTATTCTTCATTTGGAAACTGATTGAGAGACCACACTTCTTGGGCGTAAAGTGGAATTAGGGTGAAGATTAAAACTGCTCCCAAGTACTTTTGATATTTTGTTTTGAATTTCACCGCACAAAGATACGCTCTCTTGTTCTTGAATTCAGAAATTTACATAGTACATATTATCAATTGCGAATGAAGTAGATCCGTTATTTTTCCGCTGCGTATGCCTTGTATTCAATACAAACATGTATTTAACCAACACTAATATCATGTTTTTGAGTTTGAAATCTAAAATAAGTATATTATTAAGTCTATATCAAGTTTATTATCTAGCCTATTTGGTTTGGATGAGTGGTCTTAATTTATAATTAATTAAAGTCTTAGAAGAATATGCATTTACTTGTCAAGTTTATATCAAATTTATTACCAAACTCATAAATAAGCCTAGGCTCAACTTATTTTGTTACTTTTGTATCGAGCTTTGGTATTCATGAACTTGTTCATGAACAATATTTTTTACTTGGGCTCAGCTCGTTTATCAAACAAGCCTAAAACTAAAGTTTAAATTTAGCTTGTTTATAAACAAACAAACATGAATAACATTTTTTATCGAGCTAAACCCAAGCTGTTTGTGAATGGCTTGGTTCATTTACAACCCTGGTACTACTGCACCAACTTAGCTGGTTGCAGTAATAGCAAAATGACCTCTGAACAGTATCCTCACAGTTTGTAATACATTCTACCACCTCCTATAAGGCCTTGATGGGACAAGCATCCAAGTGAAGATTAGTGATTATCCAAGTGAAGGGCTGAGATGTAGTCTAGTTAACTATATAAAGAAAAAATGATTCCTCCAAAAAATGGGATATATAAAAAAAAGAAGGAAAAAAGTATAAAGTGTAATCAATAGCTCTGTAACAAAGAAGTGAATATTACATGTATTAGTGATCCTTGGACAGGGCCAAGGAGAATTGAAATAGAAATCTTTGTCTTTCTTACTATTAATCTTTTTTAAATCTCATAACTTAAGCATTAGACTTCTTTTCAAAATGTTTAACGAAACTAACAAAGCTTGAAAGTTTGACCTTGACAACTTATATTTACAAATTAATTGTATTGGGCCATGGTATAGTACCTACCCATCTAACTTGGGCTGGGCCACTGATCTAGCCCCCTACAATATTTATTCTGAACTTTTATTGTAATTCTCATTTTTCTAAATTGCTAGTCGATTTCAAGAGAAGAGATGAGAAAATCAGAAAAGTTTTTGTAATTCTGAACTTTTTTATATATTTTTTTTTGTAATTTTCATTTTTCTGGGCTAAACAACCGGGCCTGGTCCTCAAACCAGCCCTAAGAAAAAAAAAGGCCTAAGTCAGACACGTGTACATATTATATTGGCTGTCACTAAATTTTCCTTATGCGGCAGTGACTCTAAACTCTCTAAGAATTAGGGTTTTCGTCTCTCAGTCCCATCTCATATATAACCAAAAGAAAACCCAATCTCTCCGCTTCTTCTACATACACAGCGAGAGCGAGAGCGAGAAAGAGAGAGAGAGAGAGACGCTTCAGAGATCTCAGCTTGTTATCGGAAATGGTTACTTTCAGGGTAAGCCTACGCATCTTAGCTCTCTAATCCATGTCAAATCCTCTGTTGTTGTGTGTATATTACTCTCTCTCTCTCTCTCTCTCTCTTCAAATATTGCTTGTTGTTTACATTCTAATTTACTTGTTTGTTTCCTGAGAAATATATAGGAAAGAAAACTGAGAACCCCTTTTCTTAAATATTTTTTTATTATTATTTTTTTTTCATTTCGTTGAAACAAAATAACACATGAACTAGGATCTTGAATTTTCATTTTCTCTGGAACAAATAAAAAATGGGGGATAGAGTTTGGGATTTTTAAGGTTTCGAGGCTGTTGATAATGGTGTTTTTGTCTGACTTTGGTGTTACAGTTTCACCAGTACCAAGTTGTTGGGCGTGCTTTGCCCACTGAATCCGATGAGCACCCTAAGATTTACCGCATGAAGCTCTGGGCCACGAACGAGGTTCGCGCCAAGTCCAAGTTCTGGTGAGTGATTTGATGCAGATCTTTTGAGGGGGTTTTATGTTAACATATTTGGATTTGATATATGGGTTTGTGGTTTTTTTTTGGGATTAAATATTTGTTAAATGTTGTTTGGATTAGGTATTTTCTGAGGAAGTTGAAGAAGGTCAAGAAGAGCAACGGGCAAATGCTTGCTATTAATGAGGTATATATTGTCTTATTTCATTTTTTGATTTTGTCAATATTTTTCTTTCTAAAATGCTTTCGTTATTGATATTGTGGTCAATTGTAGTTTGAGTTCCCTTTGTCTTTGTCTTGAACTTGTTGAGGAACTGTGTTTGTGTGCGCTTTTGATATTGTTTTCTTTTTGGTTGTTTCTTGTGAGGTTGTTGAACATATTGAAATTTTGACTCAGTTCTTATTCATGCTGAAAATGCACTGTGGAATTGTTTGAGGTTTGAGGTTTTCTGTGTTGACAAGTGTAGATGTAAATTTATATTATGAAACAGTAATCGGGATCAAGGACCATCTTCTATTCAGCAACTAAATTGTTAACAGTTCTATGAGCAGTTTGTTTCCCAATAAACTAAAGCTGTGTGGACATTAAGGGTTAATTTAATTTTGAATGGAAAGCAAAATTAGTTCCAGCTACATTGTTATTAATTCAATGATGTATTTTCATGATATCTATTATCTTATCAATTTGTTGGTGTAAAATCCCTTTCAAATGATGTTAAGCAAACTCAGGTAGGTTTTCATTATCCAGTGTTTCCCCAAAATTTCTATCATCATTTTAACTGACAGAAATATTTTGGGCTTTGTTGCTGGTGTATTAGTCACCATGTCTGTTCCCTTGCTTGAGTCTTATTTGTTTGCCTAGATAGGTTGGAGAGAGATATCTAATTGCTGTATGTTAATTGTAGTCCTCTCTGTCTTTGTCACCAGCTTGTGATTCATCACTATATATATACGCACACACATATGCATGTTATTGTTGTTGTAATTACTGCAACCATTAATTTAGAGTTGGACCATAGCATGCTGCACATGCCTGAAATTGGTTTTAACATTAACAAATTTTGATCTGCTTTTAAATGTTGGCAATGTTCTATGTTTATTGAGGTTGTAAATTTTTAGCCTATCTAATTGCTCTCTTTTTAGCATTGCTTGTTGTACGTCTGTGGAGAAAGTATGGATGATTTTAGTTGACAGATTATGTAGTTAATGTGTATATATCATTGGGATTATGCAGATCTTTGAGAAGAACCCAACCAAGATCAAGAACTATGGTATCTGGTTGCGATATCAGAGTCGAACTGGTTACCACAATATGTACAAGGAATACCGTGACACCACTCTAAATGGGGCTGTGGAGCAGATGTACATTGAGATGGCTTCTCGCCACAGGGTCAGGTTTCCTTGCATCCAAATTATCAAGACTGCCACTATCCCAGCGAAGCTTTGCAAGAGGGAGAGCTCAAAGCAATTCCACAATTCCAAAATTAAGTTCCCCTTGGTGTACAAGAAGATCAGGCCACCATCTAGGAAGCTGAAGACCACTTACAAGGCATCACGGCCCAACTTGTTTATGTAACTTGGTCAGTTGAGGAATGAGCTCAGGATTGTTAGACCGGGGTCTATTTTTGAATCATTTTGTCAGAGACCTTATCAGTGAATGTTTCTTTTGGGTATTGTTTTATTTAAGAATATTAGCAAACCAAAGAGTTGAGTTTATCTATGTGGTTTCCAAAATCCCTGTTTTGTTTTCATTATAATTTTGCTATGACATATTATAGTAATTTTTTCTTTCAGGAGAGTTGAAATCCCTCATTCTTATGGGTTGTGGTTCATTATATTCTCGTTTTCCACTCACATGTTTTTAATGGTTATATTACGAATGAGATTTGATTAGTGGTGGGACGAGAGCTACATGTTAAACTGCAAAGATGGTACACAAAGGTGCCTGATGTGTTTGATCAGAGCTCTGGTCTTTGTTTCTAGGATGATGTTTGTTGAGTCATTGAGAATTCTTAATTTTTCTAAAAATATACGTAGAACACTTTTATTTGAAAAACATCAAAATGTTGTTTTCTGGTTCCGGCAAAATGATGTTAGTACCTAAATCAAATTGCCAGTTTGTCATAGCCGGCAAAATGATGTTACCATGGCAAACTGGCATATTTGTTCTTCTTTCTTGCTTCTTTAACCGATCTTAATGCAAACCAAACCACGTCCGATTTTTTTTATTTCTTCTTCAATTCCTTGGCTGTCTCGCACTCAAGGTCGATGGGTGATCGGATCCTCAAACTTGGTTGATTGCGGTGATTGACTCATGGTTTTCGTAATTGATGGGGTTATGGTGGTGGTTTTGTGATCGATTGGATATTGGGTAGTGGCAGTGTAATTAGCTTGGGTAATTGGATTTGTTAGTGGCCCTTTTGTCTTGTTGATGTGGACAGGGTGAAAGAGGTTGAGCTCGCCGGAGCGGATTAGATGAGCGTTGTGGGTCAGTTCGACTTGGCCACAATTGATAAGAGTCGTTGGGCCGATGTTTTGGTTAATGGTTATGGTGTTGCGACCTTGTCCAAAAATGCAATCTGCCTGTTTTATTTTCCACGGCTGAGGTTATGTTGATGAATTTTTAACATGGATCTTGTTTTGGTATTGATTTGGGAAAATGCTTGGATCACAATTTTTGCCACATCTTGCTCACGTGGTAAGTTGTGAGTGTTGTAATAAAAGTTGTGGAGTCCACTACTCCACTACTCACCACTTGTCACGTAAGCAAGTTGTGACAAAAGTTGTGGTCCTTGCATTACTCATTAATTTGTGCTTGAAATTTCTATTTAGTTAACGTTGCTCATCAATTGTTTGTGGAAATGTGTAAATGGATTTTTTTTGGGGAAAAAATAGGTAAAAAATCCATAGTTATATATATATATATATATATATTTTAGTAAACAATAATACTTACTAGAACACACACGAAAATAGTAATATTAGTGTTTTAAACTAAGTTTATATTACATTACATAACTAAAGTACAATTATAAAAAGGACCTAACTTTTGTAGTTGTAAATTAGGGTTATAAACAGCGGATACTAGACACACACTTTGACATACTTTAAACCCCACACTTTCATAAATAAGATACTTTGAACGCCATATTGTAAATTTTTAGGTATATTTTTAAAAGCATGGGATTTAAAGTGTCCAATCGAAAAGTCTAGGATTTAATGTGTTATAGGAATAAAACTAAAGTTTTTTTTTTTAATTATTATTAAATGTATTTTTCCAAAAAATGAAATAAGCACATCTTGTGGGTTTCCATTAAGCCTAATGATAAAGAAGTAAAGAACAATCATTATAAAGTGGATGTCATATGTTAAAATTTTATCTTATTTATAATAATAATAATAATAATAATAAAATCTCACACAAACCAAAACACTATACACTTTTTTTTTTGGGACATAAAATCGTACATCTATTTGTCTTCTTTTTTCCCATGTAAATTCCCAATCACCAAACATCTCCATTTGCTTGCAAGAAAACTCAATCTCAAATTTAAAAATACACTAATATTTTGAGCAACCA
Source organism: Quercus glauca (assembly GCA_023736055.1). NCBI lineage: Eukaryota > Viridiplantae > Streptophyta > Magnoliopsida > Fagales > Fagaceae > Quercus > Quercus glauca. The sequence continues at coordinate 65,343,543 of CM043319.1, read as the reverse complement.
AATAAAAACTACACTTAAACCTAATTTGAAGACACACAAAAAGCAAGACATTCACATGCGTCCATCTAAAATAGTATAAGCCCTATAATTTGCCAAACTAACCCCAAAAAACTCCCAGATCAATTCATGCAAAATTGTGTAAAATATGTTTTAGCTATAGTGACCGTGCAAATATACACGGTTATTGTTTGTATGCAAATTAGTTCTTTAATATTTTCTTTACTCATAGAAAGAGAAATTTGATTTGGGAGAGTAATAAAAAATTAATAAAGAAATTATATTTTATTGAAATGTAGTATAAAATAGATAATTTGAAGTAGATGTTTTTGAAAAGTGGTTAAGTAAAATAGAAAAAAATAGATTTTTATGCTAAGATAGATATGAATTTTTGCATAAGCTGATGCAAATGTTTTAAGCTCATCTTACATAACCAACACATCGTGTGAGAGACCGCCAAAATTGGGGTGCTCTCAAAAAAGAGATTTTGGTGCTTTTAAGGGCATCTCTCTTTTTGGGTAAGTGGTGTGGAGTCGCAACTTCTTTTTTATACCAAAAAAAATAAGAAAAAATAAATACAAATTACATGATCAAAACATTTCGAATGTCATTGATTGAATAAAGAAAAGTACAATTTTGGTAAATTAAACCTTACAAGGCTTTGGGTCCTAGTTACAATCTATGCAAAAGACTACAAAACTTTTGGTCCTAGTTACAATCTACCAAAATTAAAAGACAAAACACTAATCTACCATCCAAAAACCCTAAGCTCGGGGGCTACGTTACGGAATGGGAAGGTGTTAGGCACCTATTCTGCCCAGATAGAGTTTGGTCTTCTAGACTCTAATGACCAATATACCCTTTTTTGCATGATGTTGAATGATATGTTGAACACACATAATAGACACTTGACAAAAAATAATTTAAATAAATTTACCTTATAGATGTGTCCTCTTTTTCAAAAAAATTCAGATATGTTTTGTGAATAAAAAAATGGATTTGTAAAGAAAATAGATATGTTTTGTGAATAAAAAAAAGTGGATTTGTAACGAAAATCAGATCCGTTTTTATTTAAAGAAAGAACAAGGTTTTTGCTAAAAAATATCAGATCTGTTTTGGAGTAGAGTTAAAAATGGTGATTTTCATTAAGAAAAATCAGATTTGTTTTGTGAATAAGAAAAATCTAGATTTGTAGAGAAAAAAAATCAGATCTGTATTTTTATGAATAAAATAAGAAAAAGGCTTTTCTTTTTAGAAGAGGGACTACACTCATGAGATAAATCTATGTTACATGCATCAATCAAAAATCATCTCAACTTTTGACTTCTTCTCTTAAATTTCAAAATTTGCTATTTTGTGACAAATAAAATTTTCTTAAAAAAATCAGATATGTATTTAATGAAAATACAGATTAGTTTTATGTGTTAAAAAAGATTAGACCTGTATTTAATGAAAATATAGATCATTTTTGTGGTTAAAAAAAAATCAGATCTGAAAAATTTAGATAAGTTTTTAATTTAAAGAGATCTTTGATCATGAGAAGATTTTGAGATTCAAGATAGAAATCATAACAAATAATCATCTAAGAACATATTTTAAAAAACAATTTGAACAAAACATGGCAATTATATCAACAATCAGAAATAATAAAATATCCTAAACCTCTTCATGCATCATGAATCACAATTAATAAAGAAGACTAGAAAAAGAAAAGAAATTAACTACCTCTTGCATGCGTGCTCTTCTTAGTGAAAGGATATTTTAGGATTCAAAGATATTTATTCAACTCTTTGAAGCCTAAAATATTTTGCTTACAGAAAAGAAATTTCTAAGGTAAGAGTCTCCAGAACGTCTTTGATGTAAACGAGAATTGAAAAAAAGAGAGGAACTAGAAAGAAAAGGGGGAGGGGTCAGAAAGCGTGAAAAAATTCTGCTAAATTTTGAGAGGCATCCTCGGGCCATGCCTCGCATTTGTGCCAATCGACACTTGAGAAGTGTCGATCGGCACTCCAAGAGTGCTGAAAGGCCCTCTTGGGTGCCAAACTCGCATTTGAGTTTTGGCTTACTTTGGACTCCTATTTTGAGGTTTTTTAAGCCGAGACTTGCACTTAGACACATTTTTAATCCATATTCTAAAAATTAAACTCATTTTCTGATAATTCAGGTATTTTTAGCAATGATTATCTTGTAGATAAATACTCCAAAAAGTCTTGATTATCCATAATTTTGTTGTTAACTGATTATCTTCTTTATTCCCATGCATGCAAGCCTACTTTTGATGCTAACTAACAACCAATCACAAAATTATTTAATTAATTTTTGATGAATCCTTGGAATCAGTAGGCTGAAAGTTTCGAGCGTTGGTGATCTTAAGGCTGAGTCCTGAAAAAGCAAAAACAAAATCAGAGGAGACCGGTGGAGGTCGGCCAAGAACCCTCTGATGGTAAAGTCAGTGGATTTATAACTCCAAGTAAAAAAGTGTTTTTTTGGAAAGATGTCTCAATCCTTTACCTTATCATTGGTGAATGCTTTATATAGTATTCATCTTCGGGCAGTTATGCGTTTGGTAACTGCTCCTATTGTTGAGGAATTTCGGAGGATTTGGAGGTAACTTCCATAACTGATATGGAAGTTATTTATATTATTTGGGTGTTTTCCATAACTGCCACTAGTGACTGGCTATAGTGACAAATTGCACCCTTTTGTGTTGCGGGCAAAAAGCCTGTCCAAAACTTGCATTGGAAATTTAAAAGGCAGGTAACTCATCGAAGTCGTATGGATGAGTTTTCTAGGCCTAGACGAGCTCGTTGTCATATAGTTCTACCTTATCCTCTCTTGCTACTTCCCTTGGACGAGCTCTGCGGACGAGTTTGGAGTTGGTGTGTTTTTATACACTATCAATTTTAATTGTTTAACCAATCAGAATTAATTTAAATTAATCATGCGTGGTTGGTTCCACCCAAACAAAATGCATGTATATTGTGCAAACTTGATCATGCGATATCTTTCAATCCGACGGTCCGATTTGGAAACCCAGCATACCATCGTGACTGTTAGAATCTCCAGATTATTTTTATGATATGCAATGAATGAATTAATGCATGTAATGCAATCATGAATTTTGGATATATGAATGGTTATTCTAGCCATCTTCCTTGATTAAATTATGGGTGCAAAATTTAGTGTCTACACACTGTACATTTATTTGTCTTTATTTCCCAAATTTAAAAAAAAAAAAAAAAAAAAAACCTCTCTCAAACTCTAAATTTTACAAACACACCAATTTTTCAAGCAAATAAACAAAAAAATGAGAAAACTCAAAACTTCGCATACAAATTCACATATACAATATACTTTCTCCTGGTAGTGCTTAGGCTAGCGTTGGTGAGCCTCCTTATGCGGTATAGGCTCTCCAATAAAATTAGCATCACTCTCATTGGACTTTTCTACCACATACAGTTCCTCGGTGAACTGCTACTCTCTTTCATCACTATTGCCACTTTTGTTTGCGCCTCTTTCTTAGTTACTGACTTGTGCTTCATCATTACATCTGCGATCAAATCAAGGGCGGTGCAACATAAAAGAGACCATGAGAGAAATAAAGAGCGAGAGAAAAAGAGAAATAGTAGGGCTAGGCATGAGTTTGGTGGGTATGAGTTTACCCTCAATTCCCTAAAATAGGGTAGGGAACAAAATAGGGAAGGAAATTCAAAAAACACCCCACATTAGCTTACCTATCTCCTCCCTATTTTGGGTTTTTGCTGCAGTTGTTCTCTCTTTTTCACTCCCTTCGTGAACACTCTCTCTACACTATGCTTCGCTTTCACCACCTTTTATTGAGTGATTTTCATCTATATCACTATATTTGCAAGTTCATTCATCCATTTGTGACCACCAAATGACTCCATTAAGTAGTAGATAAAAACAAAAACTCGACATAGAACCAAGCTCAATACAAAAGAAAAAAAAAAGAGAGGAAGAAAGTATGTAAAATCCTGTAATTTTATACTTGGGACAAATTAAACCCTATACTTTTAAATAAGACACTTTAAACCCCATATTGGAATTTTTATGGTATATTTGTGAAAGTTTAGGGTTTAAAGTGTCCCATTTAAAATTATGAGATTTAATGTGTCCCATAAATAAAATTATAAGGTTCATCATCATCATCATCATCATCATCATTATTATTATTATTATTAATAATGTACTTTCCCTATTTTATTTATTTATTTATATTATCTATTCATTGAACATTTAAAAAAAAAAAAAACTCATTTGCAAGTAAAATAAATTTTGGTTGCCAGATAAGTTTTTTATTTTTTTATTTTTTTATTTTTTATAACCCTAAATCTCTTGTTTGACAACAATGAAGTTTACCAGTTTAACTAATTAGAACTTAAGCCAAATAAGTTCTATAACTTTGATTTTATATATAAAAAAAATAGTTTCTGAGCTACATTATACCTAACAAAACACTTTAAAAAAAAATTGAACTGAAAAAGAAATATATTTTTTGTTTTTATTCTTAAAAACAAATTTTGTAGTGTTTTTTTAGAAAATGTTGCTACAAAACAGGCCCTTGGGGTTGCATTTGCATAGAGGAGAAAATGAAGTAAAAAGGACAAAATATTTTTTCCAAGCCCTAACCCGCCTGAACCCCACAATCTCAGCCCATTAAGCTCAAAATCCATCAATCACACAATACCATAACCATATCCAACTCAAACCCACCAATACGCCAAACCTGTGCCTGAATAGAGCCCAACTACAAATCTAGTCAGCCTGCGACCCACCTAACTCTAACCGAGAGAGCCCAACTAAGTATATAACCTATCTATCAACTTGAACTTAAGCCTATCTTCCACATCTTGACTCAACCAAGTCCAATACTCAGCATCTTCGGCACAAGCACAAACAAACTTAGCCCAAAAAAAAAAAAAAAACCCAATATCTCAAGTCTTAACTCTCAAGTGCGCTTTTGCATATTTTGTTGGAATTTTGAATTCTTGGCCTTCCTTCTTAACGCTAGGAATTATTCATTTCTATTTAAGATCTAAGGAATAAACTTCCCACCCATAATTCAAAATTTGGTAATTAATTTATGTTAGCATTTAAATTTTAAAAACAATAATTTTTTGCAAGGAACATAGCATTTAAATAGCTTAGATATTTTTTTAAAAAAGCTTAAAGAATGAGGTGTTTACAAGTTGTTATAATTTTTTTTTTCATTTGAAGATATTAAGAACCAAATTTTTTTATACATTAAATATTTACAATGAGAAAAGAGGAGATTTGAACCCTAACATCTCTATTAGAATTAGAAGTATCAGGATGTGTGATTTGAGTAACAAAACTATTGATATCTCTCAATTTCTTTTTTAGCATTTTATAAATACCTTTAATTTTTTTTCTTTATGAATAAATATTCTCTATATATTTGTTTGCCATCAACCTTTTCTTTTAATTATTTAACTTATTTGTTTATTTAGAAGTTTTTAAAAGTCTCATCTTTTCTAGATATAACATACTTTCAACAAATAAACAATCAGTAAAAAGCTGCATCCAGATGCATATCAAATATAAACTCTATTTTTTTTTTCCTTTTCATCTACAAATGGCAAATGAGCAAGGCACTTTAATCTCCAAGATCATACCCCCTTCCCAAAAAAAAAAAAAAAAAAAAAATCATCCTCCAATACAATTGGTGTATGCAAAAAACAAACGATAATTCAATAGGCTAGCTAGTGGTAGCTAGTTTCTCCTATGAATGAGACATTTGACGTTCCAATGCATTAATTGTGGTAAACTATGCGCTCACGTGGTACATAGTCACGTGTATATTAGCAAGATTTTGGTACAGTATTTAGGTGCTGTTCTTTAGGTTTTCTTTTTAAGATTTTGTCATGTGAATTTTTTCTCATAAGATGAAAGTGTATTTTTTTTAAAAATTTTTTTATGGGAGATGGAAGTGTATTTTTTAGTTAAATAATTACATGGTTGAATCTTAAGAGGAAAATCTAAAAAACAACACTTAAATTACTGTAACTAAATTTTGTACTTAATATATTACCTACGTAGTCAGGGGCGGAGCCAAAAATTTTTGTTTGGAGGAGCTAAGTTGCGGTGCTAATATATTTATCAAGACAACCTCCATATATACATATATATATATATACACACACGTTTTTTTTTTATCATACACACATATATATACACACACACTTTTTTATTTGATAAGTTATATATATACACACACCCAGCAAAAAAAAAAAAAAATAGAGCTTTGTATTTTCAATCAAAATTATGTTTGATGGTGATCTTTCATAAAATAAAATTCAATTTTTCCATTTTCATAGTGAAATTCTTAGAAAATTTCATTTTAAATACAAATTATAAAATTTTATACTAAGTAAGTGAAAAATATTTCAATTGAACTAAAGAAATTTTCAAAAATATGAATGACCTAAAACTTGGAGGAATAAATTAGTCTCCAAACATATTTGAAGCTATCTTACTCTAACCTACTATATGGCAGCTAAAGACACATTTCGTGTATAGTTTTAATGACAAGATTTTTTTAATGAGTCAATGACTTGTTAATCACCACATAATGGGTTAAAAAATATAGATTCAAACATGTTTGATACCAAATTTTATCAAATATTTAACAGATATAAGAGAACATTTTATAATAAAAAATAAAATTGCGAAAAATAAAGTTATATCTTTACTATTATTAGACCAATTATTTTTTTTAAGAGCATCATTGGACTAATTCAAATATTTGAGAGGGCTAACTCTTATTTTTATAAACTATATTTTAAAAACATTAAAATAATTATATTTATATATATATATATAAAAATTTCAAAATTTGTGGGCCCCACCCCCCCCCTTCAACACAGCTCCGCCCGTTACGTAGTTAGAGTAGAAATATATTGATTCAGTTTTTTAAACATGAATGAAAATGAAACAAACAAAGATGATATGGACCACCGACCGAATCTTTGATGATTTCTCTCTGTTCACTTAAAAAAATGTTAGTTGAACATAATGCAAATGGCAATGATTACTGTTACTTTTCAATGTCTGAAATGATCCACTCGATTTGTCCTCCTAGTGCGTTATTAAAGAAGAATATGTTTTATCCTTATCTATCTTTGTTTGGACCGTCTAAATCAAGGGACAAGGGTAGCGCCCTTTTCAAAATTGGAGTTTTCAACGTTGAGCGTTGAAAATCTTTACATTTTTCATCGTTTGAGTCAAAATTTTCACTTCAAATTAAAGATATATATAGAAAACCTTTTTTTTTTTTGTTCCGTTTCTGACTTTCTTACTAGGTGTTGTCACTTGATAATTTGCTGATAGAGGAATTATGGTGTATAGTTGAGCATGGTTCTTTTACGTAGACAATAAAAGCAATGTTTACATATAATCAGCGAAGCCGTCTTAGCTCAGTGGTAGAGCGCGTGGCTTTTAACCACGTGGTCGTGGGTTCGATCCCCACAGACGGCGGTCTCCTTATCATTTTTATTGGATTTTTTCTCTAAACTGGGTCCATTATAATTATTCATACGAAAATTCACGTGTTTCAAGTAACTCATTAAACTGATTCTCAAAAAAAAAAAAAAAAAAAAAAAAAAAAAAAAAATCATTAAACTATTTAAAATAAAACTACATGTAGATATAATTATCAAATTGAAAAAAAAATATAGTTCATGTAAACTGGAAGAAATTTCATCTAAATTTATTTGGAGGAGAATTTTATCCATCTTTTTCTTGTTTGCTCCCAGCTCAATCCATACAGTGGAAATACAAGAAACGCTAAACTGAGATATGAATTATATATGATCACATAGTCAATACCAGCCAATAATTGATGATTATGCATGAGAGGAATGAGAAAAAAGAAACAAATAAAAAATTGACAACCTGATTTGATTAATCGAGTCTGGCTCGAGGCTCCTGGGTTTACTGGGCATGATTGATTTCAGCAAGTAAGATGGTAAAACAAATAGTAAGATACTGATGATATAGTATATGACGATTGGCAACGTCTAGCCACATTTGCAAACCCTTCCTCCTTTTCACACTGATAGATGATATAAACATTAATGTCATCATCAACATCATGAGTGTGAAGAAATCAATTGCAGCAGAAACGAGGCAGGCAGGCAGGCTTGCTTTGTTCAATCACCAAATTTCTGAACTATTGAGCTTGTTGGACCATCGTAATATAATTTTTTGATTGCAGGGAATAGTTGCACCGACAATATAGATAGATGGTGCATCCACGTCAAATGTACCTTGAAGCAAATGGGTGTGTTAATGTTTTGGGTAGGAGATCAAAACAAAAGAGCAAGATAATATCCCCATTTTCCTACTTAATGGGTGTGGGCTCTCTTCCATTACCCGTGAGTGCTGAATGAATCACCCAATAATTAATTAAGACTCCTGCCGTTTTAATAATGCTAAAAAAAAATGTATGTCTTCTTCATGCACATCATTTGGTTCTTCTATGATTTAGGTAATATAATTCACATCAAATGGCCATTCTTAATTAGTGCTCCCTCTTTCTCTTTGTGCGTAAGTTTGCGAGTGATGTTGGGTTCATTTCCAAACACCCCCCCCCCCCCCCTCCCCCAACACATAAATTTGATAAATAACATACATTTTACCTCAAAATAGAAAAATTAGGAGATATATAGCTTCTTTGGTGTTCGACATATCTTATAACATGAAATATTACGTGTTTACTTGGAAGTGATGAGGTTGAGATGCAAACTATGTCACTTTCTTGAGAAAATATATATGCACTGTTTAAACATATTTTATCAATAAATATAACATGCATTTAGGCATGCAGTCCTCAAGAACAATAGTCCAATCACTCTTACCATTATTTTACTAGTAAAATTAAGAAAGATAAATCATACTAGTTTTAAAATAGTACTCTCCTTCATATCAAGGAAATAATTATAGAAAGATACTAAGCTTTTGCAAAGAATGAGAGTGAAAAATACCAAAAGTGAGTACTTACTATTAGACACTAGACTGATGGTGCATCTCTGTACTAGATTGAGGAAGAGAACCTCTTCATAGGTTTATTGATTAAAAAACGAAAAAAAAAAAAAGAATAATATGTTAAATAAATATGCATTAATAATTATGAAAAATGCGTCCTTATTAGTTATGGGGGTGGTCTATATGCATCCTTTGGAATTTGTTCATATCATAGCCAAAACAAAAGTTTTAGGTCATAGATCTCATTATGTTAGGCCAGGGTGGGTCGGTGGTTAGTCTTTTTGAAACTTGTTTTGCGTTTTCACCATTTAATAATAGTTCGATATTGCCATGTGATGTGTTAGATACTTAACGGGAATTAAAGCAGAAGAGCAAAACTTGATAACAGAGAGACCCGACGAGCCAAAAACCGCACTATCCTAAATATTACGGTTTTACCCCTGTGGAACTTTTGTCCACTTTGGGCATTATGAGGCTCGTATTAGGTCTAGAGCCCTTGACATATAAGAAGATAAAAGCAGTTAATTACAGTGAGTGTGCTACATTAGCTAAAATCATGTTGTCAATTAAATTGTGAAATCGTATTTTGAAAACATGATTTTCAAAGCTGTGTATAAATACGCGCAACAAATTATGTATAACAAACATTAACCTAAGAAGATATGAGTAGGTGGTAACATAGTTTCTATCATCATCGAAAGAAATATACCTCCACCTCAACCTTAACATCACCATATCAGCTAAGCTCACTAGTGCTCATCTGATGATGTACCTCAGTTTTTGGCCGACCAACATGTTGTGTATAACTTGTGCCATAATAAAACAAACCTAGACTTCAAGCTATTTCTAATTATTTTTTCATATGAAGCGCAATGCTTAAAATTATTGTAGGAATGAAGAAAATAAGGCATTTCCTACAACCATGTCCACTACGATTCCACAAACGTTGTTATCAAACTCCTCATCCATTAGAATTTTGACCCTTTTCTATTTGCAATCCCACCTTCCCTTTTATGTAACCAAAAAGTTTGTCCATGTTAACCCCACATCGCTGAAAGTATTCATACCCTCTTTTATCTTTTTTTCCTTAGGGATCGAAGTTACTTTCACTGTCCTTCTCATTCATACCAACCACCATGAATTACCTACGCTTATAAATGTCATAAGTCATAACTAACACAACATGGCCTTAGCTATTCTGTATATTCACTAATCATACAACATTTTTTCTTTGTGCAGTAAGAACTTGCAGTTACTAGATCAGTAACGTAGCCATCTTTTGTATAACTCTATTTAAAACCTCTCATTGCCACCGATATAAACTAATAAATATTCACAAAGCATCTACCTTTCAAAAAGAAAGAACAGAAGAACTTTCGAGGGAAAGAGAGAGAGAGATAAAGAAGAAGGGCAGACATATAGAGAGCATTAGGATATTGATTTGTTCTCATATTCTGGTTTTGCTTGGATATATTAAAGAATGCAAAATTTTCACAATTGTGTACCTTTCTATGTCTCTGCATACTATCTTATTCTTCTACCATTAGTTGGCTGTTCATTCCACGAAGACATGAATCATTTCAGCAGTCACAAGAGCAATATTACAGATAACTTTCACAAGGTAAACTAGTTTTTCTTCAAGTTTCCTTTCTTCGCTTCCTCTTCATCTTCTACAAAAGTGTTAAGAAAGATTATATTATCCATGGCAAGCCAAGTCTCTCATTTTATTTATGTAGTTAGTCCATTATCAGCTTTCTAGTATCTGGGAAATGTTGTGCTTAAGCTTAATTAACTGTTATTTAGTCACCTTTTGCAGCTAAGTCCTCAGATGACATCTGATATCACAATTCATGGGATTCTCCTATGGGCTTCACTGGGGTTCTTATTTCCTGTTGGGATAATTATCATAAGAATGTCTAGTAGAGAGGAACCCGGTTCTCTACGGTTCAAAGCTTTTTTCTATGTCCATGTTATTTTGCAGGTAAGCTCTTCATTCTTGTTCTGCATATTATTCCATGAATGTTCATGATCGATTTTTCTTTTTAATCAATAAAGTAGTGTCTGTGACCCATTACATCAATGTATATCTTTTCTGTTTTTTAACGTACTTGACCACAGATGCCAATTCAGAGCTACAATATGTAATCATTGAAGCTTTGATCTTAGTTTACATCATTATCATAAGTCACTTTAACTTTAATGATGTTGTCCACAATTCTTTTAAAAGCAAATCTTTTTTGTGGCACACGGTTTTGAAACAGTTAAGTCGAACTAATTTAACTATATTTGATTATGTAATTCTTGTCATTGATGTAATCATGTTTAATTCATAATCATGAATTTGGGTATGCTAACCTCAATAAGGTCCTGTATACTAAACCAATTTATTTCCTTTCTCTATTATTGAATTTGCAAAAAATCACCATTTCTATAAGAACTAAACAAACAACTACTGTCACTAAAAGGATACATCTGTGTTAGTTTTCCACTACATCATAATCATTTAGGAATATTTCCATGGGTCTAGGAATTATTAAGGCACTAGTTTTTGGAGATTCAAATGAATTAAAAGGAGAAAATTTTCAAGTTCTTCCACTAGTGATCATTATTCTGTTTTGGTTTTTAACCTTTGCCTCCTATGTGCTAAATTCTATCCCTTCATCTAACAGATACTCTCAGTGCTTCTTGCCACAGCCGGAGCTGTCATGTCAATAAAAAAATTCGAGAATTCATTTGATAACAGCCACCAGAGACTGGGTCTAGCACTTTATGTTGTCATATGGGTGCAAGTCTTTATTGGATTTTTCAGGCCTAAAAGGTATTTCATTTTTTTTTTTTTATATAAAAGTTTGGATTAATTGTAGAACATTACCATAACTTTTGAGGTACTTGCACTTTGCACCCTAAGCTATGAACCCTTGTAATCACCATCCCAGTTGCAACAAATTTTGCAAAGTACTCCTTATAACCTGTTTGACTAGTAAGATTATCATGTGTAAATTATATGACCACAAAAATTTTGTCTTTAATTGATTGCAAAGGAAAAACAGGGAATTTAATTTTTTATGGTCATGTGACTTGTACATAATCATTAATTTTAATAGTCAATCAAGTTACATGGTGCAATTTGTAAATTTTTATAGTTGTTAATTACAAGTTTTCACAGTTTGGAGTGCAAAGGGAAAGTACCCTCATACTAGTTTAGGGTCATTTTTTGATTTTTCCCATTAACCCTTTTTTCAATCACAGTAGAAACCGGTCTCTCACCAAGTTATAGTTGATTCTCAAATATTAATGCCAAATTGTAATTACAAAGTCTAAATTATTGCAAGTTCTTGTTTATTTATGCATATCTAAATTTCCCTCCTTTTGCAGGGGAAAGAAAGAAAGGGGTGTGTGGTATATGTTGCATTGGATACTTGGGACAATAATTTCTCTGGTGGGGATCATCAACGTTTACACAGGCTTAAATGCATACAATAGGAAAACATCAAGGAGCACAACCCTTTGGACTATACTTTTCACAGCTGAGGTCTCTTTCATTGCTTTCTTTTACCTCTTTCAAGACAAATGGGAGTATATGCAAAAGCAAGGTGTGACTTTAGGCGATTTGCCGATCACACTTTCTAATCAAGAAATTCCTGAAAGGTTCAACCAAAAGGAGATGTTGCCTGAACCATGTGGCAAGCGCAATGCACTTATGAATTTGTTTGACTAACAAGGGATTCTTTATAGTTTCTTTTTTTTGCTATAATATATTTTTCTTTTGGGTTGATCATTTGGCTTTGTTTTTGACGCATGCACTTCATACATGTGGAATGTAACTTTACAAAAGATTACACTAATGGAGTGCATGCATCAAAAAGTGGAGTACGGATTGTGCATCCAATTATGTCCAAGGATTTTCGTTTTTATGTGTAAGTACATAAATATGTATATTGTAGCTATATGATTGATATTATGGGATTAGTAAATTGAGTGGTTTTTTTTTTTTTTTTGATAATTTAATAATTATGATGGAGAGGAGATTTGAATTAATCTTGAATGTCTTCATTGAAAATATTAGAAGATGTCAATTTGTTGAGTGACAAGATTCTTACAAAATTAGAGGTTTATTGATATGAAATTGTTAGGAGATTATGTAATGCTTTGTTTGAGAATATTATGAAGTTTATAAGCATATTTATGTGTAATACTGTTTTGAAGCGTGTTATGAGAGAATATTAGAATGCAGTACTTCAATTTAATAACATGATGCACCATATACGTAAAAACATTTACCACTTCTAAACCACTGATGCACTAGTCTCCTTTATTAATTATTGACAAGGAAAATTGCTTAGGAATTTTTAGTGTTAATAAAACTCTTTATCGTTTTGAGAATGGAACATGTGTTCTTGTTGTATTAAAACTTAATTTGTAAAATCAAATAAGAGGCAAGAGCTAGCTCCACGATCACAAACAATTATTTTTTATCAGAAAAGATTTGGTTTGCATACTTTCTGATTAGACAATTTGATGTTGCATGTTTTAATAGGTTCCGGCCAGAAAAATGCCATGGAGTTCTGATTGGACCATTTAGAATAATTTGAGTGGCTTACCAAAAGAAAGATTGAAAAATAAAATAAAATCAAAGCATAGAACCACATTAATTAGGGTTGGCAAATGATTCGAGCTAGGTAGAAACAATGTTACGACCGTATCAAGTGAATTTAGAAGAAGCTACACTTTTATTTATTAGCAAAGTCAAAACTGGCCATTCCTTGTAAATACTTTTGATTAGTAGTAGACTTGCTGGAGATGCATATATATGATAAAGCTTTCAAATACTAGTAATCAGGAGAACTTTATGTCATTATCATTAATTTGATATACTTGGCTCATAACATAAAAATGTAAGAATTGGTTCTCTTTCATTAAAAAGAAGAAGAAAGAAAGTAAGAATTGGTTCTCATACCTACATCTAAGGGAAAATATGTGGGAAAATAGCCTAATCTCCATAATGGTACAAAATTCATTAAAAAAGTAAGCTAAATGAATTTAGTGGGTTTGGAAATACAATTTTATCCTCCATCCACCCAAAATGAGAGAGAGAGAGAGAGAGAGAGAGAGAGAGAGAGAGAGAGAGAGAGAGAGAGCAAATTACTAAAATTTGCAAAAAAAAAAAAAACTCCAAACAAATTTAACCTTGAAAGACACATGAAACCTCCTTTAACATTAACAAATATCAATTAACCATAATGCGGGTTAAGCACAACTCCAGCGAAGAACAAGACCCTAGATATCTCTTCTCTAATCATGAATATGAACGGATGATCTGCCACAAAACTGGGAAGTGGAGGAGGTTCATATCGTGAACAAGTTGTAGGAAGATCAAAAATAGTAAAAGATGCTGCCTCAGTACCTTCCTCATTAACTTCAATAAAAGACCCGTGTAATATTTTGGAAACAAAAACTTTTTCACCTTCAAGAGAATCAATCATTCCTTTGAAGTCTCCAACCATCTCAAAAGGTAATGTCAATCCTATATTTTTCATGATTTTTGAAGCGTCAAACTTATATGAAAATTTAAACTTTGGAATCCACACCTTGGAAAGATATACTTCTTTTACCTTAAAGCAATCACCTAGTAACTCCGGGGTGGAATTAAAATTTTGAACTAGATCTTGTAATCCATCTTTCTTGTTAGGAAGAATGACATACATGGAAAATATTCTTTTATCTTGTCCTTTTCGATATGGAATCTTAATAACTTTAAAACTTTTGAAAGATCCATAAAAATGTTTCTCCTTTGTGTTTGCGATCATGAAAGGAACCGGAATTGGTTTTCCACCGAGGGGATAAAAATCTTTATGTTGAGTCATATTCATATCAAAAGCATTTAACCAAGTTCCCTTGAAATAAAGTGCACTGGCAAGGATGAATATTGTTTCTTTATTAATGGCGTTATGTGGGAGAAGCTCTTTTATGAGCCCTTTCGTTGCATTATTTGCCCATAAATTCACTTCATTCCTTGCTATTTCCGCCTACAAAAATATTTCAATGTCAAAAATTATAAATAATCATTGTCAAAGAGATTCTAATTATAAATCAATAGCAGTTTGTGGCAGTGACCTTTATTAAGGGAAACTATTGTGCCTTAAAGTACATTAAAAGGATACTAATAATGAGTGCCATTTAGATAATATACCGTAGGTGAACCTTAATTCTTGTGCAAGAAAACAGCAGGCAATTTGTGCATTTAGAAGAATCCACTCTTTTGTTTATTGCAAAAAAGAAAAAACAGGAAGACACTCACAAAAAAAAAAGTTTTAATATGTACTAAAAACTACATTAATTATTTAGACAGCCCTTATACAAAATTTAAATAAACATCAGGGTTTAGACAGTCATTTAATTGTATATACAAAATATCATTAGAATGGAGAACTAATTTAGCTATAGATTCTATTTCTTCTTCAACTATTATTAGTAAAGGGCCTTTTTTTTTTCAGCTATTTAAATGTAAGGCAATTAACAGTATCATAAAATTACAAAACATGTAATAGAAGTCTTTCCAACAATATCCTAAACTAAAGAAAAGCTAACAGTTCTTGTTTGACATAAAAAAAATCCCTAAAAAGTCTTAAAAGTCAATTAAAGAAAAAATATACAAGATATATTTCCATACATCTCTCTCTCAAGAAAAAAAGAAAAGAAAAAAGGAAGCCCTTTTCATTTCACAAATCATCAAACAACTCTCTTTCTCTGTGAAGAAAACCTTTTCTCTCTAAAAGAAAGTCTGCCTCTCTTTACCACCTATTTCCATTATCATTGCTTCCCACAACAAAACAAATAATAACTCATGTTATTCTTGGTCTTCCTCCCATAAAAAAAAAGGAAAAGAACAACAAGAACAATCATATTCATAACACCCTTTCTTCTCAAAAAAAAAAAAAAAAAAAATTATAACACCCCTAACGAAGATTTTTTCTTCTTATAATAAAATCAGGTTACCCTTAAAAAGAAAAGAAAGAAAGGAAATCGACAATTGAAGCAGCCAAAGTTATTAGACCACCACAATTAGCGTTAACGCCATGGTCAAGACCTAACCCTACTCTTACTCTTCTACTCTAAATTTACAAAACATTCATAATAAAAATCTTTCAAACAGTATCCTAAACTAAGAAAAGCTATGGGTTTTTGATTTCTGGGAAAACTCAGAAAGTCTTAAAGATAATTCACAAAAAACTCTACAATCAGTATAATAAAAGTCTCAAAATCTTTTACCACAAAAAAGAGTCTCAAACTCTACAAACGGTATAATAAAAATTACAAAACATATTATAAAGGTCTGGTATAATAAAAATTACAAAACATATTATAAAGGTCTTTCAAACAGTACCCTTATCTAAGAAAAACTAAAGGTTCTATTGTTTGTCAAAGAAAACCTACATAGTCTTAAAAGTAAATTCAAATATAGTAACTCCACAAACAGTATGATACAAAGTCTCAAACTCTACAAACAGAGAAGAAGTTTCATACCTGATTAACGAAGTCAAGAGTGTGGGCTTCTGCTTTGAAAACGGTTTTGGCAAACTCCTTGAAAGAGGGTTTGAGAGAGAAAGGTTGATTAGTCCAGAGGGTATTAAGAGAAGAGAGAAACAGTCCTTGATTGTTGTTCTCAATGGGTGCTCCAGCATCAATCATTAGCAAGGACTTGGCTTTGAGATCGTTCAAGTCCTTTGCTCCAAGGAACCACATCAATTGCTCCAAGGTACGACCCATAGAAGCAAAAGCCAGCAAATTCAATGCATTGCCGATTGAGATTGGAGACATCACGACATTCTTATTGCAACCCTGGTTGATCTCATTGAGAGTGAGTTGCCAAGCCATGTGCATACAGAGTTCCATCTTTTCCTCTAGGCCTACTCTTCTTTTCCTTCTGAGCCTTGTAAATATTTTCAGTTTACTTTCGTGGGTGGGGGAATATGTGAACTTATATTGGTGGAGTAGCGTAATTTTAACGTATTCCATTCATATAACAAAATTAACAAATACGCTGGAGTCGCGTGATTTTTACGTGTTTCGTTGGGGGGGAGTAGCGTCATATTTACAATTAGAAGCGTTTTTGTTATTCAAAGTTTCAAACTGATCCCAAGTCTTGCCCTTTGTTTTTTAGGAAAACTACAAGCTGACAATTCAATTTATGTAATTGGCTTAATGGATTTAAATTATCTTAACTTTTACATCCCACAATCGAGTTGTAATTGCATGGTGTAATCGGTAGACTATTGCACTGATACTACTTAATATCGGCCTCACGCTATCGTTACACAGTTATCACTTTTCTTTTATATATATACTAGCATTTGAGCACGCGCTCACACGTGTGCTCTGAGGCTTTTCTATTTTTTGAATAAAAGTTAATAATTTGCATCTATTATAATTTGAGATTACTACATTTTTCAATCACAAAAAAACCTAAAGATGTGATAAAAAAAAATCACTAACAAACATATAATATTCATTACACACATAGTTTTTTTTTTTTTTTTTTTTAATGATTGGAAAATGTAGTAATCCCAAATTATAATAGTTGCAAATTATTAACCTTTACCCCAAAAAATAGAAGAGTCGCTAAACATGCACAATGCGCGTGCTTAGAGGCTAGTTTTTCCAATAACAAAGAATGCGTAATTAGTGTTTATTTTTAGACTATCAAAATAAATAATAAAAAATTTACATCAAGTGAAAATGTACAATATGATTTTTTAATTATAATCAGTTTAAAATAGTGTGTGCAAATGTTTATGGAATCTATTATTAAGAAGTTAAAGGATCAATGTAAGGAATTTGAAATATTTACATCAAAAGAAATTGTATATAAATTCACTACATTAGAAATATCGCAAAAAAATCATTTCCAAACTATGCAAGCTATGGTGAAAAAGTTGGTGTAGCAATATCTTTTGTTCCCCATTCTAATTGCTTTCTAGCTGCATTTGCCATTAACCTATTTTCACATTGTAAAATGTATTACTATTTTGTTACAAATAGGAACTTTATAGCATATACAACATTATGATAACATGTTATAAAAAAAAAAAAAACATTATGATAACTTAAATTCAAATCAAGCATATGCTCACTGAGTTTATGTTTTTAAGGGGAGTTTGAGTGGTGTTTGACATTGTTGACCCTAATTCTAAGAGGAGTTACTAATTATTTTTTAAGGGTATTTTGGAATAAAATAAAATTCCAGTCTAAGAAAGATAATTTTGAAAAAAGAGATGAACATGAGGTATTTTTTAATATGTGATTTCAATAACTGTACTACTTTCAGTAGTACGTGATTTTATTTTTTTCAAATAAATAAAAAGGATAAATGTGCATTTCTTTGTTTAAGAGATAAAAAAATAACTGTAATTTATTTTTTGAACGTGATGTAACATTTGAAAAGATTGGGATTAGGATAAGTATTTAAAAATAAATAAATAAATTAAACAACTCTCCCACTAACTCATGTTTTCAAAACAACCCTATCAAAACAAAAACTCACGGTCAGTTGAATAAAATTAAAAAAAAAAAAAACTATCCTTATCCCACGATAACCTACATCAATAATTTTATCCAAAACAAAACTCATCCGTATGTACAGAATAAAAATGAACGTGAAAAGATATATAACAAAACAAAAAAAACCTAATTTTTAGGATATCTATTTTTGAAAGAAAATAAAAAAAAGCTAAATTTTAGGGAATTAAAAAGATCAATTGGTGTGACCCCTATCCTTATCTCACAGTAACTTACATCAATAATTCTATTAAAAAAAAAAAAAAAACTCATCCATACGTAATAAAAAAGAACGTGAAAATATATAGCAAAACAAAAAAACCTCATCCTTAAAAAATGGTTAGGATTTAAAGAAATCTATTAGTAAAATATCTTAGGAATCTGGGAAGTTTATCTATAACTAATTGATGTTTATTACTTTGTTTTAAATTTAATTATTTTTGTTTAAGAGTTAAAAAAAACCGTGATTTTGATATGAGAATATATATATATATATATATTTTTTATATTTTTTCTTTCTGTTCTTTAAAAGTAACCCAACATACTACCCTATAAAAAAAGATTTAAAAAAAATAAAGGAGTAACTGAAATATTAAGAGTATTTGAGTTTAAAAAAACAAAAAAAAAAAAAAAAAAAAAGAAAGAAAGAAAGAAAGGAAGGACTAAAGAGTAACTGAATGTAAATAGAAAATACATTTCAAATAGGGAAGAAGAGATTTAGAAGGAAAAAAAAAAAAAAAACCCTTATATTCCTACCCCTAAAAAGTTTTTTTAAAAAAGCATAAATTCTTATTAAAAAAAAAAAAAAAGACCAAGTAGCCTAATCCTCTAAAAAAATAGCATAAATTCCCAAAAAAAAAAAAAAAAAAAAAAACCCAAATGAGAGTTTTCAAATAGAAAAAGAAAGAGCCTTACCAATATCTTTTCTCAAGAAGCTAGTTCAAGTACAAATCCTCTTGTTTGAAATTTCTATGTCAGGCACAGCCCACAGTTAATAAGCAATCATCAAACACCTTTAAATTCCTAATCACATTCACTCAAGGGTAAGTACTTGGCAGCCATGGTAGGTAAGAATTCAAAGAAAGTCAATGATAAACAAAAGAAAAGAAAAGAAAATAAGGATGAACCTGTAAAAAATAGAACTTGAAAAGCTGTTGGAGCCATTGATAAAGTCCGTTTAAATTGTTTAGAAACCAAATCTAAAAGTAGAAGAAGAAGAAAGAAGAAGATGTAGAGCTAAATTGAATGTTTTCAATATGAAGAAGAATGAGAGAAACTGGCAAAGTGTATGTGAGTTTGTGGGTCTTAAAATATAGAAATTTTAATTTACATATTTATCCTCGTTAGTTAAAAATTTATAAGTGGGTATGACGAGGGCATTTTAGATATTAAAATTAAAGAATCAAAACAGGAGAAGCCCCTTAAATATCCTCAAGTTTTGCCCCTATTTAAACGTAGGTTGTAGGGGTATTTTAGAACATACAAAAATTCGGTCCAAGCAGGTACAGTTCCTTAAATAGTAGTATAGATGAAATAGATAACGAAAAAATAAAAATAAAATTAAAGGATAAACCTTAATAACAGGGTAGATAACTTTTTTTTGATAGAAAAGTGATTTTTTTTTTTAGGTTTTCTGTTTTTTTTTTTTTTTTTTTTTTTTTTTTTTTTTTTTTTTTTTTTTTTTTAAAGAAGTTAAGAAAATAGTTTAAATAAATTGTTATATATATATATCTATTTAGTTTTTTTTTTTTTTTTTCTTTTGGATAAACTTGATGATGTTTAAAAAACAATGATTTGAAGATAACTTTTTTTAAAAGGAAAAAAAAAAATAATAATAACAAACGTATAGTTGCTTGGAAATTGAATGAGTAGGTTAGTGGAAGAGTGATCCTATTTTATAGGAAATGTTTTAGATGAGAGTTAAAGATATATTTTTACTTTGTTATCCTCAAGTTTTGTCCCTACTTAAATGTAGGTTGTAGGGGCATTTTGGAACATACAAAAATCCAGTCCAAACAGGTGCAACTCCTTAAATAGTAGTATATATATATATATATATATATATTACTTTTAGGGAATTTTCTACAAAGTTTAGAAAGGATAGTAGGTTTTTTTGTCTTAATTGGAAGGGGTGCATTTTCCATCAATTAAATGGAAGGTCTATATTGGGGTATTATGGGGCTTGATGGAGTATTTGAAACCATACCCTTGGAAAACAGATGTCTCTTAACTGCTTTGGGTTAGTTGTTTTCCTAATATAGAGATTGATCTTGTTAGGGTTTTCTCCAGCCAAATGCATGTTCCCTAAGGATGTGTACACATGTTTTATGAATGCGTACGTACACAACCCTATTCAAGAATGTCTAATTTTTGTTTCCAATCTATGTTTCCTTGAGCTATGATTGTTTTGACCAAGAGAGTCAATACCGTACCAGAGGTTGTTTTGATTTAGTTGAGGGAATGAAATATTTCGATACCTGTTCATATTGATGTACCATTTTGAGATTACCGCTATATATATATATGTATATGTGTGTGTGTGTGTGTGTGTGTGTGTGTGTGTTGATGGGGAACTAAAAAATCGAACCTATCTTCAACTCGTCCATAGGAGTCGTCCAGAGTTGAAGATCAATCCAACATAAAAAGATCGTCCATAACAAGAAGGTCGTCCATAGAAGCAAGGGTCGCCCGTTTGTGGGATAACACGAATGACCCCCTAACACTTGGGAAGTTTCCAGAGATGGATTTGTCTACGACAACTTGTAATTCAGACCACGTGTTACTATTTTAAAGCATGAGTAAAACCCTTATTCATCGCTATGACAGTTGTGGAGGATAAGGTTTATTATTCTAATTTTTATAGCAGTTGTGGAAGTTAAAGTCTGAATCTTCGAAACCTCCACAAATATTGGAGCAGTTACTAAACAAGTAACCGCCGTAAGGCCAACTATATAAGGACTCATCCAGACAAGATAAAGGTAAGTTTTCACTATTCTAAAAGAGGGTTGGGAATTCTTGAATTTCCAGAAAACAAAAACTAACTTAGGCATCGGAGGGTTCTTAGCCGGTCCACCTCAGTCACTTTTGATCTTTTGTCTTTTTCATTTCAGGCCTTCCAAGCAACCGCCAGACTATCAAAATCCGGAGCATTCAGCTTACTGATTCTGTGCATTATCATATGTAATTAAAAATTTTATTTATTATTTACATATTCATCGGTCAATGTTTATATAATTTTTAAAAAATATATATAAATAATTTAATATGTTAATTAACCTCCAATTAAAATATAAGATCATGCATTTAGAATAGCCAATTGATGTACCCGTTGGCCTTTTTTTCAGCAGCCGATTTTCATTTTTCAGCTAAAATCCAATCTTCTTTTGAGTATATAAGACTGGAATAACCTAGTATTTGGAGTGGCACGAAATGACAATGTTTTTGTACCAACGTAGATCCTGGTAGGAAATTTTCGGTCATACTACTTGGTACGGTACAAATTTAACTTCATTTGTTTTGGCTCACTATTGCTGAATTTTCCATTTAAAAACTAGAAAACTATTTTGTAATTATAGCTTCGGGGACTTAAGTCGTACAAAAAATGGTGATGCATTAAGAGCGAGATTCATGTAGTTTATCACACTATGAATGCTAGAATACTATTTACATTGTATAAGTGTGTAATTACTTATAAATTGGTCCCTTAACCATTATGCTTCTTTCCGTCAACATTCATTTTAGAATCTTGTTGTGAAGCACCCCTAAAATCTCTATTTGAATTTTGAACATAAAAATAGAAGAAAGGATGCCTTTTAGGGTTAACGATGAGATTTGACCAAGCATAACATATATATATAGTGACGACTCTAGGAATTTATTTTAGGGTGGTCATTAAGAAATTTTAATTATACAAATTTAATAAAGTGATAACTTGAATATATCAATGTCACAAAATAATGCATATATACACGAAGTATTACAATTTCTTACTACTAACATAGAGAAAAAGAAAAAGAAGAACTGATAATAGATAAAATGAGAATTGATAATACTGAGATGAAAGTAATAAATTAAGTGAAAGAGTCTGAAATGATAATATATATATATATATATATATATAAAATATTTGCTAGAACTATGAGTTGAGTAGCTAAGGAGTAAGGAGAGCAAAGTTGTGTGCGACTACAAAGTCAAAAAAAGTATAACTGTCGTTACTATTAAAGAGAACTTACAACCACAATATTTTTCTTGGTACCTATTTTTAATAAAAACTGAAATTATGAACTATTTTTATTAAATAGGTTGAATGAGTTACAAATATAAGTAATTAAAAATTTTTATTTTTTTGTTTTATAATAGGTTTTTTTGTTGAATAAATTGTTCACTTGTTATTGTTTGGTTTTATCTAATTTTTGTTTGGTTTATTATTTGGGCTAATATTTATTGTTGTTATTTAAGCCTTTAAAAAAAAGGATTAAGAATTATGTTTGGGGGCAGAATTAATTTTGGAATAATGCTACGTCCACAAAATTTTTACAATAAATCTTAAAAAACTGTTATTGGTGGGTAAAAAATAATATCATATTGGGATCAAATTAGAATTAATAACAGCTTATCATATTAGATTTATGGTGAAATTATTGTGAAAAATGTTGTGAATGTAGCATTACTCTTATTTTTTTGAACCAAAATTTTTGTAATTCTCAAAACTGCAGGATGTTCAACATTTTTATTAGAGCGGTCACAATAAATTAATTAGCATATAATTTTTTTGGCAAGTATGTGTGTGTGTGTGTGTATATATATATATATATATATATATATATATGAGATATATTTACATTGTTGTAATAGACCAATAGCTATTGATGTAAATTACGAGTCGCAAAAGTTAAGTGAAAATGTGACAAAGCATAACATAAGGAGTACATTAACATCGTTGTAATAATATTTAGATGATGTAAAAATTGGTTCTCTTTCATTAAAAAAAAAAAGAGAAAGTAAGAAGTGGTTCTCATACTTACATCTGTGGGAAAATAAGTGGGGGGAAAAAAAAGACTACTCTCCATAATTGCATAAAATTCATTTAAAAAGTAAAGTAAACATTATGAATTTAGTGGGTTTGGAAATACAATTTTACACTCCATCCAAATAAAATTTGCAAACCTACTTTAAAATTTAACCTTGAAAGACACATCAAACCTCCTTTAGCATAAACAAATATCAATTAATCATAAGTGGGTTAAGTACAATTCCAACAAAGAACACGACCCGGGATATCTCTTCTCTAATCATGAATATGAACGGATGGTCTGCCACAAAACTTGGAGGTGGAGGAGGTTGATATTGTGAACAACCACATAGAAGAGAGCCAAAAGTCAAAGCTGTAGCCTCAGTTCCTTCCTCGTTAACTTCAATAAAAGACTGGTGTAATATTGTGGAGAGAAAAACTTTGTCACTTTCAGGAGAATCAATCATTCCTGTGAAGTCCCCAACCATCTTAAAAGGTAAGGTCAATCCTATATTTTGCATGATTCTTGAAGCATCAAATTCATACGAAAACTTGAACTTTGGAATCCAAATCTTGGAGAGATTTACTTCTTTGACCTCAAAGCAATCACCCAATAACTCTGGGGTGGAATTGAAATTTTGAACTAGATCTTGTAATCCATCTTTCTTGTCAGGAAGAATGAAATACATTGAGAATCGTCTGTTATCTTGTCCTTTTCGATATGGAATTTTAAGAACCTTAAAGTTTTTGAAAGATCCATAAAAATGATTCTTCTTTGTGTCTGCGATCATGAAGGGAACCTGAATTGGTTTTCCATGTAGGGGATAAAAATCTTCATGTCGAGTCAATTTCACATTAAAAGCATTTAACCAAGCTCCTTTGAAATAAAGTGCATTGGCAAGGATGAGTATTGTATCTTGATTAATAACGCCATGTGGGAGAAGCTCTTTTATGAGCCCTTTTGTCGCACTCTTTGCCCATAAATTCACTTCATTCCTTACTCTCTCAGCCTACAAAAATATTTCAATGTAAAAAAGTATTAATAATCTTTAGTCAAAGAGATATGGTGGCAAACAACAGTTTATATTTGATAGCACCTTGTCGCAGTGATCTTATGGGGAAACTATTGGGCCTTAAAGCACTTAAAAAGGATATTAATTAGAGCCATTTTGATAACACACTGTAGGTGAACCTTAGTTCTTGTGCATTAAAACAAGAGGCCATTTGTGCATTTAGAAGAAGCCACTCTTTTGACACTCGCAAAAAAGAGTGTTAATATGTGCAAAAACTACAATCACGAAAACCTAGAAAGTCTTAAAGATTCAATTCAAGAAAAACTCTACAATCAGTGTAATAAAAGTCTCAAAATCTTTTACCACCAAAAAAAAGTCTCAAACTCTACCAACAGTATAATAAAAACTACAAAACGTATAATAAAGGTCTTTCAAACAGTATCCTAATCTAAGAAAAACTAAGGGTTCTATTGTTTGACAAAGAAAACCCTACGAAGTCTTAAAAGTAAATTCAAAGAACTCCACAAATAGTATGATACAAAGTCTCAAACTCTACAAACAGAGAAGAAGTTCATACCTGATTAACAAAGTCAAGAGTGTGGGCTTCTGCTTTGAAAACGGTTCTGGCAAACTCCTTGAAAGAGGGGTTGAGAGAGAAAGCCTGATTAGTCCAAAGGGTATTAAGAGAAGCAAGAATTAGTCCTTGATTGTTGTCTTCAGTGGGTGCTACAGCTTCAACCATTAGCATGGACTTGGCTTTGAGATCATTCAAGTCCTTTGCTCCAAGGAACTGCATAAATTGCTCCAAGGTACGACCCCATGAACCAAAAGCCAGCAAATTCAATGCATTGCCGATTGAGATTGGAGACATCACGACATTCTTATTGCAACCCTGGTTGATCTCATTGAGAGTGAGTTGCCAAGCCATGTGCATACAGAGTTCCATCTTTTCCTTTAGGCCTACTCCTCTTTTCCTTCTGAGCCTTGTAAATATTTTCAGTTTACTTTCGTGGGTGGGGGAGTATGCGAACTTATATTGGTGGAGTAGCGTAATTTTAACGTATTCCGTTCATATAACAAAATTAACAAATACGCTGGAGTCGCGTGATTTTTACGTATTTCGTTGGGGGGAGTAGCGTCATTTTTACAATTAGAAGCGTTTTTGCAAAGTTTCAAACTGATCCCAAGTCTTGCCCTTTTTTTTTAGGAAAACTACAAGCTGACAATTCAATTTATGTAATTGGCTTAATGGATTTAAATTATCTTAACTTTTACATCCCACAATCGAGTTGTAATTGCATGGTGTAATCGTTAGACTATTGCACTGATACCACTTAATATCGGCCTCACTCTTCGTTACACAGTTATCACCTTTCTTTTATATATATATATATATATATATATATTACTTTTAGGGAATTTTCTACAAAGTTTAAAAAGGATAGTAGGTTTTTCTGTCTTAATTGGAAGGGGTGCATTTTCCATCAATTAAATGGAAGGTCTATATTGGAGTATTATGGGGCTTGATGGAGTATCTGAAACCATACCCTTGGAAAACAGATTTCTCTTAACTGCTTTGCGTTAGTTGTTTTCCTAATATAGAGAGTGATCTTGTTAGGGTTTTCTCCGGCCAAATGCATGTTCCCTAAGTATGTGTACACATGTTTTATGAATGCGTACGTACACAACCCTATTCAAGAATGTCTAATTTTTGTTTCCAATCTATGTTTCCTTGAGCTATGATTATTTTGACCAAGAGAGTCAATACCGTACCAGAGGTAGTTTTGATTTAGTTGAGGGAATGAAATATTTCGATACCTGTTAATATTGATGTACCATTTTGAGATTACCAATATATATATATATATGTGTGTGTGTGTATATGTGTGTGTGTGTGTGTGTATATGTATGTATGTTGATGGGGAGCTAAAAAATCGAACCTATCTTCAACTCGTCCATAGGAGTCGTCTGAGCTGAAGATCAACCCAACATAAAAAGATCGTCCATAACAAGAAGGTCGTCCATAGAAGCAAGGGTCGTCCGTCTGTGGGAGAACACGGACGACCCCCTAACACTTGGGAAGTTTCCAGAGATGGATTTGTCTACGACAACTTGTAATTTGGACCACGTGTTACTATTTTAAAGCATAAGTAAAACCCTTATTCATCGCTATGACAGTTGTGGAGGATAAGGTTTATTATTCTAACTTCTATAGCAGCTGTGAAAGTTAAAGTCTGAACCTTCGAAACCTTCACAAAAATTGGAGCAGTTACTAAACAAGTAATCGCTGTAAGGCCAACTATATAAGGACTCATCTAGACAAGATAAAAGTAAGTTTTCACTATTCTAAAAGAGGGTTGGGAATTCCTGAATTTCCAGAAAACAAAAACTAACTTAGGCATCGAAGGGTTTTTGGCCGGTCCACCCCAGTCACCTTCGATCTTTTGTCTTTTTCATTTCAGGCCTTCCAAGCAGCCACCAGACCATCGAAATCTGGAGCATTCAGCCTACTGATTCTGTGCATTATCATATGTAATTAAAAATTTTATTTATTATTTACATATTCATCAGTCAATGTTTACATAATTTTTTAAAAATATTTATAAATAATTTAATATGTTAATTAACCTCCAATTAAAATATAAGATCATGCATTTAGAATAGCCAATTGATGTACCCGTTGGCCTTTTTTTTAGCAGCCGATTTTCATTTTTCAGCTAAAATCCAATCTTCTTTTGAGTATATAAGACTGGAATAACCTAGTATTTGGAGTGGCACAAAATAACAATGTTTTTGTACCAACGTAGATCCTGGTAGGAAATTTTCGGTCATACTACTCGGTATGGTACAAATTTAACTTTATTTGTTTTGGCTAACAATTGGTGAATTTTCCATTTAAAAACTAGAAAACTATTTTGTAATTATAGCTTCGGGGACTTAAGTCGTACAAAAAATGGTGATGCATTAAGAGCGAGATTCATGTAGTTTATCACACCATGAATGCTACAATACTATTTACATTGTATAAGTGTGTAATTACTTATAAATTGGTCCCTTAACCATTATGCTTCTTCCTTTTGCCCGTGTGCATTTTCTGTCTCAGATGTAACAGCAGAGATAAAAATGAGACGTGTTTTTCAAGATAGAGAATAAAAGCGATGAAAATAAAAGATAGGAATCAAAATAAAAATCACGTGAAAATGTAAGGATAAAAATGTGGTTTTCGCCTACAATTTTCTTTAAGTAAATCGAAGCCAAACCGACCAATCTGCACTTGTTTTCAATCCTTGGGACAAAATGGGTTTTTGCCCTTTTCAGCCAAATTAATTAGCTTTATGCCCCATTCTCAAATTAAGTAGGGAAATGTCCATTTTTTAAAACTCGATTTATGATAAATTGAGTTAGGCCCTATGGTGGCGTTTTTAATGAGCCTATAATGACGTTTTAAGGACCTATAGTGACGTTTTTTAACTCGACTTTAGTGAAATCGAGTTATAGGCAATGAAATCGACTTATAGTGACATTTTCTTTTACCTATAACTCGATTTCATTGAAGTCGAGTTAAAAAACGTCATTATAAGTTTTTAAAACGTCACTATATGCTCCTTAAAACGCCACTATAGGGCTTCAAAAAATTTTTTTTTTAACTCAATTTATCATAAATCAAGTTTTAAAAGAGGAATATTTTTCTATTTAGTTTAGGAAGGGGAGCATAAAACTAATTAATTTGGTTGAAAAGGGCAGAAGCCCATTTTGTCCGAATCCTTGTTTGTTCCTGCACTATAATATAAAAGGTCAAAAGTATTCACTGACTTCTCAGACACCAAGAAAAGATTCTAAAAAATCAAGGGTGTTTTCGTAATTATCGATAGCATGACCAATTTTTTTTTTTATCTCCTCCCCAATTTCTCATCTTCCTCGATCGGTTCCTCGCCCTCACTCTAAAGTCTAGACAGACAAACACGCTTCTGAGTTAAAAAAGACAACTTTTGCAAACAGCAGACAATGGCTTCACATGATGACCATGACCATGCCCATGCCCATGACCATGATCATGTTCATCATCATCATGACCATGACCATGACCATGATCATCAACACCACCATCATGATCATGACCATGATCATACTCATGGGGATTCAACAACTAAATCATGGGCTGGCCCTGATGGGAAGGTGTACCATAGCCATGATGGACTGGCACCACACTCACATGAACCCATATACTCCCCAGGCTACTTCAGCAGAAGAGCTCCACCACTTCTCACCAGGGATTTCAATGAAAGAGCTTTCACTGTTGGCATTGGTGGCCCTGTTGGTACTGGGTATCTTCTATTTCCCATTTTAACTATTCTATTTTGTTGCTTGCTTCACATTACCTTGACAATTTACACTAATCTATTGTACCATTTCTTCATCACTAGTTTAGTTTTTATTCCTTCTTTAAAAAAACTCAGAAATGATTGATTCTAATAATACTAGTTTATGAGCTACTAATTTTTTGGTTCCTCTAAGTTCATGTCTATTATTAAGATTCAAATTCTTATGGGTTACTGGGTAGCTTTAGTTGGTTTAAGTAATGAACTTGGTAACTCATTTATCTTCATAAGTTCTTCCTCATTTAATTAGAAAGGGTTGTGCTCTTGTCCCTCATCATTCTTTCTGGATAAGTTCAAATGTTTGAGAAGTGTGGCATTCAAAATGAAATCAAATACTAACATTGTATTTGGTAGTCTATTCTATGAACAGGTTTATTTGAGTCATTTTTATTATTATAGTTAATATTTCTTTCAGGCTTCGATGTCTTTTGACACTTGATGATGTGCACTTGTATACAATTTTGAGCTTTGGTAGTTTCTTCTTATCATTGTTTTTGACATATTTGCCTTGTTAAGTATCATTCTCTTGAAATGTGAATATGGATGATTAAAAGGGAAAATAGAGATGTATGCTTTTTGATGCCTTCATATAAGATTTTTAATTCCTCCACCCCTTCATTCAAACTTCATGGCTTGATTCTCCTTTTATTTCAATTTATATATTGTGCATTGCTAGCCTGTTAAACTCAATGAACAGGTAATGATGGAGTTCTCTTTCATGCATACAGGAAAACAGCTTTAATGCTGGCTCTCTGTAAATTCTTGCGGGACAAGTACAGTCTTGCTGCAGTAAGTAGAATTTCTAAAAGCTTTGAAATTTTTTCTCAATTATGATTTATTCCTTCAATGTTAATGAATTTATAGATTTGGAATTGATGATTTCCGGTCACATTTGAGCTATTTAAAAGATCATCAAACAGAAATGCAGCTTTTCTAAGGCAAAATTTAGCACTTTGCTGAACATAACCAAACCAATCAACAGCCGATCCTTGGTGAAAATTAAGAAAGAGAGAGGGGACAAAAGAAAAAAGAAAAAAGAAGTGTCAACTTCACTATTTTAAACTGAATAATTGCTTGAAAGTATTTGCAAAATTCCAGTCCCGAGGGTATGAAGCTTTTCTTGAACCTTGCAGGGTAGTTGATGTTTGTAAAGACCTTGAAGCCTGCGTGGATCATTTGCCTGAGGAAAGGCTATATATACATAAGATAAATTGTAACAATGAGGCTTAACCTAGAGCTTCATGTCTTAAAGTTATAGATAGACATACAGCTCATTCAAAAGAAATCTGCATTATTTTTAGTGGTTCACTGTTCACCTCAGATTGACCTAATCTCATTTCCCTTCATTACTTCCAAACACATTCATACACATACATTTCATACTGTGTACCTATGTTTAAGCATTTCGTTCTTGTATATATTTATATATTTACTAATCCCAAAAATGAATCTTGATTTACTCTTTCTAGCTATTATATGTAGATTTGCACTTCCCTCTTTAGTTAGTCAAGAATGGATGCTAAGTATTTAACATATTCTCAACTCATTCAGTATCTTGTTCTGAATTATTTAACATGACTGTGCCCAAAACAATATATAACCAGTTGTTTAAATTATATTATAGACTCAATATTGAAGCATGAAGTGGAAGCAAGATCTTAGATTTGCCAGGGTAGATTTTGCTTACTTAGCATATCATCTCACTGTCCTAGCTTAATCTTTTTTTAAAACAGTGTATTATTTTAAATTACTTGGTTGCTATTTTTCTGGAGATCTCAAGCACCTGTAAAATACAATTTTCTACCAGTTTTCTGTTTTAACGATTGCAAGAAGTGAATTAAAATGTTTCTTTAATTCACTTAGCATATCATCTCACTGTCCTAGCTTAATCTTTTTTTAGAACAGTGTATTATTTTAAATTACTTGGTTGCTATTTTTCTGGAGATCTCAAGCACCTGTAAAATACAATTTTCTACCAGTTTTCTGTTTTAACGATTGCAAGAAGTGAATTAAAATGTTTCTTTAATAAAAAAGTCCAATCCATTTTGCTTGTTTGATATCAAAGGCTATCAATTTGATGGCCAGTTCAGTGTAACTGTGTAATAACTGGCAACAGAGAGCCTTGCAAGAGGTACCATCCTGATCTGGTGGAGGTGGTGGGGAAGCTGCTGCCTTCTGGTTCAACCAACCATGGAAAAGCTGCTTGCTGACTCCAAGAGAAATACAACTTCCTTTTGAAAATAACCTTATTATTCATACAATTTTTTTTTTTTGATTGGTAACCTTATTATTCATACAAAATGATGGATGGTCTAATATAGGAGTGTCATATACCTGGGAATATATATACCATTGAGCCCATGCTAGACCCTTTACATGTTCTGTGCACACAACCAGTCAACATGTTTTATTAATTTGAAGTGGGATGTTAATAGATGCATTAAAATGGATGGTCTAATATAGAAGCTTCATATACATGGGAATATATATAAAATTGAACCCATGCTAGACCCTTTGCATGTTCTGTGCACACAACCAGTCAACATGTTTTAATAATTTGAAGTGGGATGCTAATAGATGCATTAAAACGGATGGATTAAGAACTTTGTAATTATTGCAGGTGACAAATGATATATTCACAAAAGAGGATGGTGAGTTCTTGGTAAAAAATGGAGCACTTCCTGAGGAAAGGATTCGTGCTGTAGAAACTGGCGGCTGCCCACATGCTGCAATTCGTGAAGACATTAGCATTAACCTTGGTCCTCTCGAGGAGCTTTCTAACTTATTCAAAGCAGACATACTTCTTTGTGAATCTGGGGGAGGTACTTTCACAAAAATGATTGATGTGGAATATGTTTTATTTTAAATGGATATGAACTGATATAAAGTTGGCACGTCATAAGCTAAATTGGCAATGATGGTCATATTGGAACCACAAAAACAAAATTTGGAGTTGAGTGGCTTAAAAAATTAATTTGGGAATACGCAGTTTAATTAAGATAAAAATGGCAGTGATGATAAATCTTGGAGTTCTTTATTTTGACATGCAGGGGGCAGGGGGAGGAGTAATAGGAATGGGTCTTACTGGGGAATTAGATATTTCTAAGAAAAAAAAAAAGGTTAGCAGCTTTAAGCACTTTGTGTATTCAAAAATAAAAAATAAATGAATAGTTTGTGATCTGTTTGTAGAATATAATTACAAAATATGGATATCATTTATATAATAGATGATATCATGTGGCAACTAGTTTTGGCGGTTGGGGTCAGTTGCTCGTAGGTTTTACTGGCTAGAGGCGAGTCCAAAGAGCTTTTCTTTCGAAAGGTTACCTGTGTTGTCAAAAAAGAATATATTTACAAAATAAATTTGTAACAAAATTGCTCATATCAAATTGTGTGTAAGTGATTCAATAAAAAAAGGTTTTGATATTCACTTGAATTTGTGTTGTTGCAGATAATTTAGCTGCCAACTTCAGCAGAGAACTGGCTGACTATATCATTTATATAATAGATGTATCTGGTGGTGATAAAATTCCTCGCAAAGGTGGTCCTGGAATCACCCAAGCCGATCTCCTAGTATGTGCTTTCTTAATTTCATAGCTGTTGCTTTTGTTGTGACATGCACCTACTCTGTCAGTGATCAATATTGTCAACCAATTTTAAATATTAACTACTCAGGTAGTCTGATGAAAATGAGTTGATTCCATTGGATTGCAGGTAATAAACAAGACTGACCTTGCACCAGCAGTTGGAGCTGATTTGACTGTTATGGAGCGTGATGCACTTCGAATGCGTGATGGAGGGCCATTTGTCTTTGCTCAGGTTGGGTTGAGTATACATTTTATTTGGTTATCATAAACATTCTATTGAGCATTATATTGGTCCCATGAGCTAATGGGAGCACAATTACAGTAATCTCGTGTTTCCATAGAATGTGTATAATGTGAAATGTGATTTAGAAATAAAACAGAAATTAAGAGGGAGACTAATAAAATAGAGATATGACAGATCAGAATGTGCTCGATGGCATTGTTACCTGTCATGGTGCATCTTGACCTGTAAATATTGTAAAAATGTGTTCTGTGGCATTGTTTACCTGTCATGGCACAATGTCAGAAAACTTTATTATGTTTCATGTACACGATCCTAAGCATGCAATAGAAGAGGCTTATCTCAAATGTGATAAAATAAAAAATAAAACTCTCTGGAAAATGCTAGGCCGGAGTTTGAAATGAGCAATTTTCTTTCAACAAATGAGGAGGTCCTTCTATCATATCATTATGTTGGGGTTCTGGACCATTCAAGGATAACTTGTTGGATAGTCATGAGTGTCATGAGTCATGACTTACACAGTAGGTTCCCGCCCCACTGATCATCTATGATGCTGGGAATGTTGCTTCCTCAAATGTCACCCTCTTAGACAGGCAATGTTAATGTAGTCCAAACGTTTATTATCTAACATCTAGCACAATATATGGACTATAGAAGAGAAAACATTGTCTTCCTATTTTGAATTTTTGATGCCCTTGTGAAAATGTCAAAATTTGTGTTGTACGTCCATGATGTATGTATGCAGGTGAAACATGGGGTTGGCGTAGAGGAAATTGTGAACAACGTATTACAGGCTTGGGAGCTAGCAACTGGGAAGAAGCGTCATTGAATTGTCTTTCACCTTGTATTTTGTATCTTATGTCACTCTTGTATTGGATAGCTATTTAAATATCTGTGCCTTCATTTTTGCAATAATTTTGACTTTGTTTTCATGCATCCTTCAAATTTGGATACCCAAGTACTAGTTTGAATTCAGTTGTATTGATCAATATCTTTGTCTTGGAAGTTATTACAAAGAGTCTGTTGTTTGGAGAATGGAGGTCTATTGTTTGCATTCATATCAATCCTAGAAAAGTAATTCTGAAAACGTCCTATAGTATTAGGAAATCAGTGTTGAGGGTCATTTTTGTAAAGCCAGCTCAATCCAGCAAAGCAGGCAATAAGAGTGGCAGGCATAGAATAAGACTATTAGGCCCAAGCGGCAGGAATAATAGAACACAGGCCCATAACATGAATAAATGGGTCTTAAGGAAGCAAATAGGCCCAAAGGGTCCAGAAAGAGAGAAATGACACTCATGGGCAATGTATGGTATGAAAAAGTGAGAATGGGCCGTGGCAGGCCCAAGGCAATGTAAACAAAGAAAGTAGGGGTTGATGGCAAGCCCATAAACCCCAATGATGAGAATGAGGAGATTGGGCCGGGGAAGCCCAATCAAGTTAGTAAAAACCCATGGGAATACAAAGTCAGTAAATGGGCCGAGGAAGCCCAAAGAAAGTAAAAGGGCCGCAGGCCCAAGGGGAAAAAGAAAGGGACAATGGAGCCCATGAGTAAGAACACCAGCAGGCTTTCTTAAGTCACTGGGGGAAGGAATGAAACGGCAGGCTTGAAAGAGGCCTAGCAGGAACATATCAGCATGGCAGGAAAAACCAAGTAATGAAACAAGGCATAAGCATAAACTGAGAAATGGGCCAAGAGAGATGTGAAACCCAGTATTAAGAAAAGCCCAATCCTAAAGGGAAGCAGTGAAAGTACAGAACGGCCCACATGAAAGAATGAAGAAGTATGGTAGACGAATGCAAACAAAGCTCCAGATCACAGCAAACACATGAGCCACAGGTAGGCTTTGAACGTACATAACAGGGAAGCATGCGCAAGGCCCAGGTTCCACCAGCCTGTACCCAGCCAATATGGGTCGTGGTGGGGCCATGAGTCAGTGGTAAGAGGTAAGGGGGGGTGTGGTTTGGTGGTGGGGAGGGGGGAAAAGATTTATTTTACGTTCCCTGTCCAAACCCTTTTGGGAAGTACGTCCTGCTGGGATGACAGACCGCCCAAAAGAGGTAAGGTTGGGGAGGGAACGTTGGGTGCATGCCATAGGAAGAGAGAGAGAGAGCATTTAAGCCATGACAGAAGACAGTGCCACGGCAGACAGAAACAACACAAACCTGTTTTTGTCTGACGAGGGTAAGCAGTGTATAGACGGTGGTCGGCAAGCATGCCCAGACCAGACAAAGGCCGTTAGAGGGAAAAATGGTAAAAAACAATCACGACAGGCTCTATAAAAGGATCCTTGCCGTGCCCTGTAGAAGGGACCAAAAAACAGAGGAAGAGAAAACATAGAAAGAAAACTAAAAAGAAAAAGAAAAGAAAAGAAGGAAAGATAAGAAAACAAATAGTGAGGATAATGGGCATGCACCAATAGATTTTTTCTCTTCTCTCCCCCTTAAAATCCCACTCTCTAAGAAACAATTAAGCAGTAAGAACTTTCTTCAGGCATCTATCACTTAGGTCCGATTCCCTCAAAGTCATTAATCCCCACGGTAGGATATTCTCCTGGAAGGTTAGTTTCATTGAGAGGAAGCGTTCTTCCTCTTTGATTTTTTGCCATTGCAGACTCGGTTTTGGCTTGATGTTTATTTTGATTAACTTCCATTATCGTTCAATCAATTGTTCTTTCTTATAAAAGCCATTATTATTATTACCATTATTACTACTGTGATGTTCGGTCTTTGTTATTAACCAAAACTACTGCACTCTGTTTTCTTTTATTGTCATTATATCTGCCTGTCGTAATCTTGTTGTAATAGCTCTGCTTGCCGTAAGGGTGTTCCTGGCAGACAAGGCTAAGTTTGTGTACAAGCCGGCCCAAAGTGAGTTACAGTTGGGCCGGTATCAACTTTCCTACTTAGAAACACATTCGGGCCCATCACCGCAGGAGGCAGCCCAGCCCAAACATAAAAAAGGCCCTTACAATCAGCAAGTCATATGGTTTCAAATCTAAAAAACTTAAGTCTGATTGATTGTTCAGCCTATGTGCTAAACGAGTAGGACAATGATTTGTATGGATTCTAGAGAGATGTGAGGGTTTTTTTTTTCATGTTAGGCTAATTTCCCAAACATATGTATTATGCAGCTGATTTTGAAACATTTTTGTTATGTGACAACTTTTGAAACTCTAGTCTCTATAAGACTCGAGTTACAATGTGAAGAACTTGAGTCTTTGAAACTTGAGTTCCACTAAAAAAAAAAAAAAAAAAAAAAACCATCTCAGGATTTTCTCCATGGAAAGTGATCACATAACAATAGTGTTTCAAAACCAATCATGTAACTAATACGTTTGGAAAATTAGCCTAGGGGGCATAAAAGGCCAATAAACATTTTTGTTATGTGACAACTTTTGAAACTCTAGTCTCTAAGACTCGAGTTACAGTGTGAAGAACTTGAGTCTTTGAATCTTAAGTTCCACTTAAAAAAAAAAAAAAAAAAAACAATCTCATGATTTTCTCCATGGAAAGTGGTCACATAACAAAACGGAGATAGTAGGTATAAAAAGCTGAGATGTGAGTGAGACTCAGGCCAATTTACATTACAAAAACAATCTAGGCGGTTAAATATATATATTTCTTTCCTTTGTTCTTTTTCACATGGGTGCCACCCTCACTAATTCTCTAGGGTAGACAATATCTCCTGCCATTATTCATTGTCCACATAAGCGGCTTGTCAGCAATCCACCCTATTTATTAAGGGTAGAAATTTAGCCAACAAATTAATTCCTTATCCCTTGCAATCTCTCTCATATCCACTATAAATACGTACCTATATTCTCATTATAAGAGACAAATAGAAATGGAGAAGCATTGAGAGATAGAGAATAAAGATATATATATATATATATACACACACATATATATAAATGTATGTATGTATGTATATATGGCTCAGTTTTGGTTGCCAACACAGTAGGTTATATGAGCTTCATTGGTAATGGATAAAGCTGTCGACAGATTCGTATAATGGTGACAGATTTTTATTTTTAATAAATGTTAAATACTATTAGTCTTATCCATATCTTTTTTGATACCATTCTTCATCGATGTTCGCATCTGGGTCATGGTTATCATAATAAGGGTGATTGATTGTAAAATGGTGGTCATCTGGAAGGGGATTGAGTAGCTCTCAAGAATCCACACACACACATATATGATGTGGCAAATGGTTACTTGAGTAAGCAATTCAGAAATAATTTCGCTCTAATATTTCTTTCAATTGTCTTTATATTTCATTGATTTTACAACATAGGCCAATTTATTCTTATTACAATTTGTGAAAGCATCTAGGCCCACAAAAACCCATATCTAAGAGCCCACGCACATTACTGCATTTTTTTTATTTGTTATGGCCCTGCCCACTTTCGCACAAGAAAATTGCTTCTAATTCTTTCGCCACAGACAGATTAAAAAAACATAAAAATTCCCGTTGGCCAGAACCCAGAAGCAGCAGTAGCAGCAAATCAAAAAAAAAATTCTTTCCTTTGAATAACAAAATAGGCAAATACCAAAGAAGCCAAGGGCCATAGGTATTGTTTGTCTAGTCAAGAAAATCCATGGGTCTAGGAATTATTAAGGGACGGTTTTGAAACAGTTAAGTCGAACTAATTTAACTATATTTGATTATGTAATTCTTGTCATTGATGTAATCGTGTTTTATTCATGTTTTATATCCTTTCTCTATTATTGAGTTTGCAAAAAATCACCATTTCTATAAGAACTAAACAAACTACTACTGTCACTAAAAGGATACCTCTGTGTTAATTTTCCACTATATCATAATCATTTAGGAATTTTTCCATGGGTCTAGGAATTATTAAGGCACTAGTTTTTGAAGATTCAAATGAATGAAAAGGAGAAAATTTTCAAGTTCTTCCACTAGTGGTCATATTATTCTGTTTTGGTTTTTAACCTTTGTCTCCTATGTGCTAAATTCTATCTCTTCATCTAACAGATACTCTCAATGCTTTTTGCCACAGCCGGAGCTGTCATGTCAATAAAAAAAATTCGATAATTCATTTGATAACAGCCACCAAAGACTAGGTCTAGCACTTTATGTTGTCATATGGGTCAAGTCTTTATTGGATTTTTCAGGCCTAAAAGGTATTTCATTTTTTTTTTTTTATATAAAATTTTGGATTAATTGTAAAAAATTACCATAACTTTGGAGGTACTTGCACTTTGCACCCTAAGCTATGAACACTTGTAATCACCATCCCAGTTGCAGCAAATTTTGCAAATTACTCCTTATAACCTGATTGACTAGTAAGATTATCATGTGTAAATTATATGACCACCACAATTTTTTCATTAACTGATTGCAAAGGAAAAACAAGGAATTTAATTTTTAATGGTCATGTGACTTGTACATAATCGTTAATTTTAATAGTCAATCAAGTTACATGTTGCAATTTGTAAATTTTAATAGTTGTTAATTACAAGTTTTCATAGTTTGGAGTGCAAAGGGAAAGTACCCTCATATTAGTTTAGGGTCTTTTGTTAAAATTTTTTCCATTAACCTTTTTTTCAATCACAGTAGAATAGTTGATTCTCAAATATTGATGCCAAATTGTAACTGCAAAGTCTAAATTATTGCAAGTTCTTGTTTATTTATGCATATCTAAATTTTCCTCCTTTGGCAGGGGGAAGAAAGAAAGGGGTATGTGGTATATGTTGCATTGGATACTTGGGACAATAATTTCTCTGGTGGGGGGTCATCAACGTTTACACAGGCTTAAATGCATACAATAGGAAAACATCAAGGAGCACAACCCTTTGGACTATACTTTTCACAGCTGAGGTCTCTTTCATTGCTTTCTTTTACCTCTTTCAACACAAATGGGAGTATATGCGAAAGCAAGGTGCGACTTTAGGCGATTTGCCGATCACACTTTCTAATCAAGAAATTCCTGAAAGGTTCATTTGGCTAACAGGGGATTCTTTATACTATCTTTTTTTTGCTATAATTTTTCTTTTGGGTTGATCATTTGGCTTTGTTTTTGACGCATGCACTTTATACATGTGGAATGTAACTTTACAAATTAAAAGATTGCACTAATGGAGTGCATGCATCTAAAAGTGGAGTACGGATTGTGCATCCAATTATGTCCAAGGATTTTCGTTTTTATGTGTAAGTACATAAATATGTATATTGTAGCTACATGTTCGATATTATGGGATTAATAAATTGAGTGTTTTTTTTTTTTTTTTGATAATTTAATAATTACGACGGAAAGTTGATTTGAATCTTGAATGTCTCCATTGAAAATATCAGAAGATGCCAATCTGTTGAGTTACAAAATTCTTACAAAATTGGACATTTATTGATATGAAATTGTTAGGAGATTATGTAATGCTTTGTTTGAGAATATTATGAAGTTTATAAGCATATTTATGTGTAATACTTTTGAAGCGTGTTATGAAAGAATATTAGAATGCAGTACTTCAAATAGCATGATGCACCATATACGTAAAAACATGTACCACTTCTAAACCACTGATGCACTAGTCTCCTTTATTAATTATTTACAAGGGAAATTGTTTAGGAATTTTTAGCGTTAATAAAACTCGTCATCGTTTTGAGAAAGGAACATGTGTTCTTGTTGTATTAAAACTTAATTTGTAAAATCAAATAAGAGGCAAGAGCTAGCTCCATGATCACAAACAGTTGTTTTTTTATCAGAAAAGATTTGGTTCCATGCTTTCTGACTAGACACTTTGATGTTGCATGTTTTGATAGGTTTCGGCCGGAAAAATGTCATGGAGTTCTGATTGGACTATTTAGAATAATTTGACTGGCTTACCAAAAGAAAAATTGAAAAAAATAAATAAAATCAAAGCATAGGACCACATTAATTAGGGTTGGCAAATGATTCGAGCTAGGTAGAAACAATGTTACGACCATATCAAGTGAATTTAGAAGAAGCTACACTTTTATTTATTAGCAAAGTCAAAACTAGCCATTCCTTGTAAATACTTTTGATTAGTAGTAGAGCTACAGGAGATGCATATATGTGATAAAGCTTTCAAACACTAGTAATTATGAGAACTTCATATCATTATCATTAATCTGATATACTTGGCTCATAACATAGAAATGTAAGAATTGGTTCTCTTTCATTAAAAAGAAGAAGAAAGGAAGTAAGAATTGGTTCTCATACCTACATCTAAGAGAAAATAGGCAGGAAAAGAGCCTATTCTCCATAATGGTATAAAATTCATTAAAAAAGTAAGCTAAATGAATTTAGTGGGTTTGGACATACAATTTTATCCTCCATCAACCCAAATTGAGAGAGAGAGAGAGAGAGTCCAAAGTACTAAAATTTGCAAAAAAACTCCAATCAAATTTAACCTTGCAAGACACATCAAACCTCCTTTAGCATAAACAAATATCAATTAATCATAAGTGGGTTAAGTACAATTCCAACAAAGAACACGACCCGGGATATCTCTTCTCTAATCATGAATATGAACGGATGGTCTGCCACAAAACTTGGAGGTGGAGGAGGTTGATATTGTGAACAACCACATAGAAGAGAGCCAAAAGTCAAAGCTGTAGCCTCAGTTCCTTCCTCATTAACTTCAATAAAAGACTGGTGTAATATTGTGGAGAGAAAAACTTTGTCACTTTCAAGAGAATCAATCATTCCTGTGAAGTCCCCAACCATCTTAAAAGGTAAGGTCAATCCTATATTTTGCATGATTCTTGAAGCATCAAATCCATACGAAAACTTGAACTTTGGAATCCAAATCTTGGAGAGATTTACTTCTTTGACCTCAAAGCAATCACCCAATAACTCTGGGGTGGAATTGAAATTTTGAACTAGATCTTGTAATCCATCTTTCTTGTCAGGAAGAATGAAATACATTGAGAATCGTCTGTTATCTTGTCCTTTTCGATATGGAATTTTAAGAACCTTAAAGTTTTTGAAAGATCCATAAAAATGATTCTTCTTTGTGTCTGCGATCATGAAGGGAACCTGAATTGGTTTTCCATGTAGGGGATAAAAATCTTCATGTCGAGTCAATTTCACATTAAAAGCATTTAACCAAGCTCCTTTGAAATAAAGTGCATTGGCAAGGATGAGTATTGTATCTTGATTAATAACGCCATGTGGGAGAAGCTCTTTTATGAGCCCTTTTGTCGCACTCTTTGCCCATAAATTCACTTCATTCCTTACTCTCTCAGCCTACAAAAATATTTCAATGTAAAAAAGTATTAATAATCTTTTGTCAAAGAGATATGGTAGCAAACAACAGTTTATATTTGATAGCAACTTGTCGCAGTGATCTTATAGGGAAACTATTATGCCTTAAAGCACTTAAAAAGGATGTTAATGAGAGCCATTTTGATAACACACCATAGGTGAACCTTAGTTCTTGTGCATTAAAACAAGAGGCCATTTGTGCATTTAGAATAAGCCACTCTTTTGACACTCTCAAAAAAGAGTTTTAATATGTGCAAAAACTACAATCACGAAAACCTAGAAAGTCTTAAAGATTCAATTTAAGAAAAACTCTACAATCAGTATAATAAAAGTCTTAAAGTCTCTTACCACCAAAAAAAAAAAAAGTTTCAAACTCTACAAACAGTATAATAAAAACTACAAAACGTATAATAAAGGTCTTTCAAACA
Source organism: Quercus glauca (assembly GCA_023736055.1). Taxonomy (NCBI): domain Eukaryota; kingdom Viridiplantae; phylum Streptophyta; class Magnoliopsida; order Fagales; family Fagaceae; genus Quercus; species Quercus glauca. Next base: position 65,302,053 of record CM043319.1, on the reverse strand, counting down.
GTATCCTAATCTAAGAAAAACTAAGGGTTCTATTGTTTGACAAAGAAAAACCTACAAAGTAGTAAATTCAAAGAACTCCACAAATAGTATGATACAAAGTCTCAAACTCTACAAACAGAGAAGAAGTTCATACCTGATTAACAAAGTCAAGAGTGTGGGCTTCTGCTTTGAAAACGGTTCTGGCAAACTCCTTGAAAGAGGGCTTGAGAGAGAAAGCCTGATTAGTCCAAAGGGTATTAAGAGAAGCAAGAATTAGTCCTTGATCATTGTCCTCAGTGGGTGCTACAGCTTCAACCATTAGCATGGACTTGGCTTTGAGATCATTCAAGTCCTTTGCTCCAAGGAACTGCATAAATTGCTCCAAGGTACGACCCCATGAACCAAAAGCCAGCAAATTCAATGCATTGCCGATTGAGATTGGAGACATCACGACATTCTTATTATTGCACCCCTGGTTGATCTCATCGAGAGCGAGTTGCCAAGCCATGTGCATACCGAGTTCCATCTTTTTCCTTTAGGTTTACACTTCTTTTCCTTCTGAGTCTTGTAAATATTAGGTTTATTGTAAATATTAGGTTTAGGTTACTTTCACGTGTGGGAGTATGTGTGAACTTGTATTAGTGTTTATAGGTAGATTTGCGTGATTTTTACGGGCCATTAGTAGCTTTTTATTTTTATTTTTATTTAAACTGATAACTCATGGCCGTTCTACTTGGTTAAGGTTTTCTTAAAAAAAATAGAGTTCTACTTGGTTAAGGATTAGTGCACAGGAAGCCCATTAGCCGACTTTGCCTAATATAAATATGTTATTATTTGCGCCTTGCTTAATTGTATTTGTGAAAACGGGTTAGCCTCATAGGAGAATTCGTGCAACAATATTATAGTGATCAATAGTATATTTGGGAATTGGGGCTTTGTATGGTTTATGTCAGTGTAACATAAACCATACCAAGCCCTGATTATAGTGTATTATAGTCAATAGTATATTGTAACATCTACATGGATTTAGATTCGGTGAAATAATGCACCATGTAATTACCCTTTGTTGTGAGATATAAAAAATAACATGGTAAAAAAATTTATGACCTCATACTTTTTTTAAAATTTTATTTATTATCTTAACTTTTTCAACCCACAATTGAGTGGTAATCAATATGCTATTGCACAAAATCTAAATCCTCAACTTCATACGGCTTAAAGAGAAAAAAAAAAACTGGCCAAAAAGAATATAAACATGTTAGTTCGGTCTCACTCCCTGATTATACACTCTGCACCTTTCTGATATAGTGTATCTCAACCCGTACTGTTCATTAACTTTTTTTTTTTTTCTCAGTACGCGGGTTTTGTTTGTCTTTTTTTATTTATTTATTTTTATATTTATATGTGCACATACAATTACACTGGCTTAACAAATTCTTACAATATTTTCGCAATTATTGACAATTTGGTTTTGTTTGTGCTCTTTTTGTCTTTTCTTTTAAATATTATATGTGCATACACAATTATATTGACACAACAAATTCTTACAGTATTTTTACAATTATTGAAGTGTCAAATTTTTAAAGGTCAAAATAAAATAATAAAATAAGAGACCGAAACCAATCACAACTGAAAATAAATGTATTATGAAAATGTTATAACATCTTCTTCTTGTCACAATATTTTCACAATCGCTGAAATTTCAGTTCCTTATAGATCAAAATAAAACAAATACTATGTTCATAACATTTTCATAATAATTTTACAACAAATTTTATGTGGCGAAGTATTTTTGATGAATAAAAAAATGATATCAATAGTGGGCTCAGTTTAAAACCAATAACAACTTGTCATTTAGAATTTGTTTTAACAATATTATAGATGTAGCATTTCTCTCAAATAAAAAAAAAAAAAAATCTATTCTGATCCTAAAAATGAAAGTATTTTGAAAATATTGTGATATTTTGTTGTATTCTTAGATTTCTTTTTTAGTATATATAGTCAAATTGGATGAGCCAAAATTCACGGTTTCACGCACAATTTTCTTGTGTTGTCTTTTTTTTTTTTTTTTCAATGCATAATTTTAAAACCAGTAATAATTTTTCACCTAAACTTTGTTGTGAAAGTGCTATGTACGTAAAAAATAAAGTAATAAAATATCAAACTGGGACCTACCACAGCTGGAAATAAAAAATATTGCAAAAATGTTGTGACATTTTGTTGTGTTCCTTGGCTTCTTTTTTTTGTTTAGTCAAATTTGGTAAGCCAAAATTCATTGTTTTAGGCACAATTTTCTTCAATTGGCTTTTTATTTGGTTTTTTTTTTTTTTAAATGCACGGTCATAAGTGGTTAGCCCAATTTAAAACCAGTAACAATTTACTACCTAAGATTTATTATAAAAATATTATGGACATAGCATTACTCTAAAATAAAATAATAAAATATCAAACCAGGACCCACCATAGCCAAGAATAAAGGTATTGTAAAATACCGTGACATTTTGTTGTATTCCTAGACTTTTTTTTTTTTATTTAGTTAATTTGTTGAACCAAAATTCATTGTTTTATGCATAGTTTTTTTAGGTTGATTTTTTTTAACATCAAGTTAAAAAAAAAAAAAAAAAAAAAAAAAAAAAAAAAAAAAAAAAAAAACATTGTTTTACACACACACACGCACACACACAAATTGATGAAGTAGCACTTTCCTCCTTTATTTTTGGGGTAGTTTCATTCTCCCCTAAACTAAAGTTGAATAATTTCCTCCTTTATATTTTGTAAATGAGCATATACCCCTATTGTTACTCTTATAGTTAAACTCTAACAAAATCTTATAATTCTTAAAATATTCCATTATGCAATGTCTAAAATAATCCTACTAAATTTTAATGTCCCAAAAAATTTCTTCATGCATTTTGGATTTTATGCGGTAAACTGATAGTCATGCTTTGAAAGTTAGAATGATTATATATGATGTTCTATTTGTTACTTAGAGAACACTAATTTATTAGGTTTAAATCTTCTAGACTTATAATTTTATCTAATAGAAACTTTGATGACAGATGTCTTTTGTTATTTTGTTCTTTTTCTTAATTTCTTTTCCTACTAAAAAGGGTGTTCATTAAAAATAAGTAAGCTAAACATCGTAATTAGACTCATAAAATAAGATGATAAAAAATGAAGTATGAATAAAAAAATCTTCATTGTAGATGATTGCAAGCATTTAATTTGATGAAGATCTTCAAAAAAATTGGAGCATATATCATCATTCATTGCGAAAAGTCAAATATTGTGGAAAGATGATGACATTCATTATCATTCTTTGTAGCATTTTTTAGTGAGTAGATATTAAATTTAGTAAATAGTTTCTAAGAAATTGTCATAGTAAACAGATATTCAAATAGCTATTTTAAATTTAAGTATATGACTTCATACTTCTTCAACAAAAAAAATATATTAATTTTCTCACTAAAGGGGCAGCACATGCAATCCACACTAGTGTGTGTATATATATAAAATCTTTTTTTTTTGGGGGATTTTTCAACAAATTTTAGAAAGGATAGAGTAGCTTTCTATCTTTTAATCAAAAGGGATGCCTTGTCCATTAATTAAATGGAAGGTTTATATTGGAGTATTTTGGGGGCTTGGTAAAGTACCTGAAAGGCTGAAACCCCCAAAACACCCTTGGAATACAGAGGTCAATCTTTAACTACTTTGGGGTAGTTTTTTTTTTTTTTTTTTTTTTTTTTAATTTATTTTATTAATAAAGGGTGATATTAGGCTTATTGTGTAATCCAAGACTACATGGTCAGCTTATTGACCTTGTGTCCCAACCAATAAGAAGAAGACAGATCATTAAAAATTGATGACGTAAGCTAACCTACCATGTCACTTGATGATGCAAAAAAAAATCGTCAGTGAGTTGATCGTCCACACACGTACCAATGGGTGCACCTAAAGAATAAAAGAAAAGAATCAATCAAAGGGCACTGGTGGGGTACCCGCCAAAGACCCTCCGAAGGTTAAGTCAGTGATGGAAGAATCTCCAACAACTCAATAGTGAAAGTGCTAGAGAGAATTCACGTACCTTGATTTGTGAGGGCTTTGGGGTTTTTATAGTAGTGTAGAGCTGACCTTAGTTTCTTAATGGAGAATGTATTTCCTTATGGAGAAGATCTTTTCCAACGTTCGTATATCATGGGATTCTTTTCTTGTAGGGATCCCTCAGATTACGGTGGAACGTAGAATGCAAGGCATTCCCATATTAGGTTCCTTGGAGACTACTCAAGTCACGTGGGTGCCACGTGGCTTTGCCACCCATCTCCGTCGGGTTTGTCCACCTTAAAGAGTTCGTCCCCATTAAAGGGTACGTCCACCTCAAAGAGTCTGTCCCCATTAAAGAGTCTGTCTACTTTAAAGGGTCCGTCTGTCTCTCTGCTTTCCGTTCAAGACGAGACTCCATCTACTAGGTCTTTGATTGTCAGGCTATCTGGATTGTCTCTAGGTGTCACCATCACTTTATTATTGGCTTAGCAAATTGGATCCGTCTAATATGGGATTTATCGCTATCAATCGTCAAGGCGGAGTATGTCGAGCGATGTCAAGGAAGGTACCTGACGACCGCTAGGTCCCTGACGACCCCTTGGTACTTGACGACCCATTGATACGTGACAATTGTCAGGGCAGAACATGTCGCACGTTGTCAGGGAAGGTACCTAACGGCCGTTGGGTACCTGACGACCCCTTGGTACCTGACGACCCCTTGATACATAACGACCGTCAAGGCGGAACGTGTCGCGCGGTGTCAGGGAAGGTACCTGACCAAAGTTGGGTACCTAATGACCCCTTGGTACCTGACGACCCATTGATACGTGATGACCGTCAGGATGGAACGTGTCACGTAGTGTCAGGGAAGGTGCCTGACAACCACTAGGTACCTAACGACCCCTTGGTACATGACGACCAATTGATACGTGACGATCGTCAAGGCGGAACGTGTCGCGTAGTGTTAGGGAAGGTGTCTGACAACCACTGGGTACCTAACGACCCCTTGGTACACGACGACCAATTGATACGTGACGACCGTCAGGGCGGAACATGTCGCGTAGTGTTAGGGAAAGTGCCTGACAACCGCTGGGTACCTGACGACCCCTTGGTACTAGATGACCAATTGATACGTACCGACCGTCAGGGCAGAGCGTGTCGCATAGTGTCAGGAAGGGTACCTGACGATAGGGGTGTGCGTGTTTCGGTTGGCTCAGTTTTTTCTTAAAATTTTAACCAAACCGATAGGGATCGGTTTTCTCATAATTAAAACTGATTCATATCGATTATGGTCGGTTTTTCGACCTATAGCAGTGCGGTTTGGTTGGCTCGATTTAATCGGTTTGAAACATTAAAAATTCTATTTGTTTTTTTTTTTTTAATAAAAAAAATCCTTTCAACCTATTCAGTATTCAATGGGACTAAAGTAATAATGTAACACTACAAAGTCCAAACAAGTGCTGAAAAATTGATTAAAAAAAAAAACATTTTACTCAAAAAAAAAAATGATAAATATTTCTAAGTTTATAGTTTATGGTTTATAGCTTCTATTTTTACTAGTTTATAGCTTCTATTGTTAAAATATTGTAAACGTAGCATTAATAATGATTCATCTTTTTTTTTTTTAATATAAATAAATATTAATATATATTATACACCATTATACCTACATAGTGGTGGAAAAATAGAGTAATATCTAAGTCTAATACTTGGATTTTTCTTTTAAACTTTTCTTTTGTCATTTCCAAAGCTAGACACGTGTGGGGTTATAAAAGTTGAAACATTAAAAGACTAAAACTTTAAAAGAGTACTAATCTCTCTAGAAGACAATAGAAACTAGAAATTACAAGAGTAATAAAAGACCAGACTAGTGCACTGCCGAACAAAGAAGAACCAGTGCAAAACAAAGAAGAGAAGAAGAGGAGGAAGAAGAAGAAGAACGGCGGCATGCAACATTGGAGACCATTGATGGGTTTTTTTTTATTTATTTTTATTATTTATTTATTATTTATTTTTTTTAAGACTAAATCTCGGTAAAACGACGCTGTATCCAAAGTTTCAAACTTCTGAAACAGGGGTCGATTCGGCGAGGTGAGGCTTCGGTTCCGGATTTGCTGCTCCGATTACTGCACCACACCGAAGTCGAAACTCTCTTCGTGTTCTGTTTGCCTGCATTGGCTCCATCGGTTGGTTGTAGTGGTGGTGCGAGAAGGTCGGCACTGGTCGGTCTTGTCGGGTCCAGTACTGGTTTGCACAACCCTACCTGATGACCCCTTAGTACATGACGACCAATTGATAAATGCCGACCGTCAGGGCAGAGCGTGTCACGCAATGTCAGGGAGGGTACTTAACGACCGTGGGGTACCTGACGACCCATTGAGACATGACGACCGTCAGGGCGGAAGATGTCATGTGATGTCAGGGAAGGTACCTGACGACCATTGGGTACCTGACGACCCCTTAGTACCTGATGGCCCATTGATACGTGACGACCATCAAGGTAGAATATGTCGCGTAGTGTTAGGGAAGGTGCTTGACAACCGTTGGGTACCTAACGACCCCTTGGTACATGACGACCAATTGATATGTGCCGACCGTCAGGGCGGAGCGTGTCGCGCAGTGTCAGGGAGGGTACCTGATGACTGTTGGATACTTGACGACCCTTTGGTACCTGGACCGTCAGGGCGGAACGTGTCACACGATGTCAGGGAAGGCACCTGATGATCGTTGGGTACTTGATGACCCCTTGGTACCTGGCGACCGTTGGGTACCTGACGACCCCTTGATACCTGACGACCCATTGATACGTGACGATCGTCAGGGCGAAACGTGTCACGCGGTGTCAGGGAAGGTACCTGACGATCGTTGGCTACTTGACGACCGTCAGGGCGGAGCGTGTCACGCAATGTCAGGGAGGATACCTGACTACCGTTAGGTACCTGATGACCCCTTGTGACCGACGATACTTTTGGTGATCGAAGATCATTTTGGATGCTTTTGGTAATCGAAGACTCTAGGGTGTTAGAAAAAATTTTCTAACTGGTGAAAATATTCCCTAACTGGTGAAAAATTTTCTAGCTACCTTGTCCATTGATTAAATGGAAGGTTTATATTGGAGTATTTTGGGGGTTGAGTAGAGTACCTGAAAGGCTGAAATTAGGGGTGTGCATGGGTCGGGTTGAGGAGATTTTTTGACCCAACCCACCATGGTGGGTCAAAAAAAATTAAACCCAACCCAACCCATCACATAAGTTCAACCCAACCCAACCCAATGCACATGGGTCGAGTTGGGTCGGGTTGAACCCATGGGTTTAACAAATTATTATTATTATTAAATTGAGTAGAAAAAAATATAAATATATTTAAAGACCTAAAGATTCGTATCAATGTAACTTCTTTAAGGCAAACAACACTAATAACTAAACAACAATAGTAATTTATTTAAAATTTGTGTGAACTAATTGGCTTTTATATAGGATAAGAAAAACTGGTTATTTAAAAAAATTTATTAATTATATAATATTTTATATATATATATATATATATATTAAATTAGTATTAGTAGGAGGAACTGAGGAAGTGCTGCTCTACAGCTGGATTTTTTTTAAAAAAATTATTAAATATATAATATATATTTAAATATATAAATATAAGTGCCCTACAGCTGATTTTTTTTTAAATTATTAAATATATAATATATTTTAAATATATATTAAATATGGGTGGGTGGGTCGGGTCGGGTTTGTAATTTTATGACCCAAACCCAACCCGACCCGCTATAAAAAAATTTTTTATAACCCAACCCAACCCACCAAACCTTAAAACCGACCCAACCCGGCGGGTTGGGTCGGGTCGGGTCGGGTTTGGCGGGCCGGTGGGTTTTCTGCACACCCCTAGCTGAAACCCCCAAAACACCCTTGGAATACATAGGTCGATATTTAACTACTTTGGCGTATTTTTTTTTAAATTATTTTATTAATAAAGGGTGATATTAGGCTTATTGTGTAATTCGGGACTACAAGGTTAGCTTACTGACCTAACTGACCTTGTAGTCCCAACTAATAAGAAGAAGACAGATCATTAAAAACTGATGATGTAAGTTAACCTGCCATGTCCCCCATTATGTCTAACGTCCCTTTAACCCCGTCATTTCTTCTGAGAGTGTTTTCAAATTTTGTTTTTAGACCAAATTCAAATTTGAGATGTAAATGGCAGGATCTGAAAACTTTTCTTCAAAATTTGTTTTATGGAATATCACATATTTTCCAACACCAAACAAAATGTGTTTCTGGCGAAATCGCCTCCAACGTCCCACTCGCCAGCAACGGCAACCTCAGCATTGCCTTGCTTATCACTGCATGCCTCATCTATGTTTTCTCTATCGTAATACCTCACCTCCTCATCTTGGATATACAAAATGCTTTGATGGGTAATCCAAATTTTTAGATCTGAGAGGTATGTTGTTCCTTTAAAAAAGGATGATAATGCTTCAAAATTCAAGCAATGAACGGGGTGAGTTCTATTTTCCCTTTCTTTTTGTAGGATGAAATTCTCGGATTTCTTAGCCCATGACATTTTATGCCATAGGTGTTCTTGATGATCTTTTATTTTGTTTTTCTTTAGTTTCCATTGATATCCATGTTGATCTCTTTGATGATTTTTCTTTTGGGTATTTAGGTATTTATGGCCAATTAATTTCACAATTTATGTTCATTCCTCCTGTCACTAACTCATTGTAGTCAATGTGTTTGATAAAATGCCCCAATGAAAAGACTATGTCATCTTTAAAGAATTTGGGTATAGGCTTTTCATTCAACTTGTTTATTTCCATGAGAAAAGCTTAGTTTAATCATTAAGACTCATTCTTGGACATGTTATCACGTGAACTCTTGAGTGTTGTTTAACTTTAATTTGCAAGTAATTTTAGTTGCTAGATCTGAGGTGCAATGCTCTATATACTATATCAAGATTAGTGCTATGATCATGTTATAAGTTTTAGGCGTAAATGCACTTTTAGTCCCTACATTTTGACTTTTTTCTATTTTGGTCTCTACATTTTAATTTTACCACTTTTAGTCCCTAAACCAATTAACGCGTGTTATTTTTGTCCTTTCCGTCAATCAATCGACGGAAATAGCTGAGGTGGTTGCTGGAGAAATTAAAATATTATAAAAAATGCCACATCACCCATGACACATCAGCGAATAAATTTAAAAAATTAATTTATTAATTTTAACTAAATAATAAAAATAAAAACAGAATTAAAAACTAAAATTCACATGAATTAAGATCTAAAAGTTTCTTGAACAAGAACACCAACCCAAAAATTTTAAAACCCAAAAAATTAACATAAGATCCAAACTTGAACACTATTCTCAAACCGGCCACACACTTTTTCTTTTTTTCATCTCAAACTCAAACTCTATTCTCTTATCTCAAACTCAAACTACAAGGCCACACACTATTCTCTCATCTCAACCAACCCAAAAAAAAAAAAAAATCTCAACCCAGAAAAACACATCTCAAGTAAGTTGAAACCCAGCAAACCCAGATTCGGTGGCTCGGAGCACCTGATTGGCCCGGAGCTTCGCGGTGTCGCCGGGCTCGAACGATTTGACTCCAGCGACGAGGCCGAAAGCTCCACCGCCTAGAGCTTCGAGGAGGTAGCCGCAGCCGGTGAAGAAGGTGAGGTTGTCGCTGAGATTACGGTGGCTCCGACGAGCTTCTTCGTCGAAGAGGTATTAAGGGGCGGTGGGGAGTTAGTAGACATTGCGAATTGGGATCGAGACTTGGATCCCTTGGTACGGGTCGTAGAATCGGATCTGGGTATTATTCGGGTCTGGTTTCTGTCGGAGAAGAGCTCGTCAGCAGGGATTATGGCCGCCGGATCTGGTTTTGCTTGAGGTGGGTTTGTTGGATTCAACTTGCTTGAGATGGGTTTTTCTGAGTTTGAGATTTTTTTGTTTGGATTGATTTGGTACTTTGGGGCTTTAGGATTTGATGATTTTGCTAGGTTTGAGAAAATGGTGATTTTGAGATTTTTAATTTTTGGATTTTAATTTTTGGGTTTGCTAGTTTGTTATTGTGTTCTTTGTTTGTTGGATCTGAGAGCAAGGTAAAAATTTTCTTGAGATGTGTTTTTTTGGGTTGAGATTTTTTTTTTTTTTTTTTTTTGTTTGGGTTGGTTATGTTTTGGATTGATTTGGTACTTTGGGGTTTTGGGATTTGATGATTTTGCTGGGTTTGAGAAAATGGTGCCTTTGAGATTTATGATTTTTTTTTTAAGTTGAAATTTTTTGGGTTTTTTGTGTGTTTGTTTCCTAAGAAAATTTTTCGGTTTGGTAGTTTGTTGATTGGGGAATAACATGATATTCATGTGTTGGGAAAGAAGAAATGTTTTTACAAAAAAAAAATTTAGATTAATGTTCTTTGTGTTTTGAAATTTGAGTTTGTGTTTGGTTTTGGGTTTGTGCTCTATGTTCTTATTCTTTTGTTGAATGTTCTTATGTGTTCTTGTTCAAAATGAATTAGATCTAAATTGATGTTGTACGGCACCAGACCCCCTGGATCTGTTGAATCATTAAGGCCCACTAAGGCCCTGTCTTCTTGGCATGCTCGAATAAGGGCATTTCGGTCTTGATCACCTGCACGTACCTCCCGAGGTCGCGCCATCCCCCGAGTATAAGTCCCCGGGGACCACACCGTACCCGGGAAATAGATACCGAGAGCCAGCGACCGAGAGATGAATCCACCGAGCATCAGAGATTGGGAACCATTCCCAAGGCCACTCCCACCTAAACATCCACAAATCATCATCAGCATTGGACCTTCAAATGCACTAGCGTCAAGCATAATCATCACCATCCCACTAGCACCTCGCTATAAATACAAGGATCTTGGGAAAGAAGAGGTTGGTTGAAAACACTGGGGAAACAAGAGGGGAAGAGAGAGAGAGAGAGCTAGACAAGAGGAAGGAGAGGGGCATTCGATTAGTCTCAGTATAGGAACGACCCAGTGTAGGAATTCCAGGCCCACAATACAAATAGATTGTGAGCCCAAACGAGTCGCAGTCCAGTAGCCTCGTTAGAGAGCTTGCACAATTGGCGCCGTCTGTGGGAAGCGCCTACAAAGCTGTAGTTCGACTGAGACCTGCATGTGAGACCATGTCTGGCAGACATCCGGGGAGCGGTGACGAGACCGGTTCGGTTGGGTCTTCTCGGGGATCCTCCTGGAGAGAGAGGAGGCAGAAGGGACAGGAAGACAGGGAGCGTGAACGAGAAGACATGTCCGGTCCAGGGGAGGGGTCGTATCAGACGCAACGGACAGCGACAGACGCCCCTGACCGCGGGCAGCTTGACGAAAGGGACCAGGAGATTGAACGGTTGCGTAGGCGGGTGAGAGAATTTGAAATTGAAGCAGGTGGCAGACAACGAAGGAGGGAACGAGATAACACCGAAAGGCGGACCGAGGAATTAGGGGGTCGCCGGGATGTGGGGGCCAGCCCTTCGGGATCCCATGGGCGAAGGGAGCGTTCACGTTCGCACGAGTCATACAATCACCGAGAGAGAAGGCATTCGCGGGAGCCTTATCATCGCCAACGCCGCTCCCGGTCTCACGATCATGAGGACCGGGGGTCGGATTCCCCCGAGGAGAGAAAACCTCGGAATGCAGCCATGGACAAATTGAGCCGCGCATTACGCAGAGTAGCAAGATCCCCCTTTTCAGATGAGATTGAGCGGGCCACAATGCCGAGAAAATTCCCGAGACCACCGTTTAACGTCTATGACGGAAAGACGGACCCGGTGGAGCACGTCAGCCACTACATCCACATGATGTCCCTGCATTCACATAATGATGCACTGATGTGCAAGGTGTTTCCCTCCAGCCTCGGCCCAACCGCTCTTAGGTGGTTCAACGGACTACGGAAGAAATCCATATATTCTTTCGCCGAGTTGGTTCAGGAGTTCGGTGTTCGGTTCGTGACCTGCAGCCGAGTGCCGCAGCCCGTTGACGCCCTGCTATCAATGAAGATGGGGGTGGGGGAGACACTTCGCAGTTACTCCAGCAGGTACTGGGAGTTATACAACGAGATAGGTGGGGGCAATGAGAAAATCGCGGCAAGTACCTTCCGGATGGGCTTACCCGAGGACTCCGAACTGCGTGAGTCACTTACAAAGAAGCCACCCGAGGATATGAGGCAGCTTATGAGGCGTATCGAAGAGTACAAGCGCCTAGAAGATGATCGGCTGCAGAGCAAAGGTAAGGCCCCGTTAATAAACCGTCCCCGGCAGGGAAATTTCCAACCGAGACCGCGGAAGGAATGGAGAACGCAGGAGCCATCCTGGCAGGCAGGGGAAGTTAATGCAACGTTCAAGGAACCAGTGCACCAGATAGTAGAAAAGATCAAGAATGAGCCGTACTTCAGGTGGCCGAATAAGATGGGCGGCGACCCATCGCGGCGGAATCAGAGCTTGTACTGCACTTATCACAGGGAAAAAGGCCATACCACCGAACAATGCCGGGTACTGAAAGATCATTTGGGGCAGCTGGTACGGGCCGGGCATCTGAAGGACTACGTGGTAAACCCCGGAGACCAAGGAATTGGCCTTTTGGGCCGTCAGAAAGGCATCCCCCGACAACCGCCACGCGGGGTAATCGAGATGATACTCTTACCCCCGTGGGATAATCCAGTGACGGAAAGAGGGGTGTTGACAGTAGCACCTGTGAAAGAGTCATCGGACGCAGGGCCGGCGAAGAAGAAGGCGAAGTATGGTCAGGGGGCAATCACCTTCGGGGAGGACGATCTGGAAGATACAATACAGCCGCACGAAGACGCGTTAGTGATCACTGCTCGGATAAGCGGTTTCGACGTGAAGAGGGTGATGATAGATCAGGGCAGCGGGGCTGATGTAATGTATCCGGATCTGTTCAGCGGACTCGGGCTGAAAACTCAGGACTTGGAAAAGTACAGTGCGCCGCTAGTCTCGTTCGATGGAAGAGTGGTGATGCCGGAGGGGCGGATTTCGCTGCCTGTAGACGTAGGGGGAAAGGAAGTAAGAGTCACCTTTATAGTGGTCAAGTCTTTCTCGCCGTACACGGCAATCTTGGGAAGACCATGGATCCACGCCATGAAAGCCGTGCCGTCCAGCTTGCATGTAAAGGTTAAGTTCCATACCGAACAGGGTATCGCAGTGGTGAAAGGGAGCCAGCGGATGGCCAGGCAGTGCCTAGTAGCTGCAGCGAACTGGGATGGCCAGCATACACGGGGGGACAAAGTGACCGAAGAGGCTCCGTTATAGCAATTACCGCGCCCCCGAGAAGATCCGGGGAAAGCATGCGCCGAGGAATTGGTAAAGGTCGGAATACTGCCGGATACGGACAAGCACTTCCAGGTAGGGGCCAGCCTGACAACCCAGGAGAGAGTTGAATTGCTACTATTCCTTGTTCAGAGCCTAGACGTATTTGCATGGGGGCCGTACGAAGTGCCGGGGGTAGACCCTGAATTTATCGTCCACAGGCTCAACGTGGATGCCTCATTCCCTCCGAAGAAACAAAGACCGAGAAGAAAAGCACATGAACATGCCGAGGCTGTTAGGGCCGAGGTTCAGCGTCTGAAGGAGGCAGGTGCTGTGAAAGAGATCTTCTTCCCAGAGTGGCTTGCGAACACAGTGGTGGTGAAGAAGAAAAGCGGTAAGTGGAGAGTCTGCGTGGACTTCACGGATCTGAACCGAGCATGCCCAAAAGACCCGTTTCCCATGCCCAAAATTGATCAGTTGGTGGATGCCACGTACGGACATCCGAGAATGAGCTTCCTGGACGCATTTCAAGGCTATCACCAGATTGCCCTGGCCGGCGAGGATCAGGAGAAGACTGCATTCATATCTCCTGACGCCAACTACCACTATACCGTAATGCCATTCGGCCTGAAGAACGCCGGAGCAACATACCAGCGGATGATGACAAGGATGTTCCGTGACGAGATTGGACGGACAGTGGAGATATATATAGACGACCTTGTAGTGAAAAGCAAACTGCGAACGCGGCACGTGGAGGACCTTCAGGGGGTATTCGGGGTATTGCGGCAACACAAGCTGCGCCTTAATGCTGGGAAGTGTGCCTTTGGGGTGGGGGCTGGAAAGTTTTTGGGATACCTGATCTCCAGCCGGGGAATAGAGGTGAACCCCGACCAAATTGTTGCCGTGCAACGCCTTAGGCCTCCGAGCAACCCAAAGGAAGTACAGGTGTTGACCGGAATGTTGGCGGCTCTTAACCGCTTCATTTCTAGATTCTCCGATCGTTGCCGTCCATTCTACCAGCTACTTAAGAAATGGAAGGGGTTCCAGTGGGATGCCGAGTGTGAAAAAGCATTCCAGGATTTAAAGGAATACCTGACGCACGCGCCGATACTGACCGCCCCGGAACCAGGAGAGGACCTGTTTATGTACCTCTCGGTGACTGACCACGCCGTTAGCGCCGTGCTATTGAGTGACCGGGGTAAGCAACAACCTGTGTATTACATCAGTAAGACTCTAGTTGACGCCGAGACCAGATACTTGCCGTTGGAAAAGCTGGTTCTGGCGCTAGTGCATGCAACCAGGAAGCTGCCGCAGTACTTCCAAGCCCACACCGTGTACGTACTAACTGAATATCCTTTGCAGTCATTACTGAGACGGTCAGACTTCACAGGGCGGATAGCGAAGTGGGGGACCAGGCTCGGGGCTTTTGACGTACGGTATAGGCCGAGGACTGCTGTTAAGGGGCAGGTATTAGCTGATTTTGTGGCAGAGTTTTCACCAAGAGGCTCGTGCCAGATAGTCTGCCAGACAAGTCGCCGCCCATGGAGGGTGTATGTGGACGGCGCCTCTAGCTCCACGGGGGCTGGCGTGGGGGTCGTAGCTATTGGGCCCGAGGGGGTTCGCCTGGAGCATTCTTTCAGGTTCGGATTCAAGGCCTCCAATAATGAAGCGGAATATGAAGCCCTGATAGCCGGACTGAGCATAGCCTCAAGCTTGGGGGCCCAGGATGTTGAGATCTATTCGGATTCCCGGCTGATTGTCAATCAGGTTAGTGGCAGTTTTGAGGCCCGAGACCCTCGGATGAAGGCGTACCTGGAGCGGGTGAAGCAGATTATGGCCGGATTCGAAATGGCGAAGGTCGTACAAGTAGCTCGGACGCACAACAGCCACGCCGACTCCCTCGCCACACTGGCGTCATCGGTAGCCGAGGACGTACCCCGGCTAATCAGAGTAGAACAGATTCCGGAACCGAGTATCAAGCTATCCAGCGATCCGGCAGTTGCAGCTATCGCGACACAGGCGCCCAGTTGGATGGACCCGATCATTGAGTTCCTGGCCGAGAACCGGGCCCCCCTCGACGAGAAGGAAGGAAGTAAAATCCGAAGAACCGCTCCTCGGTTTTGGTTATCGGAAGACCGCACGTTGTATCGAAGATCCTTCGGGGGGCCGTATCTTCTATGCCTGCATCCGGACAGAGTGGAAGAACTTCTAGCGGAACTGCACGAAGGGGTATGTGGCAGCCATGTAGGAGGACGATCATTAGCTCACCGGGCTATGACTCAGGGATTTTGGTGGCCTCGGATGCAGAGGGATGCCGCCGAATATGTGCGCAAATGTGAGCAATGTCAAAAACATGCTCCTTTGATACATCTGCCCGCCGGCCAGCTCAATCCGGTCAGTAGTCCCTGGCCATTCGCGCAGTGGGGGCTAGATATACTGGGGCCGCTCCCCCGAGCAACGGGTAACCGAAGGTTCGTCCTCGTAGCCGTCGATTACTTTACAAAGTGGGCGGAGGCTGAAGCCTTATCGAATATCCGAGACGTGGACGTGAAAAAATTTGTATGGAAGAACATCGTTACCAGATTCGGGGTACCAGACTCCTTGGTTTCAGACAATGGGCTGCAGTTCGATAGCCGGGCATTCCGAGAATTCTGCAGTGGACTCGGCATCAAGAACAAGTATTCTACCCCGGCGTACCCTCAGAGCAATGGCCAAGCCGAGGCCGTCAATAAGGTAATTGTTAATGGGCTGAAGAAAAGACTTGATAAGGCCAAGGGGAACTGGGCCGAAGAACTACCCAACGTCCTGTGGGCTTACCGGACAACCCCGAGAAGATCTACGGGGGAAACTCCTTTCTCTCTTACCTACGGTGCCGAAGCTGTCATTCCGACCGAGGTGAGTATATGCAGCGCACGAGTAGCTAGATATGACCCCAGTTCGAATGATGAAATGTTGATTCGACAATTGGACCGGCTGGATGAGCGCCGTGAAGCAGCAACTATCCGGCTGGCCGAATACCAACAGAAACTGGCGAGAAGATACAACCGAAGCGTGAGAGCAAGGAAGTTTGACGCTGGGGACCTGGTTTTAAGAAAGGCGGTGGGGCATATGCGAAACATCCATGCAGGCAAGCTGGCGCAATCCTGGGAAGGACCGTATAGGGTCACGGCAGTAGCCGGGGAAGGGGCATACTACTTGGAGGAACTAGACGAGAGACCACTACCTCGCCCCTGGAACATTCAGAACTTGAAGAGGTTCTATCATTAGTAAAACGCGCGCTCGGTCTGGATTGTACATTTGCTAGTGTTAATGAGAAATGTCGTTGATGCAGTACATAGTCAAAGGAGTCTCACATTTTACTAAGGACAGAAGCCTGTCTCTCGGTTCGATCCCTATCACCGAGCAGGTGGAAACCTGATATTTTGCCTAAGGACAGAAGCCTGTCTCTCGGTTCGATCCCTATCACCGAGCAGGTGGAAACCTGATATTTTGCCTAAGGACAGAAGCCTGTCTCTCGGTTCGATCCCTATCACCGAGCAGGTGGAAACCTGATATTTTGCCTAAGGACAGAAGCCTGTCTCTCGGTTCGATCCCTATCACCGAGCAGGTGGAAACCTGATATTTTGCCTAAGGACAGAAGCCTGTCTCTCGGTTCGATCCCTACCACCGAGCAGGTGGAAACCTGATATTTTGCCTAAGGACAGAAGCCTGTCTCTCGGTTCGATTCCTATCACCGAGCAGGTGGAAACCTGATATTTTGCCTAAGGACAGAAGCCTGTCTCTCGGTTCGATCCCTATCACCGAGCAGGTGGAAACCTGATATTTTGCCTAAGGACAGAAGCCTGTCTCTCGGTTCGATCCCTATCACCGAGCAGGTGGAAACCTGATATTTTGCCTAAGGACTGAAGCCTGTCTCTCGGTTCGATCCCTATCACCGAGCAGGTGGAAACCTGATATTTTGCCTAAGGACAGAAGCCTGTCTCTCGGTTCGATCCCTATCACCGAGCAGGTGGAAACCTGATATTTTGCCTAAGGACAGAAGCCTGTCTCTCGGTTCGATCCCTATCACCGAGCAGGTGGAAACCTGATATTTTGCCTAAGGACTGAAGCCTGTCTCTCGGTTCGATCCCTATCACCGAGCAGGTGGAAACCTGATATTTTGCCTAAGGACAGAAGCCTGTCTCTCGGTTCGATCCCTATCACCGAGCAGGTGGAAACCTGATATTTTGCCTAAGGACAGAAGCCTGCCTCTCGGTTCGACCCTATCACCGAGCAGGTGGAAACCTGATATTTTGCCTAAGGACAGAAACCTGTCTCTCGGTTCGATCCCTATCACCGAGCAGGTGGAAACCTGATATTTTGCCTAAGAACAGAAGCCTGTCTCTCGGTTCGATCCTATCACCGAGCAGGTGAAAACCTAATATTTTGCCTAGGGACAGAAGAATGTCTCTCGAATCGGTCCCTATCGCTGAGCGGGTGGAAACCCAACTCTCTTCTAAAGACCTAAGCCTGTCACTCGGCTCGGCCTCCTCTCCGAGCATATTGAGAACTAACACTATCCAAATAACTGGGGCCTAACTTTCGAAATGTTTCCACACCCCGAGCTACGGGAAATCGTGAAACTAGCGCTCATCCCGAAGACAAACTTTGCTCCCAACTTGACTACATTTGCCGGGCGGGTTAGGAACTTAGAACTAAAATTACTTTCAAGTGCACACCCCCGAGCAAGACAAAGTCCCCCGGGAAGGGTAAACCCATCATCTGGGAAGCAAGCCCGGGCGGCATATTCAGCAGGCAACACGTTAATACGTAATAGAAAAAAGGAAACGACACAATAACATTAACTAGAATTCCACAAGGCAAAATGTTCGAAATGCGGTAAAAGCCGAAGAAATAAAATGTCTTGTCACCACAGCCCGGTGACTTAGGCAAAAACCTTTCAAAAAAGAAGAAAGAAACTAAGTTAAAAAGCAGATAAATATGTACGGCAATCAGCTGGAAGGGGCGTCGCCGCGGGGATCACTGGTGACCTCCAAACCGGTTGGCTCGACATGGGAATCAATGGCCTCCACCAGTGCCCGCATACTGGAGGTCTCCTCCTCATCAATGACAAGGGGGGCGGTCTGTGCGGGCGCAGCTTGAGCCGGGAAAGGTATCTCGGCTGGGTTCCGCAGTGGGGAATCCCCGGGAACGCCCGCAGCCTGGAGCGCGGCTAGCCACCCTTCCTGGAACCCAAGCCTGTGGGCCTGACGGATGACCGGCTCCGCTGAGTTCTCGGCGTCAG
The DNA here is from genome assembly GCA_023736055.1 of Quercus glauca. Lineage (NCBI taxonomy): Eukaryota > Viridiplantae > Streptophyta > Magnoliopsida > Fagales > Fagaceae > Quercus > Quercus glauca. The sequence goes on along the minus strand of CM043319.1, from coordinate 65,283,453 downwards.
CAAACCCCTCGTCGTACCACTTGCTTTCGCAAGCGTCCAACGCAGCCTTTAGAGCCGCCGCCTCCTCTGCTTGGGCTGTTTTCAAGCTCTCTGACGTGGCCAACTGCAGCTGCACGTCCGCCAGCTCCTTTTCAAGCTCGGCACTCAACCCCTCAGCGCGAGCCCTGGCCTCCTCGGCTGTAGCTGCTCTTTTCTCTGCGTCCTCCGCGGCTTTAAGCTTTTCCGCGGCGGTGACTTCAGCCACATCCTTCAGGGCTTTTTCCCGCCCAGCATCCTCGGCAAGCTCTTTGAGTTTCCCATCCACGATCTGGGACAATTGCGCGGCCTGAACAAACGAGTGCGTACATAGTGTATGTCAATATGCCGTTCATAAACAAATTCAAAGAACAAACCAAGAAAGAAACTAAGTGTTGTAGTTGCAGAAAATCTTACCGCCATAGTAAGCCAGACGAGCCGCTTCCCAACAGACTCTTCCGTCCCCTCCTCATAGGCGTGGACGTCTTCGGGCAAGAGCAAGCTACTTGCCAAGCTCTGAGCAACGCGGCCCCCCTGCCCCTTGTTCCAGACTCGGAGGCTGGCAGTCTCGGTGAGGGGCTCGCCGTCCATCAGGAAGGAGGGTTGCCAGATCGCGGCGGATCTGGATGTTGAGGCGCCGTCCGGCCGGGGCTGAGTTACCGGCTCGCGGATGACGATGCCGGCTGGAGGTCGAGTCGAGACCACGCCCGGGCCGGTCTGTGTTTGTTCCCCGGTACGTGGCCTCTTGCGTCTGCCCCCTGTGCCGGTCTGCTGGGCGGGAGGCGTTTGGGTTGGCTGGTTCGAGCCCTCCTGCTGCGGACCGGCTGGGCCTGCACCGGGCACGAAACGGCCGATCGTCATAGCTCTTCTCGTCACCATTTCGCGGCCTTGTTCGGACTCTGTTTCTGAAGAGTCAACTTGGTCGGCTGCAGCGTCGTGGACCGCCTGAACGGGCTCCTCTGCTTCCTCGGGAACCTCGGGCTGGGCGGGGTCTTGTTGCTCGATCTGTTGGTGAGCTCTTTCTCGGAGTGCACGAGACACTCTTTCAGCCGATTCGTCGCGGAGTGGTTGGCGCTCGTCCGAACAGATATACCGAGGCCCGAGGTCACGTGCTTCACCTACCGAGAACCTTTTGGGCAGGAAGCTCGAGTTGCGCACGTCAATGTAGGAGAGCAAGGGGCTGTCCACCAAAAGTGCCTGGCTGAATGCCTGCCAGGTAGAGTAGACGGGGGCGACACCGAGGATCAAATGCGAAGCTCGGAGTTGTCCGTCCGAGTGCACGAAGATTTCTGACCTAAGCACGAAATTCAGGTCGCGGACATGCACTACTCGGCGATCCGGCTTGAATCTTTTGCTGTCTGCACAAAAACCACACAGAGTTGGTTAGGGGTTACTCGAGGGTGAGGATCAAACATAAGGAAAAAGTAAAGATGCTTATTACCGACCTACATCGCGCGGAGAAAACGAGCAGGGGAGCTCCTCGGCAAACCAATTGCCGCTCACCCGTACAAATTCCCCGGCTGAATTTCTATTGGAATCAGGTAGGCATGAGATCAGCCGTACCCTCATATCCCTAGTTCTCAGATAGTAATCTGAATCAATGTTGCCGCATAAACTGTACATAAAGTTAATATCATGCTGGTTTAACTCTAAACCGAACATATGGTTCAACCTACTGACACAGCTCACTACCCGGTAAAAGTTGGGAGGGAGTTGGTCGGGGCAAAGGCCGTAAAACCTAAGGGTTCTTAGGATAAGGGGATCTACCGGGAACCTGACCCCGCCCTCCAGTATGGCCATCAACGGAAAGAAAACAGTATTGACGCCTTGGCGCCTTTGGATGTCTATATCACCCTCGGGACAGTACGCAATATCTACGTCCCCGGGCACATCGTAAGCGGCCCTAAAGGTGGCCAGAGCAGCCCCAGAAGAAAGGAGGTGAGAATAGCCCATTTCCTATGCTATAACTTCTAGAGAGGAGAACTACGATCTATGAAAGCAAAAGAATGAAACAGAGAATCAGAGAGGAAAATGGAAGAGGACTTACTTGGGGCTCTAAGGGAGAGAGATCCTGAACTAGAGAAAGTGCACAGAGAGAAGCGCTCAGCCAGACGAGGAGTAAGAAATTTGAGGATGCGAAAAGTGAAAGGAAATGGCTGAGGAAGGTTTATATAGGTGGTGTAAGAGGAATAAATGGCAATTAATAATCCGGCGGCGCGAAATCCAACCAGCCATCGCGTCAACTGTCACACGCGCGACGCCTCGGTTCGCGAAGCGTCAGGCAGTAATGACAGCCCATCTGAATTAATGCGCCTTTTGAGAAGAGCATTAATGACCGAGGAGTCTCCCTGGCCAGGCGCCGACCCCTCAGGTTCCTTGATTCATCCCCCGAGAACGTGGTTTGAATCAAGGAGGGGCTAATGTACGGCACCAGACCCCCTGGATCTGTTGAATCATTAAGGCCCACTAAGGCCCTGTCTTCTTGGCATGCTCGAATAAGGGCATTTCGGTCTTGATCACCCGCACGTACCTCCCGAGGTCGCGCCATCCCCCGAGTATAAGTCCCCGGGGACCACACCGTACCCGGGAAATAGATACCGAGAGCCAGCGACCGAGAGATGAATCCACCGAGCATCAGAGATTGGGAACCATTCCCAAGGCCACTCCCACCTAAACATCCACAAATCATCATCAGCATTGGACCTTCAAATGCACTAGCGTCAAGCATAATCATCACCATCCCACTAGCACCTCGCTATAAATACAAGGATCTTGGGAAAGAAGAGGTTGGTTGAAAACACTGGGGAAACAAGAGGGGAAGAGAGAGAGAGAGAGCTAGACAAGAGGAAGGAGAGGGGCATTCGATTAGTCTCAGTATAGGAACGACCCAGTGTAGGAATTCCAGGCCCACAATACAAATAGATTGTGAGCCCAAACGAGTCGCAGTCCAGTAGCCTCGTTAGAGAGCTTGCACAGATGTATTTTATTATTTTTAATTATGTTTTTTCTTTTTTTATTTAGTTAAAATTGATAAATTATTTAAAAAAAAATTAGATGTTGATGTGGTATTTTTTTAATAATATTTTAATTCTTTTGGCAGCCACCTCAGTTATTTCCATCGGTTGACTGACAGAAAGGACAAAAATAACACGCGTTAATTGGTTTAGGGACTAAAAGTGGTAAAATTAAAATGTAGGGACCAAAATGGAAAAAAGTGAAAATGTAGGGACTAAAAGTGCATTTACGCCTAAGTTTTATTCTTTGTTTATGAGTGTTGTGATAATTATAGGCATACATGTATAAGCAGTGGTGTCTAGTCATATGTTCAATTGGTGACCAATCCCATGGAATGAATGTCAATGACAAAGCAAGAGAGAATTGAATCCCTGAAATAAAGTTTAGTGTGCATTATGGTTTCCTAATTTTGGTAGATATGTTGAAAATTTGGATAGGCAAAAGCTTTTGAACTTTGAATATATAGCTATTTAGATATTGGCTTTTATGCCTTGTATGAAGTTCAAGTTATCCTTACCATGAAAAGAATATTATTTTCACAACCAAAGGTAATGATTGATAGTATAAAGGCTTGTCAATCTAATTGTCAGTAATAATAATTGACATTTGTGCTAGCAAACTTGTGTGCATTTTAATGTACTTTTGAATACAGTTAATGATGCAATGGTGGATATTAGATAGTTGAAACCATGAAGTAGTTAGACAATAGATTTTTATTGATGAAAATTCATACAAACCTGGAAGGCATTTGCATTTTGGAAGATGCTTGGAGTAGAGGGAATCTTGGCTTGCCAAAGATGTGGATGAGCAATAGGCCAAAGATGAGGATCAACAAGTTGAACATGAAGGAGCTGTCATTATTGGCTTGGGATGAGATAAAATTCATTAGTTAGAGATAAAAATGACTAATAGCTTATTTCCCAGACTTTCTGAAGTGTAGAGGAGGATTGGGTTGTTTGCTAGTTTTTTTTATCAAGCTTATGTTATGAGTTGGGTGTTTATCATAAGTTGTATTGTACGTATGTCATGTACTGTATGCTATTTAAAGAGAAACAAATTAATAAAGATGAAAGCAGAAAATTAGAACTCAAATTCTTTTTCCCTCACAATTCAAGAGGCTAGTTCATAACATTCTATAGTGTATATTAATATAATGGTTGTTGTAATGACATGGAGCATTTGAAGTTATTTTAGGTTGAAATGTCTAGCTATGAACATTAGATAGCTATTACCAGGTAACTATTGCTTCTCATAAAGAATGATGATCCATATTTTTACGCTTGCATTTTAATTTTGAGCATTGCAGCAACTACCTTTGGAATTGCAGCTTCTTACTCCCACGTTGCTTTTTGAAAGTATTTTTAGTACTAGTCATTCCTAGAGCAGCTATAACAACCCATCCAAAGCTTACAACATATCTTGAGCAACAAGAATTAAAACAAGTTCAATATTTTTTTGCATCTCTTTTCTATTATAGTCATTTACAACCAATCTCTTTTCCCTCTATTATCACATAAACAAGAAAGAGATCAAAAAAGATTCTTACAACTAAAGAAAAGAAATTTCTCTCTACTATGCGGATAAAAAAATAATTAAAAAAAAAAAAAAAACTCTTCTAATTAAAGACTACAAGAGGGATCAACTTAGGGGGAGGGGAAAAATCTCCCTATCCTTCCCATCTACATTGACATTGACCTGATTATCTTAGATGAATAAATCTAAATGTTCCAATTTGGACTTCAATCCTAGCAACTTTACTTTTTCTCCCACTGTTGCTTCAACTTAGCCTCTAGCCCTCAACCTTCATTCATGGGGCAACTTCAACTGTTCTAATTTGGGCATCAATGCTAATTGCCTCTGCAAGTAAAAATTCATGAATATTAATTAAAAAAGAAGTTGCACATGGTTGTTAAAAGTAATATGCATGTGACATCAACTCTAATGGAACTAAACAAGAGATGATTATGCATTGTTGCATTTGCTTCTTATTCAAATCGATTCTACATTAGTAAAACCTAACAAACCATTTTAATTTACACCATACAAACATCCATAGTTATCATTAAGTTGCATTTTTCTTAGACACCTCATATGCAAAATTATAAAACACATGAACACATGTAAATAGGAAAAAGAAACTATGCTCTTACAAGTACCTCATTCAGGCCAAAGCATATATTTCCCCCTTTTAAATCCACTTCCCACCCCAACACAGCTAAAACATGCCCACCACAAATGACACCTTCTTATACCCACCCACCAGAAATGAGAGCATAAACCAACAAAGAAATGCCAAGAAAACAAGCATTTCCACAAACACCTTAAAGGCAATCTCTCAGGAGGTCAATCATATGAAATTTCAATTTGAAAGTCCATTTACAAATTTACAAATATTCAGTAAACTATTAACTTCAAATACATGAAATACTTAACTACAATATGCTTGGACTCACATATCAGTAATAAAGGTAAATATTCAAGAAACTGAACTGTTCAATCAAGCCAAAGAAATGAATTTTTAGAACAAAAACAAGAACCAAAAGGAAAAACTAAATTGTAATCTAAAAGGTTTGGATTGCCCATCAAAGCATCGGTACCCAAGAAACAAAGGTGAAAATTTCTTGTTTATCAAATCCAACGAAAAATCCTAAATCCAAACTAAATCAATCTCTTCAATTTAGAAACCACAAAATGAACTCCAGATGAACCTAGTCCTAAAAAAAAGTAATAATTAAAAAAAAAAACCCTGAGAGAGAGAAAGGAATTTTAAGTTGCTCACCAGTCACCACATAACCAAAAAAAAAAAAAAACAGAGTAGAGAGAAAGGAAATAGTACAATCAATAGTAACAACCAAAACTCTAAACAGAAGGAAATCAAAGAGAGAGAGAGATAGAGAGAGCTAACCCGAGTGGAGGGAGATCTGAGCTTGGGCCTGTAGAGAGCGATCTGAGAGTTGAAGGAGGGGAGGTGGATACCGCTATGGTGGGGAGACTGCGAGGGAGCAGGTTCTTGGAATTTTGATGCAGATGGCATATCTAAAAAATGAAAAATGAAATTTGAAAGTTTGACAGAGAGTGCAATTCTAGTGAAGCCCGCCCAATTTATTTCTAAATTGCCTATGTAAGCATTTTTTTAATGAGGTGTCTTGTATTTATTGGTTGGGACTACAAGGTCAGCAAGTTGACCTTGTAGTCCCATGCTGACTTTGTTGTCCCGGACTACACAATAATTTTCCTTCTTCCAACAAATGCATGTGCCCTAAATATGTGCACACATGTTTTATGAATGCATACACAACCCTATATGAGAACAACTATTTTTTGTTTCCAACCTAATTTCCTTGAGCCATGATTTTTTTGGCTCACTAATGGTGATTTTTCAATTCCAAAAGTAGGAAACTATTTTGTCATTATAGCTTTGGGGACCTAAGTAGTACAAAACAAGGTGTAGACATAGGGCGTATTAAGTGTGGGATTCATGTAGTTTACTACACTATGAATGCTAGAATACTATTTACGCCGCCTAAGTGTGTGATCGCTTATAAATATGTTCATTAACTATAATGCTAATGTGTTATTTCCATCAAAATTTATTAGAATCTTGCTATGAAACATTCCTAAAATCTCTCTTTGAACACAAAAGTAGAAAAAACGATGCTCATTTTAGGTGGGTTAACAATGAAAATGTGACAAAGCATAACATAAGGGGTACATTAACATTGTTGTAATAGTCGATGATGTAAACTACAAGTCTTAAAAGTTGGATGATTTAGAAGTGACTCTAAAATTTAAGGGTGTAAGTTGTAGGGAATTTAACCGAAATTCCCAACCTGTGAGAAACAAAAAAAATAGAGAAAACACACGCCAAAGAAAACAATCACATACACAAGACAATATTTACATGGTTCGGCAATTTGCCTACGTCCACGGAGTTGCAGGGATTTTACTATTATCAGGGAAAATACAAAGTGCGGCTACAGTGTTTCTCTCTCTCTCTGAAAACACGACAACAACCAACAGAAACCCTAATCACAAAATTTTCGTTTTCTACCTCCTGCGCACAGGATATACAATAGGCCAAAAAATTTTCCCGAGGGCGTTGCCCCCAGACCCCCAAGAGGCTTGTTGATGGGCTATGGCTTGGGCCTGTCAGCCCAAGCCTCCGCTCCGTGGACTAAGCCTCAGTAAATCTCCCATTAAAAACCATGCAACATTATTCGGGTCGGGTCGGGTCGGGTCGTCAACCGGATCAAACATAAACTAGGCTCCACAAAGCCCAACATAAGTAAGTACAATTTAATTGACATTGGAAAAATCAACAATCGCATTCTTGCAAGCTAGTTGCAAAACAAGAGAACCATAATCTTCTAGCTATCATTATCTTGTTTCAATTTCAATTTTATAACCAACCGTCAAAGTTAATAATTTATTCTTCACTTACAATTTACCACTCATTGTTTGTCTAGCAATGTTCTTCAGGGGCAGCAGTTATTAACATTTCAAATGGCACGGATGCCCACACCATTTGATGAATGAAGCGTATGTACTCAAAGATATAACCAACCAAATATATAAACAATTAAACACAAGAAAAATAAGCACTTTTTTTTTTTTTTTTTTTTGCTAAATGAAAAAGAAGCACACAATTTGATCTAATAAGCTTCAATCTTATATTATACTAGTATTATGCCCGTACGATGCACAGCTTAATCAAAATTCATATGTAGATAATTTTATAATTAATTTACTTAAAATTAAATAATAAAATAGAAAATAAAAATAAATGAATATTTTTCTTTTAAGTTATATAATGAATGTGTATTGTGTGAGACTAAAATAACAACAACAACAACAACAACAGTAATAATAATAATAATAATAATAATAATACCAAAAATGAGATGAATACAATTCATAAATTATTTTTTTGTGTGAAGCTAATTATATATTAATGATGGGGTTGGCTTCAAAAAAAAAAAAAAAATCAACTAAACAAAATGATGGCGCTGGAATCCATTTATTTTGGAGATCGGATTTTATTTACTCTTAATAATAAAAGGAATAGATGAAGAATTTGGATTGTAATCCAATTTATCAACTTAGAAATTATAGGAGAAGAAGATAAGAACAAAAAAAAAAAAAAATTATATCTTTTTTTTAATAAAAGAAAGTACAAAAATTTCAGTACGATGCATAGGGCTTAATCAAGAATTGCATGTAAACTGAAAATAAGAAAATATTTCTTAGTTTCATTGAAATTAACTAATAAAATAGATAATAAAAATAAATTATTCTTTTACTTTTTTTTTTGGAAGTGAAGTACTCTTTTAGATTAAGTTAAAACATAAAAAACCACAATATACACACAGTTATACATGAAAATGCCTAAGATTGAATATATAAATGCCATCCATAAAATAATTTAAAACATGGTTTAGTAAAAGATTCAATTAAAAAAATTATAATAAAATGTTTATCTATATATCTAAAATTGAAAAAACTTATTTCATTTAAATATTTTATATGGTTCCAAAGAGATTTTATCTCTAACCTAATTAATTTCATTAAATTAGAGAATTAAAATTTTTCCGCTCACATCATTTAGTATTTTTTTTTTAGTAATATTTAAACTTAAGAAATAGTAAATAAATAGATTTTTTTACTTAATTAAATCATTATATATAATTAGATATAGTCTAAGAGAATTATATAAGTTTATTTATTTTAAGATCATTATTACATTTATATTTGAAAAAAATTGGTAATGATTAATACCTTGATGCTACCATTTAATGGTCCTCTTCCTCATCTTGTTCCTCCTCCTAATCATTGGATCAAGCTTGTGGCGATTGTGTTGCATTGTTTATATTGGGAACTACTTGAGTTCATTAAAAAAAAAAAAAAAAAATCAAACTTGGCTTATTTGTACTCTTTCTCAAATTCAAATATTCTTTTTTTTTTCTTTACCTCATCCTCACACCCAAAAAAATAATAATAATGAAATAAAAGAAGGGTGGGTATACCTCACTCATATTGTGAAATCCTATATCCGAAAATTGGTCCAGAGAATCAAAGATTCAAAGGTTTTAGTGCTCATAATTCCACCACCACTATTCTCTGTCAATGTATTCTTGTTCTTCGAGTTGATTACTGTTTTGAGCCATTGCATTGCATTTTATAGATTGTGATGGGCGAAGTTAATCAGCTTTTTTGTGGAGGTGAGCTCACATAATGAAAGAAGTACTAAATAGCTTAGTGTATAGGAATATTAGTAGATCTGGGATTTGAGAAGAAAATAACTTGATATGAACAAAAAAGAAGTAGATAACTTGATATGAACAAAAAGAAAAAGGAACTTATCTAATCAAGAAGTTTAGGTGTATTGTATCCCAAAAAAATAGTTAATGTTATTAGCTACAAAAATAAAAATAAAAAATTTATAAATTTTTACGTGAAACAGGTGAATTAGAGTGAAGTAGCCTTTTTTTTTTTTTTTTAAGATAAAGTATTAAAAAATTCTTACGTGAGGTGAAGTAGTTTTTTTTTTTTTTTTGGATAAACTAATTAATGATAAGAATGAATTTTTAGTTCTTTAAAAATCTAAAAATTTAATAAAATTTCTGCAATTTGGTGAAGACACTTGGCGTAACCACCGCGATTAAGTCCAACTTTGATATGAATAAAAAGAAGTAGATAACTTGATATGAACAAAAAGAAAAAGGAGCTTATCTAATCAAGAAATTTAGATATACTTTATCCCAAAAAAATAGTTAATGTTATTAGCTACAAAAGAGAAATAAATTTATAAAATTTTACGTGAAACAGGTGAAGTAGAGTGAAGTAGCTTTCTTTTTCTTTTCTTCTCCTTCTTCTTCTTCTTCCTTTTTTTTTTTTTTTTTTTTTTTAAAGATAAACTACTAAAAAAATTCTTACTTGAGGTGAAGTAGTTTTTCTTATATGTAAAGTTTTTTTTTTAGATAAACTAATTAATGATAAGAATGAATTAGAATCCTCATGAGATAAACTACTTAATGATAAGAATGAATTTTTAGTTCTTTAAAAATCTAAAAATTTAATAAAATTTCTGTAATTTGGTGAAGATACTTGGCGCAACCACGGCGTTTAAACCCAACTTTTATTATGATACTAGTTATAGGCCCGTGCGTTGCACGGTTTTATGAAAAAACTTATAAAATGAATGTATAAATAATTATATATTTTAATAGATTCAATAAAGATAAAAGAAAAAATTATCAAGTATAAATAATTATCTCACTAAAATAAGGGGTAAGATTTCTTCCTAAAACTAAATTAAATTGATAATTCCAAATTGAATTTTAAATTGACAATTATTTAAAAAAACGTACTAAACAATTGATAAATCTAAAATTAATATAATCTTGATAATATTATAAATTAAAATTAAAGTTGATAATTCAAGAATACACATGTAGAACATCTTGATAATTTGATGTAACATAAAAATCAAATAAGAAAATTGTTAAAATTAATCTATTAATTCTAACCATATTTAATCACTAATTCTAAGACCCTAACCCTAAGCATATAAATTAGATCAAAGCTAAGAAAATTTGTTTAAACAAAAGGCAACCAATAAACAAAACCTAATCAATTTAATAAAAACAAAATACAAAAACAAAGAAGGAGCCTTTAGAAACTTGACAATGTTTTTCAATTTTGAATTCATTAATTAAAATCACATGAAGACAAAAAACCAATAATAACACTAATGAAAATAAACAAAATGAAAATAATAATAATAAAAGTGTTTTCAAACAGCTTATTTCATTTAGATATTTTATATGGTCTCAAAAGAGAGAAAACATCAATTTTCAATCTAACACAATCAATTTCATTTAATTTGACAAATAAAATTTCTACCATTCTTACATCTTCTTTCATATTGGAGAGTTGCGGGTACTTGATCTTGATTTAACTCCTCTGTTTTATTTTTTTGTCAAACACTACACAAATTTGCAATTTTTATTGTCTTACCAACTTGCAATTCAAGCTTGTATCTGAAACATTGTTATTTCTCTTAAATCGATTAGAATTTTTTTTAATAATGTTTAAACATGAGAAATAGTAAATAAATAGAGTTATTTACATAATTAAATCATTATATATAATGAGATACATTCTAAAAGATACCACCAAATCCACCACAGATGTTTAGTACTTATTGAATTTTTGTTATATCATCGTTATATCATCCTTCCAGTTGTATTTGCACCTGCAAATACTTTGAAGGATCAATAATGATGAAATTTTCTCATACAAATATTTACCTTCTTTTCAAGAGCATTTCCAGTTCTAACTTATAATACGTGCATTGCTTTTGCTTTGCATTTACTCCAACCAAATTCTATTTAGATCTATGAGAGTAAGCTATGTGAACCGTATATAGAGCAAGCCCTGTGAACCGAAGCCTACATGTAAAAGCAAAGCGTGGATCAGAAAATACCATTAAGAAGTAAGGTTTCAGATTACAAAAAAAGACAAAAAGAAAAAAAGAAAAAAAAAAGGAAGAAGAAGGGGATTATGGTGTTGCTGAATCTTGGACTCAAAAAGTTGTACCGTTGGTGAATTTTAAGAGCATCTTTGGCTACATGGGCAGTGATGAACTTATGATTTCGAGTATCAGACCATTTTCTTCTAATCGATTCTTTTTATTTGACCTTGAGAGTTTAAATGAGAACAATCTTAGAATTGAAGATCTTGGAATTGAAAATATTTTACTGGAGCACTACACAACTAATCTCATGGAGAGCTTAGTTTTACTCAATGATTAAACCATAAGAAGGTAATCTTTTGAAATTCTTCTTGATGAGTTTGTTCTTTTATATATGAATGTTGTCGGTATGGTGGTTCAAATAAAATTGATAAACATCAATGATTGATTAAGATTTTGTGTACATCCTAAATATTGATTACGTATTAGAGTTTAAGTTGATAATAACAGCTAAATTTCTATTTTATCCAATATATTGCAATTTTTAAAATCTAAACAGAATTCTTCAATTTTTTTGTGTGTAGTAAAAATTTATGAAAGTGTGAAGCTGAATTTTTTTTTTAAAAAAAATAGAAATTATAGGAGAAGAAGATAAGAAAATATATATATATATATATATCTATTTTTTTTAAATCTAAAAAAAAAAATCATGCAATTTAAGAAGATAAGAACAATATATATATATATATATATCTATAAAAATTTATGGAAGTGTGAAGCTTAAGAATATTTTTTTTTTCTTTTCTTAATGGATGAGAAGATATCTATAAAAATTTATGGAAGTGTGAAGCTTAAGAATAAATTTTTTTTTTCTTAATGGATGAGAAGAAGTTAAGTTGATATTAAATTATTAAGTTTTTGTGTCTATCAAACTTTATCTAAAGAAGTGATTTCAAATTAAAATTTTTATCAACTTAGAAATTATAGGAAAAAAAGATAAGAAAAAAAATTATATTTATTTTTCAAAAATATATTAAAATTTCTGTAATTTGGTGAAGACACGTGGCATAACTACAGTGTCTAAGCTCAACTTTTATTATATATATATATATATATAATATAATATAATATAATATGATATATGATTTTTGTTAATTTATTACATTTTTTTTAGTAAAGGATAATTAAGATTTTTATTTGATGAACACAAAAACTTAATAAATTAATAATAATATATCAATCTGTTTTTTTTTTGGATAGAAATAGAGTTCTCGTAAGGAAAAAAAAAAAATTTGGATAGACACAAAAGCCTAATATTGTATTACAACTAATCAATTATATTGAAGATTACAATTAAAAAAAAAAAACTGTTTCTAACATTTTTCTATAATTATTTTTTCATTCAAGTTTTTTTTTTTTTTTTTCTCGGTTTCTCATACTTTTCTTTTCTTTTTTTTTCCCTTCACTTTTTCTCCCTATTTTGGTTAATCTAGCATTTTTCTGTAATTATTTTTTCCTTCACGTTTTTTTTTTTTTTTTTTTTTCTCTAAACTTTTTCTCCCTATTTTGGTTAATCTATTACGCTTTTTTTTTAGTAAAGGATAATTAAGATTTTTATCCACTTAGAAATTATAGGAGAATAAAAATTATATATATTTTTTCTTAAAATCTTAAAATTATAAAAAATTTTAAATTTTTTTTGCAATTTGGTGAAACCACTTGGCACAACTATGGTTTCTAAGCCCAACTTTTATTATATAGTATATGATTATATATATATACATTTTAAAGTTTTTAGTTTTTCCCTCACCTAATTATACTAATCTTAATGATTTATTTTATTTAAAGAACCTTTTTAGCATTTGAGAAAAAGAAAAATCTTTTATTTAATTGCAATTGAAAATTAACTGTTACTATTTAAATGCTGCTAATGAATTTAAATTTATTTCATAAATATATTTTTGTTTTCACAAATCATATAATTAATCTTACAAATAAATCTCATTCTTAGAGAGGTTTAATTCTAAAGCTTTATTAATATAATAAAAAAATACTAAAAAATCAATAAATTAGGAATAATTATTTTTCATATATTATTGTAAAAAATTCTTAAATTTCAGATTTAAAAGTTCTAAAAATAACATACAAAAATGTTATACACGTGACAACAACATTTCAAAGCTCTTTGTGACGACAAAGGCATAGTACAATTTTCTTAAGTAAATCGAAGCCAAACCGACCAATCTGCACTTGTTCTCAATCCTTTATCTTGCACTATAATATAAAAGGTCAAAAGTATTCACTGACTTCTCAGACACCAAGAAAAGATTCTAAAAATCAAGGGTGTTTTCGTAATTATGCACAGCAGCACCTTTTTTTTTTTTTTAATCTTTATCTCTTCCCTGTACCAATTTCTCATCTTCCTCCATCGGTTCCTCACTCTCTCTCTAGAGTCTAGACAGACAGACACACTTCTGAGTGAAAAAAAGAAAAAGAAAAACAACCTTTGCAAACAGCAGACAATGGCTTCACATGATGACCATGACCATCATCATCATCATCATCATGACCATGACCATGACAATGATCATCAACACCACCATCATGATCATGACCATGATCATAATCATGGGGATTCAACAACAAAGTCATGGGTGGGCCCTGATGGGAAGGTGTACCATAGCCATGATGGACTGGCACCACACTCACATGAACCCATATACTCCCCAGGCTACTTCAGCAGAAGAGCTCCACCGCTTATAACCAGGGATTTCAATGGAAGAGCTTTCACTGTTGGCATTGGTGGCCCTGTTGGTACTGGGTATCTTCTATTTCCCATTTTAACTATTCTATTTTGTTGCTTGCTTTGCTTCACATTACCGTGACAATTTACACCCATCTATTTTTTTTTTTCTCTTTAAAAAAAAAAAAAAAAAAAAAAAAAAAAAAAAAACTGAGAAATGATTGATTATAATACTAGTTTATGAACTGCTAATTTTTAGGTTCCTTCAAGTTCATGTCTATTATTAAGATTCAAATTCTTATGGGTTACTGTGTAGTGTTAGTTGGTTTAAGTAGTCAACTTGGTAACTCATTTATTTTCATAAGTTCTTCCTCAATTAATTAGAAAGGGCTGTGCTCTTGTCCCTCATCATTCTTTCTGGATAAGTGCAAATGTTTGAGAAGCGTGGCATTCACAATGAAATCAAATACTGACATTGAATTTGGTAGTTTATTCCAAGAACCGATTTATTTGAGTCATTTTCATTATTATAATGAATATTTCTTTCAGGCTTCAATGTCTTTATAATGAATATGCTTTGTTTATTAAGTTGTTCAATTTGTTGTATTGCTATATGATAATATATTATCTCTTTCCATATCATCATTTTTTTTTTTTTTTTTTAATTTGAAATTAGGAGCTGAATAATTCATTAAAAAATGAGAAAATTTTCAGTATTATGGATAATGATGGGTTGATGGTGCTTAAAATAATAGTATGCAAATTTTTGTATATATTTATGGTAAAATAGACTGCCTTTTGTACTTCCATTAATATTTAAGAATATGACAATATATCAAAGTTGATAATTTTTTATTTATAAATTTATGAATTATGATATTTCTATCAATGTTGCAATTTGGCCCCCCCAAGTATGAATTCCTGGCTACGCCCCTGCACTTGTATACAATTTTGAGCTTTGGTTGTTTCTTCCTATCATTGTTTTTGACATATTTGCCTTGTTAAGTATCATTCTCTTGAAATGTGAATATGGATGATTAAGAGGGAAAATAGAGATGTATGATTTTTGATGCCTTAATATACGATTTTTCATTCCTCCAGCCCTCCATTCAAACTTCATTGCTTGATTCCCCTTTTATTTCAATTTATATATTGTGCATTGCTAGCCTGTTAAACTCAATGAACAGGTAATGATGGAGTTCTCTTTCATGCATACAGGAAAACAGCTTTAATGCTGGCTCTCTGTAAATTCTTGCGGGACAAGTACAGTCTTGCTGCAGTAAGTAGAATTTCTAAAAGCTTTGAATTTTTTTTCTCAATTATGATTTATTTCTTCAGTGTTAATGAATTTATAGATTTGGAATTGATGATTTCCGCTCACATTTGAGCTATTTAAAAGATCATCAAACAGAAATGCAGCTTTTCTAAGGAAAAATTTAGCACTTGCTGAACATAACCAAACCAATCAAAAGCAAATCCTTAGTGAAAATTCAGAAAGAGAGAGGGGACAAAAGAAAAAAGAAGTGTCACCTTCACTATTTTAAACTGAATAATTGCTTGAAAATATTTGCAAAATTCCAGTCCCGAGGGTATGAAGCTTTTCTTGAACCTTGCAGGGTAGTTGATGTTTGTAAAGACCTTGAAGCCTGTGTGGATCATTTGCCTGAGGAAAGGCTATATATACATAAGATAAATTGTAACAATGAGGCTTAACCTAAAGCTTCATGTCTTGAAGTTATAGATAGACATACAGCTCATTCAAAAGAAATCTGCATTATTTTTAGTGGTTCACCGTTCACCTCAGATTGATCTAATCTCATTTCCCTTCATTACTTCCAAGCGCATTCATACACATACATTTCATACTGTGTACCTATGTTTAAGCATTTCATACTTGTATATATGTATATATGTATATATTTAGTAATCCCAAAAATGATTCTTGATTTATTTACACTCTTTCTAGCTTATTATATGTAGATTTGCACTTCCCTCTTTAGTTAGTCAAGAATGGATGCTAAGTATTTAACATATTCTCAACTCGTTAAGTATCTTGTTTTGAATTATTTAACATGACTGTGCCCAAAACAACATATAACCAGTTGTTTAAATTATATTATAGACTCAATATTGAAGCATGAAGTGGAAGCAAGATCTTAGATTTGCTAGGGTAAATTTTGCTTACTTAGCATATCATCTCACTGACCTTGCTTAATCTTTTTTTTAGACACTGTATTATTTTAAATTACTTGGTTGCTATTTTTCTGGAGATCTCTAGCACCTGTAAAATACAATTTTCTACCAGTTTTCTGTTTTAACAATTGCAAGAAGTGAATTTAAATGTTTCTTTAATAAAAAAGTCCAATCCATTTTACTTGTTTGATATCAAAGGTTATCAATTTGATGGCCAGTTCAGTGTAACTGTGTAATAACTGGCAACAGAGAGCCTTGCAAGAGGTACCATCCTGATCTGGAGGAGGTGGTGGGGAAGCTGCTACCTGCTGGTTCAACTGACCATGGGAAAGCTGCTTGCTGACTCCAAGAGAAATACAACTTCCTTTTGAAAATAACCTTATTATTCATACAAAATGATGGATGGTCTAATATAGGAGCTTCATATACCTGGGAATGTATATACCATTGAGCCCATGCTAGACCCTTTGCATGTTCTGTGCGCACAACCAGTCAACATGTTTTAATAATTTGAAGTGGGATGTTAATAGATGCATTAAAATGGATGGTCTAATATAGAAGCTTCATGTACAGGGGAATGTATATACCATTGGACCCATGCTAGACCCTTTGCATGTTCTGTGCACACAACCAGTCAACTTGTTTTAATAATTTGAAGTGGGATGTTAATAGATGCATTAAAATGGATGGTCTAATATAGGAGCTTCATATACATGGGAATATATATACCATTGAACCCATGCTAGACCCTTTGCATGTTCTGTGCACACAACCAGTCAACATGTCTTAATAATTTGAAGTGGGATGTTAATAGATGCATTAAAATGGGTGGATTAAGAACTATGTAATTATTTCAGGTGACAAATGATATATTCACAAAAGAGGATGGTGAGTTCTTGGTGAAAAATGGAGCACTTCCTGAGGAAAGGATTCGTGCTGTGGAAACTGGGGGCTGCCC
The DNA here is from genome assembly GCA_023736055.1 of Quercus glauca. Taxonomy (NCBI): domain Eukaryota; kingdom Viridiplantae; phylum Streptophyta; class Magnoliopsida; order Fagales; family Fagaceae; genus Quercus; species Quercus glauca. The sequence continues at coordinate 65,266,056 of CM043319.1, read as the reverse complement.
ACATGCTGCAATTCGTGAAGACATTAGCATTAACCTTGGTCCTCTCGAGGAGCTTTCTAACTTATTCAAAGCAGACATACTTCTTTGTGAATCAGGGGGAGGTACTTTCACAAAAATGATTGATGTGGAATATGTTTTATTTTAAATAGATATGAACTGAAATGAAGTTGGCACGTCATAAGTTAATTTGGCAATGATGGTCATATTGGAACCACAAAAACAAAATTTGGAGTTGAGTGGCTTAAAAAATTAATTTGGGAATACGCAGTTTAATTAAGATAAAAATGGCAGTGACGATAAATCTTGGAGTTTTTTTTTTTTTTTTTTTTTTTTTTTTGACATGCAGGGGGCAGGGGGAGGAGTAATAAGAATGGGTCTTACTGGAGAATTAGATATTTCTAAGAAAAAAAAAAGGTTAGCAGCTTTAAGCACTCTGGATATTAAAAATAAACGAATAGTTTGTGATCTGTTTGTAGAATATAGTTACAAAATAAGGATATCATTTATATAATAGATGATATCATGCGGCAACTAGTTCTGGCGGTTGGGGTCAGTTGCTCGTAGGTTTTAATGGCTAGAGGCAAGTCCAAAGAGCTTTTCTTTAGAAAGGTTCCCTATGTTATCAAAAAAGAATATAGTTACAAAATAAATTTGTAACAAAATTGCTCATATCAAATTGTGTGTAAGTGATTCAATAAAAAAAAAGTTTTGATATTCACTTGAATTTGTGTTGTTGCAGATAATTTAGCTGCCAACTTCAGCAGAGAACTGGCTGACTATATCATTTATATAATAGATGTATCTGGTGGTGATAAAATTCCTCGCAAAGGTGGTCCTGGAATCACCCAAGCCGATCTCCTAGTATGTGCTTTCTTAATTTCATAGCTGTTGCTTTTGTTGTGACACACACCTACTCTGTCAGTGATCAATGTTGTTGACCAATATCAAATATTAACTACTCAGGTAGTCTGATGAAAATGAGTTGATTCCATTGGATTGCAGGTAATAAACAAGACTGACCTTGCACCAGCAGTTGGAGCTGATTTGACTGTTATGGAGCGTGATGCACTTCGAATGCGTGATGGAGGGCCATTTGTCTTTGCTCAGGTTGGGTTGAGTACACATTTTACTTGGTTAACATAAACATTATATTCAGCATTATATTGGTCCCATGAGCTAATGGGTGCACGATTACATTAATCTTGTGTTTCCATAGAATGTGTATAATGTGAAATGCGATTTAGAAATAAAACAGAAATTAAGAGGGAGACTAATAAAATAGAGATATGACAGATCAGAATGTGCTCGATGGCATTGTTACCTGTCATAGTGCATCTTGACCTGTAAATTATGTAAAAATTTTCTCCATGGCATTGTTTACCTGTCATGGCACAATGCCGGAAAACTTTATTATGTTTCATGTGCATGATCCTAAGCATGCAATAGAAGAGGCTTATCTCTAATGTGATAAAATAAAAAATAAAACTCACTGGAAATGCCAGGCAGGAGTTTTAAATGAAAATTTTTCTTTCAACAAATGAGAAGGTCCTTCTATTATATCATTATGCTGGGGTTTTGGACCATTTAAGGATAACTTGTTGGATAGTCATGAGTCTCATGAGTCATGACTTACACGGTAGGTTCCCGCCCCACTTATCATCTATGATGCTAGGAATGTTGCTTCCCCAAATGTCACCCTCTTAGACAGGCAATGTTAATGTAGTCCAAACCTTTATTATCTAACATCTAGCAAAATATATGAACTATAGAAGAGACAACATTGTCTTTCTATTTCGAATCTTTGATGTCCTTGTGAAAATGTCAAAATTTGTGTTGTCCATGATGTATGTATGCAGGTGAAACATGGGGTTGGTGTAGAGGAAATCGTGAACCACGTATTACAGGCTTGGGAGCCAGCGACTGGGAAGAAGCGTCATTGAGTTGTCTTTCACCTTGTATTTTTTATCTTATGTCACTCACTCTTGTATTGGATAGCTATTTAAATATCTGTGCCTTCATTTTTGCAATAATTTTGACGTTGTTTTCATGCATTCTGCAAATTTGGATACCCAAGTACTAGTTTGAATTCAGTTGTACTGATCAATATCTGTGTCTTGGAAGTTATTTCAAAGGTCTGTTGTTTGCATTCATATCAATCCTAGAAGAGTAATTCTGAAAACGCTCTATAGTATTAGGAAATCAGCAAGTCACATGGTTTCAAATCTAAAAAACTTAAGTCTGATTGATTGTTCAGCCTATGTGCTAAACAAGTAGGACAATGATTTGAATGGATTCTAGAGAGATGTGAGTGTGTTTTTTTGCATGTTAGGCTAATTTCCCAAACATATGAATTATGCAGCTGATTTTGAAACAATTTTGTTATGTGACAACTTTTGAAACTCTAGTCTCTAAGACTTGAGTTACAATCTGAAGAACTTGAGTTTCACTAGAAACTTAAAGTTCTCATGATTTTCTCCATAGAAAGTGGTCACGTAACAAAAATGTTTCAAAATCAATCACGTAATTAATATGTTTGGGAAATTAGCCTAATGGGTATAAAAAGCCGAGATAATAGGCATATAAAGCTGAGATGTGAGTGAGAGCTAGGCCAATTTACATTACAAAAGCCATCCAGGTGGTTAAATATATATTTTTTTCTTTTGTTCATTTTCACATGGGCGCCACCCACGCTAATTGATCCCTAGGGTAGACAATAGCTCATGCCATTGTTTTTTGTCCACTTAAGTTGCTTGTTAGCAATCGACCTTATTTATTAGGGGTAGAAATTTAGCCACCAAATTAATGCCTTATCCCTTGCAATCTCTCCCATCTCCACTCTTAATATGTACCTATATTCTCATTGTAAGAGACAAATAGTAACGGAGAAGCACTGAGAATAGTAACGGAGAAGCACTGAGAGATAGAGAACAAAGATATATATATATATATATATATAAATGACTCAATTTTTCTTTCCTTCAAACACTAACTAACCATTTATAAACCACGAAATTCAAATGAAAATCAAACATAATTTACAAATAGTTTTGGTTGAAAACACAATATGTTGTATGGGCTTTATAAGTAATGGACAAAGCTGTTGATTGATTTGAATAAGGATGACAACTGTTGAGATAGATTTTTTTATTTTTATTTTTAATAAATGTTGAACACTATTAATCCCATCTGTCTCTTTCTTGATATCATTCTTTATCGAGGTCCGCATCTAGGTCATGGTTATCATAATAAGGGTCAATTATTGATTGTAAAGTGGTGGTTATCCAGGAGGGGACTGGGTAGGTCCCAAGAATCGATATATATATATATATATATGATGAGGTGGATGGTTGAAATAATTTTACTCTAATATTTATTTCACTTGCCTTTATATTTCATTGATTTTACAACGTAGGCCAATTTATTCTTATTACAATTTGTACAAGCATCTAGGCCCACTAAAACCCATATCTAACACATTAATGCATTTTTTTATTTGTCATGGCCCTTCCCACTTTCGCACAAGAAAATTGTTCTTCTAATTCTTTCGCCACAGAAAGAGATTTAAAAAAAAAAAAGTCCTTTCCTTTGATCAGTAACAAAATAGGCAAATGCCCATTAGCATTACAAATTGGGGTTCAAAAGTTTGAAGTTTGAAAAGAAAGGAAAAATGGGTGAGGCGAGTGAGAGGAAGAAGACAACAAGGGTAGTGGAATCGCTGGGATGGCTACAGCACTATTGTTTTGAAATACTCTGAATCTGGCAGGTGATTGACGGCTATTTTTTCTTATTTATTTGGCCTGCATAATGGCCAAAAAGCTATAATGTCTACTTCCTAGAAAAACTCATACACCACTACTCCATTACATGCGTAAATGATGATATTCAAAGAGTCTCTTTTGGCTTTTAGTTATTTCAAAGTCAGATTGATTCTTTTAGTCTTTTAAAGTCTTTAACATGATAGTGTTTTGGATATTTATATATATATATATATATAAATGACTCAATTTTTCTTTGCTTCAAACACTAACTAGCCATTTATAGACCATAGAATTTAGATGAAAATCAAACATAATTTACAAATAGTTTTGGCTGAAAACACAATATGTTGTATGGGCTTTATAAGTAATGGACAAAGCTGTCGACTGATTCGAATAAGGAAGACTACGGTTGGGATAGGGTTTTTTATTTTTATTTTTAATAAATGTTGAACTCTATTAATCCCATCTATCTCTTTCTTGGTACCATTCTTCATCAAGATCCGCATTTAGGTCATGGTTATCATAATAAGGGTCGATCATTTATTATAAAGTGGTGGTTATCTAAAAGGGGACCGGGTAGGTCCCAAGAATCGATATATATATATATATATATATGATGAGTTGGATGGTTACTAGAGTAAGCAATTCTGAAATAATTTCACTCTAATATTTATTTCACTTGCCTTTATATTTCATTGATTTTACAACATAGGCCAATTTATTCTTATTACAATTTGTACAAGCATCTAGGCCCACTAAAACCCATACGTAAAAGCCCACACACATTAATGCATTTTTTTTATTTGTCAGGGCCCTTCCCACTTTCGCACAAGAAAATTGTTCTTCTAATTCTTTCGCCACAGACAAAGAGATTAAAATAAAAAAAAATAAAAAAAATTTCTTTGATCAGTAACAAAATAGGCAAATACCCATTAGCATTACAAATTGGGGTTCAAAAGTTTTTAAGTTTGAAAAGAAAGGAAAAATGGGTGAGGAGAGTCAGAGGAAGAAGACAACAAGGGTGGTGGAATCGCTGGGATGGCTAACGGAATCGTCGATCATGCCGAAGAAACAACGGGCCATAGCTGGTGTGGGGCCCTCCTCTATTCTCGAACTCAAGGCTCAACTCTACAAGTCTCAGGACGAGTCCAAGAAAACCAAAGAACTCTCCGGCCCCGACCTCCATTTCCACCGCGCCAAGAAGATCCTCCCCGCTCCCAATCTCTTCTCCGCCAAGAACTCCGGCGTCGATGCTCGCGCTCTCAAGTACCCCCCCAATCCAATCCCCTCTCTCTTTTAATTAAATAAATAAAAAATTAGCTAATTTTTAGGTTTAGGGTTCCAGCTCCTTTTTTTTGGTGATAATGATTTTCTAGGAAGCATGGACACTTCATTTAGGCTGCTGCGGCGGCACATATGTTACAATTTTTCAGAAATTGCTCGTGTCGCTGTGTCTTACTCATGTTGTTGCTAATATGAGTAATTATAATCAGACTGAGATTTTGGGGTATTTATAGATTAATTGCTTTGTATGAACCTATATTATTGATCATTAGGTTTATCAAAGGAGATAATATTCATCTATGCTTGCAGTTTTTGCTTTACATTCATTGGGATGATTGATAGTAAAACAATTATGAAACATGCGTGGTTCGGCAATTTGCTTAGGACAGAGAAAGTTCCGCTATAAAATAAGGAGATTACAATAGTAGCACAAAGCCACTCTCACAATACCCAAATCCACACGAGACACAGTGCTGTCTTTTTATGTATATAGATGTACTGGTTTCATGTTTAGGGCCGAAGTTGAATAATTTTGTCGTGTTGAAATCCAGGGACAAACTTGAGCTGAAAGCAGTTAATGACGGATCAGTCAGCTATGCGGCGTTAGAGAAGAAGGCCGAATTGTATGAGAAGCTAGCGAGGGGAGAGCTGTCTGATGAGGAAGAAAAGGAGAAATATTGTGTGGATTTCTTCCGCAAGAACGTTGAGCAGGATGAGTCAGAGCAACCTCGGGACCAAGATGCTTCTTCTGCCACAGTACCGCCCGAAAGTGAAGATGGTGAGAATGATGCTTCTTCTTGGTTTAAGACAAAACCTTTGGGGCTTGGCCGAGTCGCTGCGACGCTGGACAATGACGAACACAAGCGTTTTGTTAGGTAAGGGTTTTAATTCTTTCTGGTTCAGTACACAGAGTCTGTTATGCTGAAATACTTTTAATAATAAATGATAAAACAAGGTCAAAGATTTTAATTAGCTTGTAAATGGTTGATTGGGGCTGGGGTTTTAGCAGTTCAAATCAGTGTATTCAGATGCAACTTGTTTGTTCAGGTTTGGTCGTGCAAACTAGTCCCTCCATGCCAAATTTTTTGTCTACTCAAGAAAATCCAACCCTTTTTATTGGACATCATCTAGTGCATTATTTTTTAAATAGAATCTTACCAATTTCCAAAATTATCCTTCTTAATTTAAATTTGAACAAACAAATGGAAAATGAATATTGACTTTTAAAATAAAGTCAAGATTAAGAAAGTGATGGGGAATGTAATTGGCAGTTCCCTTTAAAGACTTATAAGAGGTGAGGGAAGGCTAGTTTGAGTGCTGAAGCATTAATTTGGGGTGTTTTGCATGATGGACAACTCTCTAGGGACCTTTCTTAGTCTAAATTAAATTGAGTTTACTCATGCGCTTTATTTTACTGTTTATGTAGATTAGAAAGTTGCTGGGCTAGTTTTAAGTGAGTTTTCCTGAGTTCTAGAATGGGATGTTCTAAGGGTGCTTGAGTCTTATTTTATGTTTTGACTCCTTTTTCTATATGGTTTAGAAATTAGAGGTTCTCAATTACTTTTCTTTATTATTAGGAGCTGAAATATTTCTTGGAAAAGATTATTTAGGCATCCTAGACTCCTAGTCTTGTTGGGAAAGGTTCTGGCAATAACCTATCTAAAGTGTGATTGCTTAGGGTTTATCTTTCTTTGTTTCTGATTCCATTCACTGTGTGACACCAAATTACCATCAGATTCATTCAAAATCCAGTTTTTTATTAGTTGGCCCTATCTAAACTCTTAAGACACTATTCAAGAACCCTTCAAGATCTCATCAAGATTTCTAATTCAGTGTTGAATTTATAAAGATCCTACATCAAAATTGGTACACACTTAAGATTGTGTTTATAGACTTTTCAAAAGGGACAATATTTTTATCCCGAAATAGGGCAGAGGGAGTATCAATCACTTTGTGACTGTGGACATCATAATTTATTTGAAACCTTTGTTTTCAACTAAGAGAGAGAGCATTGTTACTGTTATCTTCCTGTGCTTCTTACTATTCATAACAACTTTGGGTTCTTAAACATTTAGCCCCTATAATTTAGTTCTGGCTATTAATTTTTATTTTTTTTACCTCCTCCTCATTTAAATTGCATTATTACAATTGATTAGTCAGGATTGACCTAGGTTCAGCAGTTGAACTTTTTTGCTAATTTGGTTGTGGTTGCTGTTGTTTACTCATTGAAATTGCATTATTGTGTCTGACAAGTCAGGGTTAGCCTAGGTTCAGGTGTTGAACTTCATTGCTAAGAATGAGTTGCTTATGGTACATGGAATTTAGGCAAAATCCAGTCATAAAGCAAAAGGTTTTTTATTTATGTAAATGGCTAAATGCGCAATCAAGTAGAACATAAATTCTCAATGAAAACAGCTAAGTAATGTTCAGTTGCTAATTGTATATGTTCTTTGGGCTGTTTCTGGCCTTTGGTGTTTGAACTTTATCTTTCCTGAGTCACATTGCATCATTTTATTATTAGAAACTGCTACCTGTGTGTCATATCACTACAGCAAATGATTGTTGTGATTGTGGCTTTCCATAGGGAGGTTCACGAAGAAGTAAATCAAGCAAGAGAAAAGGCTTCTGAGCTCAAATTGCGCAGGCAAGAGCAAGCAGCAACTCGCCGTGAGAAACTGAGACAGGCTTATTTAAAGAAACGGCTAGAGAACCTAAAAGCTGCATCCAATGCAGAACAGACATGATCAGCCCAAGACAAGGATCAAGATGCTTGGTCCTTACATTTATCTCATGGTGAAATGGAATTCACTTCATCCTTCAATGTATTTTTTTGTCGTTACTTTTTTATTTGTGTACAGTAAGGTTGTTTACAGTATAAATTATATGATAAAGTTCACTTATCTGAATGCACATTGCCGTCCTTTTAGGCTTTTAAACGACCTCTGCCATCCAAAAATAGAAGAAAAATAAAAAGTTAGGTCATTTTTGGTAACTATTTTCGTTTTTATGTTTACATTTACTTGTTTTTAAGGGAAAAACCAATGATTTATTATTTATCTTTTGTGTTTTGTGTTTTCAAAGTGAAAAACACGTTTGGTTAGTTAAAAAGAAAAAAAAAAAGTTCCTAAAATCAAAATAACAGAAAATTTGTTTAGTTACTGTTTTTGAAAAGGTTATAAATTTTTTGGAAGTATTTACCCCATTTTGTCTATTCATTCAAATTTAAAAACATTTTGTTCGAAGTGTTTAAAATCAATATACCAAGAGGAATTATAAGATTAAATGCTTTGTATGTGGCATTCAACTCATAGCTTGAAACTTTAATCATACAAAACTTGAACTGTATCAATGAAAGTTTGGTAATTATGTAAGCAAATTAGGCTTTTAGAGGTTATAAAAGATGATTAATGATTAAATTTTATAAATCCTACGTCTTGCGGTATGATCATTGTCGTTGGATCATGTCACTTTTCCTTGGTGGTTCACCACTAAAAGACTCCTACTCTCACTTATTTAAATTTGTTGACTAACTCAATTTATTTATAAAAAAAAGAAAAGAAAAGAGAGTCGTGTAAGTATAGTTAGAAGAGAGAGACGCCGTTTAATTTCAAAAGAGAGCAACTAAAATCTCTTCTCTCTCTTACCACATCTTGTCGGCAACATCATTTTCTTCCTTAATCAGTAAAGTCATGGTGGGTTTCAAAAAAGGGGTTTTGAGTGTTTGTGCTGCGATTCAAATGAATTCTTTGTTCTTGTTGGCCAAAAAGGTTTTATTATAATCAATAGAAAGAGATCAGATCAGATTCAAAAAACTTTCATAATCAACAGAAAGAGATCAAAGAAAGATAGTCAAGAAAAAGCCGAATACTAAGAGACACGTTTTTAGCTAATTTAAATTTGTCTTTCTTCTATGCATGTTTACTGCTTATTTCTCTCAATTTCTCTTATAGATGGTCCATATCAGCGCATATAAGCTCTAGAATGCTGAAATGCAACATTATAAACTCTGTTTACAGAACAAGTTCAAGTTAAAGTCCTTAGGGGTTAAAAGTGAGATCCAGAAGAGTTAAATGGACAAGGAGACTAATATTTGCACGGTCTGCGGCTGAGCATAATTGTATATATAAGCTCTGAGCATACCTTCATTAGTCATTTGAGTAACTATCGGTGCAGTGCAGTAAGTAAGAACCAAAAACTGTGTTCTATTTTGATAAAATGAAAAACAAACATCATTTTCACCCTAACCTCAAGCGCCTTTTCTTTTTTAAATTTTTATTTATTTATGATAAATTGAGTCAACAAATATAAATTGGCGAGAGTTTTTTTCATTCACTTTTTGACTCAAAAATCAGCAGCAAATTCTTGTCATTTTCTTCAATCTAAAGTGCCAAGTCATTACCGGAAGAGAGCTTGAGAAGACCAAAAGTCTGAGAATAAACTCTTTTTCCTTTTTCCAAGAACATCATTATGAGCCTAAGAAATCTCTATATTCCAAAGGACTTGTTAGGAGAGCATGGGACTTATCAGAAGAGCATGGATAATCATCGTAGCATTTTTTGAATATTGTAGCATTTTTGGCCATTGTAACATTTTGCTGAGAGTTTTGTAGTTGAACTTATTAGCACCTTCTAGGGGGGAAGGTGAGAGAAATGTGAGGGAAAATTAAAATTTCCTTTGTTTGGTTGAAAAGAATTTTTTCTCCCAAATCCACTATTTTCTTTCTTACCAAACATAGAGATTGGAGCTTAAAAAGTTCTATTGCCACGCATAAGCAATTTCCCATAATATATTACACCTACTCTCATCAATACTATTCTATTCTGCTAACAATTTTTTATCTAACAATTTAACATTACAAAAACCCTCTTCAATTTAAAGCAAAACAGTCCGAAAGGGAAGAAAAAGAGATGAAAATAAAAAGTAGACTCAACATAAAAATGTCAGAAGTGGGATTTGAACCCACGCCCTCGTTAGAGGACCAGAACTTGAGTCTGGCGCCTTAGACCACTCGGCCATCCTGACAGATGTTAACTATGGCAAAAAACAATTTATAATAATAATAATATAATTCATAAACAAAATATAAAAAACGACTCCGCTGGGGATCGAACCCAGAATCTCTGGTTCCGTAGACCAGCGCCTTATCCATTGGGCCACGGAGTCCTTGTTGATTCAGAAGATCAAATAAATATATTATATTCAATAATTGTTCGCAGATTCCCCCCAAAATAATTTTTTAATAATTATTTATTGATTAATAATAAATATAATCCACCCAAAATAGTTAAATAATTATAGCCTCTTAGAAGTGTTATTAAACCCGGCCGGTCGGACCAGTAATTTAGTGACCCAGTGCATAGATTGGGCCAGGTGATTAATTGGATAGAAAGAGTACATCACCTAGTGGGTTTTAAGCAATCCATGTGACCTAGCTAAGTTTGTGAATTGTGTAAAATTACATTAATAGGTCCACTTTATTGACTCGTTTATTGTTTAAATGTGTGATAATATGGTAATTTAAATAAAGAGAAAACCGAAAGAAATCCAAAAAAAAAAAAAAAAAAAATCTTTGTTCTATACAGATTCATACTATTGTACATGACCATCACTTTTCAGTTTTCATAGTTCTCCAAACCTATGACTACGAGGCTGCTACTGTGCATCAATTTTTTGTGCTTTGAAGTTTGAACAGATTAGTACTTGGCCACTAATAGTATAATTAGCACGTAAGTATGACCATATGACTCTATGTACCAATTATCTTCTTTTGTTTAGGTTTTTTATACGTTATTTGTTGATTGCTTTTAAGTTTAAGTATCTTTTATTTATTTATTTTTTTGTGTACTGTCAACTGTGTGAGTGGAGGAGGTATACCATGCATCCGGTGTATGTATCCCTCCTCTCACATGGAGGTGGACTCCATAACCTCAATGTGAAAAGAAGGAAACATACACTGGATACAAGGTGTATTTTCTAGTGTGAGGTTGTGACATTGTGACCGTTGTTTCTTCTTTGAGTTTTGAGATTTGCCTCTTTATATATATATATATATATATATATATTTATTTATTTAATATACATAATTGTAAGACACGTAACAAGATTTTATTTAGCAAAGGCTTTGTTACAATCCTATGATATTCATTTATTTTCCTTGTGAATTTTATATAATTTCTAATGTTATTGCGTATGAAATATTGATTTTGAATTATAATGATGAGTTTAATTTAGGCATATGCCTTTTTTTTTTTTTTTTTTTTTGAAATTTACATATTCATGTTATGATTTCTCAAATATATATATATAATTTCAAAAATCTTTTTATTTGACCTTACGGTTCAATCGGTGACCCACTGGTTGAACCAATGACCAAGTGATCGAGTGACCAAGCTCATAGACCAGGTCAATATCCGCTCCGGGTTTAATGACTATGCTTTCAGTGCATGCTTAAAGAGTCAAAGATTTTTCTATTCATATTGCAATTCGGTGTTAATCCGTTTTCCAATTACCAAAAATACTTAGGTGTGTGATAAGATAAAACACAAAAAATTAAATTCCTCACAAACACATAAATCTCATCACACTTTTAAATATTTCAATAATTGAAAAATGCATCAATCCCAAATTGGAATAAATAGATAGCATTGAAATAAATATTTCAATGGAGTCAATATTCAACATGCCCCAAGGGCATGAAGACAGTATTGACATTTTAATAAATAATAAATAATAAATAGAGAAGCCTTTAAGACTAGTATTAAATGCATTTTCTTTCTCTTTCTCCTCCGTAAAGAAAGAGAAGTTGTTCAACTTCAACAATCTGATTATATTAATTGCTTAATCGAATAATGTACTGAGCGTTTGGACCTAACATTTACAATAGAGAGATGCTACGTTTACAACATTTTTATAACAAATCATAGGTGGTTAGTTATTATTGGTTCAAATTTGAACATAATACTAAGATTACTTTTTTGCCCCAACAATAACAACCAGTAACAAGCTGCCACTTAGGATTTGTTGTAAAAATGTTGTGAAAATGTTGTGGACATATCATTTCTCTTTACAATAACAATAATTTTGTGTCATTATTATTGTTATAATAAAAATTTTGGACCTATCATTTACACATTCACAATAATAATAACAATAGAGATATGTGTGGGGTGATATAAGTTTTGCTAATATAAAGCTAATTTCTATTCCTCTTTGTTAAATCTAATCTAATATTTCTTCTGTTTCTTAAAAAAAAAAAAAAAAAACTCGAAGGGATTTTATAAACATACAACAAAATTGCAGGCAAGAGTCCCCATCAAGAACAACAAAAATAGGCTGGGGACTTGTTGCTAAAGGCACATGGCCTGCATAATTACATGAGAAAGCCCACTCGGCATGAGCATGGGCTGCATCATTTACTTCCCTCCTAGCTCAAACAAAACTAATAGAAGGCATAGCAGAAGATAGGAAACGAATGTCTTGCACCAGTCCTTCAATCAACCACAAAGGCTTTACATTTGGATCAATTATTTTGAGAATGCAATTCTTGGAATCGCTCTCAATCACAATATTTCCCCAACTAATTGCTGAAGCTTCTGCCACCAAGGGGTAACACCCTGGAATAATCAATGTTTTCTGCCCACACCAGATCCGCTCTATAGTCACAGGCTAACATGGCTAGAGCAACCTTTTGTTCAGATACTACAGCATCACAATCAATTTTGATATTACATGTGTGGGGTTAGCTGCATTTTGCTCTTGACTTGGCCTGTTGTGGTGATGGGACATTCTTCCCTCCCCCTTGAATTCTCTAAATCTTCTTAGAATAGAATTCCTTAGCTCATCAAGGTTAGGCTCAATTTGCTGAAACACTTTTTTTGTTTCTAACTCTCCACACTGCCTTCATAATTAAGGTTGCCATCAGAGTGAAATCTCTTTTTGAAACCTGCTGAAGTAACACTTGGGAGTCCTTTATGGAATTTAAGGATAGCTCGTCAACATGTGCTCCCCAACAAATCCCAAACCATAAGGCTCTAACTAGAAGGCAGGCACCTTGAGAACAAATGTACACTGGATTCGTCTTCAATCTCACAAAGAGGGCATGAGGTTTCTACACTCTGCAACAAAGGATTCCTCTTCAATCCCACCATCTCTATATTTGTTTGTCCTTTGCCAAGAAGCTCTTTCTAGGATTATAAGTAGAGCAATGTCATTGAGAAGAATTAAGGGAGTAGAGGTTAGTAGGGGCAGCCCTGAAATTTCCCATTTGATATATGCTGACGACGTTGTATTATTCTGTAAAGCATCTGTAAGGGAGGTCTTAGCCATGATAAAATGCTTAGAGAAGTATTGTGAATGGTTGCGACAAGCTATAAACAAGGAAATACTGCAGGGTGGAAGCGAGGATCAGCTGGGAAAAGAATTACGGCACTTAGAAACTGGGATAGTCTATGCCAGCCAAAGAAACATGGTGTCCTGGTGTTCAGAAGATTTAAGGATGTCAACATATCCATGCTTGAAAAACTAGGTTGGATTTTCCTTACTGAGCAGGATAAACTCTGCTCCCAAGTACTTAGAAGCAAATACAGGGTATGAAGGGATTGGCTTCGAAAACCACCCCCTTCAAATTGTTTTCCTGTATGGAAAGCAATTGAAAAGGCCAAATTATGTATACAAAAAGGGGTTTGCTTTTCTGTTGAATGGGAAGATCCATTGGTCCTGTGGCTTCAAGGATATTTGTTCCTAATCCAAGAGAAGAGGCTCAACAATTAAAATTTCTTAAGTGTTGCAGACTTGTTTGATGAAACAGAGAGAGAGAGAGAGAGTGTGATGTTCAAAAATTACAGACTCTTTTTGACGACGAATTCATAAATGCAATTTTGAAGATTCCCATCCCTATATCCCAAGGAAAAGACAGACTTGTGTGGGTGCATGAAAAAAGAGGCACCTTTACAGTGAAGACAGCTTGTGGTGTGAACCAAGGGCCCCTGTTTAATTAATCTCATATGAAAATTTGGAAAGCTGTAATAAGCATAAACAACTCTCTATAAGGCAGACTAAGGTATGTACTATGAAGTTTTTAAACAGATGATCACGTTCACGGTTCACCCATAAAGTGGGTCTCAATGGTTCCATTAAGCATGTTATAACTTATAAACACGCATGTCCATGCCATCCTCAGTGAAGTACATGATTTTGACCTTGCAACTGAGAAAGCGAGAGGACTTGTTAATGGAGAGCGAAGCATTGCACCCCAAGAACAAGGCTCTATCCCCTAAAATTTTCACCTCTAACATAATTTAACACATGCTATTTTCTTATATATAGCCATATATAATATTGACATCAAATTAGTCTCTAATTTATATTAGAAAAAGTTTGTATCTAGTCATTTCTAAAATATGAACTATCTTTTAATTATTACGGATTAGGATTAATATTCTTTAAACAGTTTAGTTCAAAAAATTTCGTTAAATAAATTAGATGTAGTTAGAGTATATTAATAGTTTTAAAAGTCATGAAATATACAATAAATTAAATATTTTAAATAATTAAAATTATAAACTTCACTTCATATGTTTAAACATATTTTTCATAGATGACTAATGAAATAAGGATCTGTAAATCCTAACCACGTAATCCACAATTGTCCTTTCTCTTAAACCAAAAAATAATATTAACATAATCTTCACATCTCTAATTTTCCAAACACAAAATTATAATAAAATTTTGTTTTTTGAAAAATAAAGGTTTTCATTAAAGAAATTTATTTATCTATTTCTAGGAATATATTTCTTGAATATGTTGTAATGATACACTAATATTATCAGAGTAATATGAAAAAAAAAAATCCACTTTTATATAAACTTATATATTTTTAGAAATATATGCATTGAGTACATTTGGTTTAATGAACTATATATATGATATAAGTGTAATAAGAGGAAAATAGTAATGCAGTATCATTGTGAGCCGGGCCCCTGCTCTTGCACTTACTCTCATGTGGTCATTTTTCAACATCATTTTCCAAAAGATTTGAGCACTTTTGAATTATGATTACTTTAGAATTATTGTAAACTCTTTAATTACCCTTATTTGATGGGATTCATATCCCGTGCAATACCTAGGGTATTGCACGGGGTGCAATACCTCAAATCCTAGCCTTCCATTTAATCTAATGGCTCTAAAACAGCTCCACGTCATCAATCCGCGTGACTTAGAAAACAAATTTTAAAAATTCACTCTCATTCATTCTTTCTCTCTACTTCCTTTTTTCTGTTCATCTCTCTCTTTGCAACTCTTCACTCCTCTGTTCTCCACTTCTCTCTAAATTTCAGAATTTTCAAAAAATCCCTTAGTCACTGTTGCCGCTACCACTATCGTGCCAAACCACCATCATCGCACGGACCAAGTCTCGAACCAGTCACCATTGCGCCACCCACAAGCTACTGTTGCGGCCTTTCTCTCCCCCAACGATCTATCAACCCCTGCTACGCCTTTGCTTGCTCCACTGCCTAGCATCTTCAAACTGCATCGCCAGCATAGTCACTTCTCAATAAGTTTTCTCTCTGATTTTTCATATATATTAGGAACACGAAAGAAAATAATTATAATTTGACATTGCAATCTTTTCGATTTTTTTTTTAGTTAGTTATGAGCTTAGGGATTAGGGATTGAAATCAGATGGTGGGTTTTTTGGCTGTGGGATTTGTGGGTTCTTTTAATTTGGGTCTTGTTTCTTTGTAAAGTTGTGATTTTTTTTTTCTTTCCCATGGTGGTGATTTGTACTAAGAGCCAAGAAATTTTTGATGGGTATATTGTTTTGCTCGGTATTATGGGTTGGGTTATTTATTTATGAACTTGAACAGAATTTTAATGCTTCTTCATTGTTGAACTTGAAAGGCATTATGAGTACCTTTATTTAACTTAAGTTGGACATATAGGTGATATATATGGACAATTTAGAGACTTGATTTTTTTTAGTAGGGTATTGCAAAGAAGATTAGGCATATCAAAATCTGCTGGTGATTAGAATAATTCATTATTACAAAACTTGCATCAATGTGAAGTTCTAAATTTATACAGCACTTTAATGTGTTCATTTGCAGTTAGATGGCATTAGATTTGATGATGGAGAGTCTCCATTAGAGACCTCTCAAAGTTGAAAAGGTAGATTTTGCTGTGCACAGGTAATGTAGCATTAGTGGAATGCTTACCTTTTGTACTTGTTGGTTGATATCTTGCTAGTAGTAATCTGGGTTGGTTTTGATGTAGCTTGTTGGAAAGCTACAGTAAGAGCTAAAGACCATGGGTGTGATTCTTGTTGCAGTGATACTAGGCAATTTGACATTGGTAGTAAACAAAAGGTAATAAAGACAGATGCAATTTGACAATGGTAGTAAACAATAGGTACTATAGACTGATGCCTTTTAGTGTGTCATTAAATATTCATAATATGCTTTGATTTACAGCATTTTGTGGTAATGTGCTCTCAATTTGTGGTAATACTTGAAATTGATAGCACTAAAACCTTGTAATGTAGGTTTGATAGTTCATGTACAGGCAAAATTGGTTGTTTCTTTGCTAAGTTCAGTGTATTCATTGGCTAGCTATGCTAGCTCTTGATATAAATCCCCCCCTCCAAGTCTGTTCATCATCTTAATGGTAGTATTCTTGTTTTTCTTAGCATTGTTTCAACTTTTCAATATTATCTTCTATGTAGTCCGAATTTGAAAGAATTATTGCACTGAGTCACAATACTAAAGGTTGCTAATTTTTTATATCCACAATGCAGATGATTTCTTGGATGCAATTGAGTGCTAAACCTGTTTTCTGAATTGGTGGCTCAATAATCTCAGCATGGTTTCGTAAAGGCTGGCACTGACGGGCTACCATAGTCAAGCCACTTGAGATCGATGAAGAATATGATCTTGAAGCAAACACATTTTTTTTCCCTCTTTTCTTAGTGTGGATATTATATATTCTACTAGGGGAAAATTTGGTCTTGTAATCAAAGTCTATATTTCAATAGAACTCTTGTTATCTTGTTATTTGGCCTTGTAATTAAAGTATACATTTCAATGGAATTTGTACTCTTTTGGAACAAATTTTTTTTTTTTTTTTTTATGTGTTTGTTTTAATATTGCATTTGTCACTAAATTGGTTACTCAATTATCTGCTATCTATTGATTTTGATGAAAAAAAGTTTTCAAGAAAAGTCTCTTATCATCCTTTTTTATGAAATCAAAACTACCATAATTGGCTAATGGCTTGGTAACATTTCAAAAGATAACTCATAAAAATCATCACAAATATTGAAATATCAAGAAAAGAAGAATTGCATTTTATTACATTCTCTTTGGTTTGTACTATACATCATTGTAATGGTTTTTGTATACATAAACGAGGACACTCAACTACTCTAGTGTCAAAATTGGATAAGACAACATAATACTCAAGCAAGTCTTTTTTGTCACAATACATGTTTCAAAGTAAAAAGAAGTTCACTCATGTCAAGTCTAAAACTTTAATAAAACTGAAAATTAGTCTTGCTAACGTCAAGATATCAATCCATAATGAATGCTTCAAAACCTTTTCTGGCAATATAGCTTGGCTGGATCTCTATGCTCTATCATCCTGCAACGTTGAAAAACAAATTTCAATCAATACAGTAACATCTTAGAAGACCAATCCTCAATTTACTTGCAAAAACCTTATATGATTCATTGGTTTCAAGTGAAATAGACCAACAATTTGACTGGAACTTGAAACATAATTGCTATATATAAGCACTGTTCTATTGCCCCACACAATTGACAACCCAAACCTTTTGAAATCAGAACAGCCCTTATTTAAAGCTTGGCTAAAAACATATTGCAAATACCATGACAAAGGCAACCCAATAGAAGAAAAACTACATCTACCATAATTCAGTAATTTATCTATAATTTACTGCAATTAGAGCAAAAGTAAGCCTAGCTGCTGTATACTTGAACATATGCACCCCATCGGGTAGTTACAACTTGAACCAACCAAGTGATGTAAGAATACTGCCAACTTATACTAAAATTTGTAGTGGCACCTGAAGCAACTAAGACAATGCATATCTCTGCAGAATTAACATCTGAAGAACTAAGGAGGCAATATTAACATGATAAATTCTAATATTAGATAGAAAAATATTCTATTTGCCAACAAATGGTATTTTCACAAACTTCACAATATCAGGTAGTTGAACAGGAATAATAGAAGAAACAGCCTTGTTTATGAGCACATCCTTGGCAAAATCAAGACCAAGTATGACACTTGCACATATATGAAGCCTTCCTCATCAGATTGAATTTGGGTGTTATTAGGAGTTAGTAGAAATGACAGAACTATTAACAAATTAATGTGTGAAATTAATAAGAAAAACTCAGAAGACAAGTTTTCAAAGGAAAACCAAGAACCCAAAAACTCAAATTACAGCGATCTTCTCTTGAAGAAACTATGAGAGCAACACGTAGAAAAAAAAAATCTAATTTGTATTACTTGGCTCAGTGACATCAACTACGGACTAAAATTCTTCATTTTTTCCATCCTAATCCACACCATCAAATAGAAAAACCAACAAGTGAAACTTAAACAAATATAAATAAATAAATAACCTAACCCATAATAGGGTAAAACAATATACCCATAAACAATTTCTTGGCTCTTAGTACAAATCAACACCATGAAAATGAAGAAATTAAAAAAAAAAAAAAAAAAAAATCACAACTTTATAAAAAAAACAAGACCCAGATTAAAAGAACCCATAAATCTCATAGCCAAAAGACCCACCATCTGATTTCAATCCCTAAACTCATAACCAACTAAAATAAATAAAAGAAAAATTGCAATATCAATTTTTTTTTTTTTTTGTGTTCCCAATATTTTATGAAAAGTCAGAGAGAAAGAACTTACTGGGAAGTGATTGTGCTAGCGGCGCAGTTTGGAGATGCTAGGCAGTGGAGCAGGCGAAGGCGTAGCAGAAGTTGATAGATCGTTGGGGGAGAGAAAGACCGCAACGGTGGGTGGCGCAATGGTGGTTTGAGACTTGGTCCATGTGATGATGGTGGTTTGACGCAAGAGTGGTAGCAACAACAACAATGGGATTTTTTTAAAAATTTTGAAATTTAGAGAGAAGTAGAGAACAGAGGAGTGGACTGAGAAGTGAAGAGTTGCAGAGAGAGATATGAACAGAAAAGAAAAAAAAAAAAAAAAAAAAAAGAGAAAAAGAATGAATGAGAGTGAATTTTTAAATTTTGTTTTCTAAGTCACGCGGATTGATGACGTGGAGTTGTTTTAGAGCCGTTGGATTGAATGGAAGGCTAGGATTTGAGGTATTGCACCCCGTGCAATACCCTAGGTATTGCATGGGATATGAATCCTATTTGATGTATTTCAAGCTCATCAATGGGGCCGGGAACCGAAGATTATTAACGGGTATAAAATGAGATGTCTACAATCATTAACATTGTAGTACAAAAACTAAAGGCTCATTACATTTTTTGCTGAGATAGAGGCTCATTACTTAAATTTAACACACACACACAAAATAAGTTCAAAACTTTAAACCTGTAACACAATACCCCATAGCTTTTTAGGGGGGTTCAATTTTTTTTTTCATCTCCTAAGTAGGCTATAGGATAAAAAACTGAACTAGTTGCAATCCTACCATCAAAGAGTAAGTGCTATAATTGCACTAGGTAAGTAACTACATAAAATGTACATATTATAATTTTTTAAACAAGATTTTTTAGTATGAATAATATAGTTATATTGAAATGATGAACTAAGGTTGTCAATTCATAGCTGACTCTAAATCTTTTTGGGGCTAAAGTTTTGTTTTTTGTTGTTGTTGTAGTAGAATGTGTGAAATTTTCAAATAGTGTGAAAAAGAGGTTTTATAAACCGTCTTATAAGATGTTATTGCCTATCATAGTAAATTTTGTGGGAAAAATGCTCTGATACTCCTTGAACTTTAAGGTAGTGACCCAAAGACCACTTGAACTTTTATTTTAGCCAATTTACTTTATAAACTTTATATATCTGCCAGATTAGGACCTCTATTAGTCAGCTATTAACAAACTAATGGTTAAATCCATGTGAGAGTCATGTGAACTTTAAAAAAAATATATAATCCCATGAATCTGACTGTCCTACTTGAGAATGCTTCACAATCATCCTCTTCCCCATAGAGTCCAAGAATGTTCTTTTGTGTAATTTCTATTCTTAATTAATCGTATTGGTTTACGGTTAATATCTCATTCAAAGCCAAAGAAGAATTAGAGACGAAGACTAAGAAAATGATGCTCACATAAACTTTGGTGCCGGAGAGGAATGGTGATTGCGCACAGAAGGACAAAGAACTTGGGTGTTGGAGATCGGGTTTAGATGGACTTACCACATCGTTTTTGTGTTATTGGAATTCTGGGTTATTTTTGTTTGGCAGGAGACATCAAAACATCTGTGGCTTCTCCTTGCACTTCTTTCCTTTAATCAATATATGCGGACATTTGGAATGTGCGAAATTTTGAACCAGTTTGCACCTGTCTCCTTTGCATATCTTTCCTTTAATTAAGGACAACTAATAATTTATAATTTGATGAGGCGTTCTACTGGGGGTCGATACATCAGGTTGTTGCATGTATTCAAATAAAGCTTTTTAAGAGTATGAAAGGTTGCCCAACCAGTCAGCCAAAGCTTCTATTCCATTGGGCATTTTGCCCAGTTAGCCATTACCTTAAAGTCCAAGGGTTGTTAGGGCATTTTGCCCAGCTATTGTATATAAACATTCTTACTAACATATATACAAACCTACAAATATTTTTTTTTTTTTGTTTTTTTAAATTTTTGGAATTAAAGGTCCATTCCTTGGAGCATATTGAAGCTGTTGAACTTACAAGTCATCTTCTGTCTTGGTATGTTAATTATGCAGGCTTTCATTTCTCTATCAACCTTTTTTCGTCCTTTTTTTTTTTTTTTTGTTTTTTTGTTTTTGCATTTGTTTGTGTGTACACACATTGGCATGCTTGCACTATAAGATTGTCCGGATTTAAGTTGATCTTGACTGGCTTAGTTCACATGCTCCAAGATGGTGTAAGCATGCTAAGTATAGGAATAAAAAGAAATATGGTATATTCCTTACTTTTTAAGCATAAATATAAGATCTCTTTTGAGGCATTGTGGAGGACCTTCCTGCATTTGATAAGAAGGGCTATTAATATTTAGAAAAAGGATGTAGATAAGAGAAAAGAAAGCTGATGGAGTAATTAAATATATCATAAGATCTTGTGCTTGAGGCACGGGTACTTTTGGCCTACTTGCTCGCTTACTCGCTTAGAAGCTTGCAACTTGAAACAATTTGGACAAATGTGCCCAGTCTTTTCACAAAAATGACAAACCCACAAAGGTCTATCATGCATCTTATCCTTAGGAAGGGTAGGATTCTTAGGCTTAGATTCTTTAGGATCCACCCTAATCTTCCTAGGAGGTGTAACTTCTAATGGTTTGACAATCTCACTCACTGGGGGCTCAGAAGAAGAAACAAAATTTGTGGAATGAGTCTTAGACGCTGAGATACTATCTTCAAAATCTAGACCAGTTTTGTCTAAGGGAGACTTCTGAATACTCAACATGTGTTCAAGTTTAGAACTAGCAAACCTATTTGTTTGTTGAAACACGCTTGCAACCATATTTAAAAGCATTTTGATTCTTTTTGCTTTTGTTTTTCTTTGCATATTTTTCTTTTTGAGCATAGCATGCATGGGAATATAAGAGAGAGAAAAAAAAAAAAATACACAATTATGTAAGTTTAAACATCACAATTTTGCTATGCCGAAGCACATAAATGTTATTCATGATTGGCGGGATTTAGTGGTGAGATGGTTATTTATGCATTTCTCTTAGGATTTTCTAGTCCTTCCCGTCAAAAAGAGTGATATGAGTGTTAAGTATAAGAGATTATTTAATCGTACTTATCACAAACACGAGCCACAAAGCTCACTTCCTTAGTTGTGCATTGAGATGCTCATCTAAGTTACAAGAGATACAAAGTTTATAAAACTTTGTTTCAATGGCCATCCAAGGTACACAAGTATCAATATATTTCAGATACAATATATCTTGTATATTTGGCTTGTTAGCCTGAGTATATACATATGTTAATGTTAATTATTATGTTTATGTGTGCATTTTAAAATAATGTTAGAATTAGCTAAAGTGCTCATAAAGAAACTAGTTTGTAACTCAATGTGATACATTTACAAATAAGCACAACTAAATGCATATTAAAATTTGAAAATATAAAATAGCTACTTATAAAATAAATATAAGTTTATTTGAAAAAAAATAAAAATTTGAATTCATTTAAACTGCTATCCATGAAATTTTCAATTTAATTTGTCCAACCACTATTTGTATAATAATAATAATAATAATAATAATAATAATAATAATAATAATAATAATAATAATAATATTGATAGCAAATGTTATTTATTTTCTTTTTTCCTTCTTATATATATTTTTTTTACTCTTCAACTTTTTCACTAATAATTCACTTGACATAGAAATTTAAAAATTATATGAAACACGTAGAGTAGAATTAGACTCCAATTGAAACTTTGATTGAATTTTCTCTCAATTTTGAGGTTATATATATATATATATATATATATATATATATATATATATATATATAGATGGGTTCAAGTTACACCTGGTGTAACTTGAAAGAGTTACACCTTTTCAAAACCATTGGATTTAAGTAAATCAAATGGTTAAAAAATGACCCTAATTATTACAAATATTTTTATTAAATTCTCATTAATTACCCTCCTTTGTTATCTTCTAAACCTATTTCTAAATCCAACAAAATTTAACATCTGACATTCTCTCTCTTTCTCTCTACCTTCTAAACCTACGTTTCTCTCTCTCTATCTCCTCCTCCATTGCTCCTCCACCATCGTTCCACTTCCACAGGTTGCCGGCAAAAAAAAAAAAAAAAAAAACCAAGCCGAACACTGTTTCTAATTTGATAACACGAAACAAATTGAAATGGGGCAGTGTCCAATGATTAGTTCTCCATGTTAGTATTTCTATATCCATTTCAACACTCTGTTACAAATATTAGTACTGTTTTGTAATGTGGTTGAATTATTTTGGGGTTTTCATTTTTGGGCGATAAATGCGGCTTGCTTTTCTTGTTTGGTAAGAACTTTGAGCGAGCCACAAGGATAGTAGATCAAAGAGGTGTCAAGAGGATTTCTGGCGAGCCTAGCGGGCGGTTCATCTCTCAGGTGAAGATTATTTCTTTACTTGCATACACGTTTTGTTACCTTAAAGATAGACATGCTTACGAAATTGACAACTAGATGGTTCGATCCAGATCAGAACAAGCATCCGCATCATGAAGTTGTCTTAAGGTTAAATTTTGTTTAGACATTTTTTTCATTTTGTGAATCTGGAACTATAGCTGATTCTAGGGAATTTCAAGTCCAAAAGTTGAAAATTTTCAATATTTTTTTCATGCATTTATCAATTTGGGTGAAATTATAAAGAAAATATTTACAAATTTAGATGACATTAGCTAAGTAATGAGAAATTTGAAGAAGCTGGATTAGCCAAAAGTTGCCAATTTGGTAGTTGAGGCCAAGATGGATTGGGTTGAAGAAACATGTTAATTTTGACCAGGTAATGAGGAAGATGAAATCTAAAACTGTTTCTCCACTTATTTGGTCTGGTTAGGTTGTGGGAGAATCACGGAGGAAGGAGGAATATTTCTGCTTTGCTGAATGCTATTGTGCATGTTATTCGTTCTTCTATGACATTGTAAATAGAGGGGAACAACTATGTGTAAGATCATCATTCTTGCTTATCCATTAAATTATGAAGTCAAATCCTTTAACCTTTCCTTTTCTTTTTGCAACAAGTTTCTTGTATTTATTTCATTTTCTTTTTTACTTGCTTCTTACAGTGTAAGCATCAATTAGCTACAAGACTAGCTGCATCCTTGGGAGCTTGCATTGAAGTTAAGGTGTTTGATGAGAAGTTAGCTCTATTGCTATCAAAACTCTGAAATCTTTTGGTGTTGATTTTGGAGAGAGATATGATATTAAAGTACCAGGAAAGAAGATTCTGAATTGGATCAATCATCAAAGCATTGAAAGTTCCATATCATTCTGAGTTTGTCCTGAGTTTCCATCAATTGTTGTTTGTGTTACTCTTCATCTAATTCCGTTGAAGGACAGTTACGCTAATAATGATAAGTACGGTTCTCTTCGTGATGATATAATCGATTGTCTTTGTGATATCCACATTTTTACCAATAGTCGTAAGCGACGTCTCATGGTTAGGGGGGAGGGGGTTTATGCTTTGAAGTGTGATCATCTGTGGTTTCACAGAAAACCTCACAGCAGATTACAGAGGGATTTCAGAGACTTGATATATTTACACATGATTCAAATAGAAGGGCCAACACCATTGTGTATTTGTATCTTTTATTGTAAGTTACATCACCTGCATTACTTGCTCCATTACCTGCTTATTTTAAGTCATTTCAGGATGAAGATAAAAGCCTCCTCAAAGTTATTGTTTTGAAAAAGTGCCCCCATAATTATGTCAATGAATTCATTGTGCATTTGTAGCTTTTATTGTATTATAATATCTGAAATTAATTATAAATTAAGGAGAAATACTATCTGGTGCTATAACACCATTCCACTTAGCACTGGGCAACCCTGGCCACAAGGAACAAGCAATAACACATAAAATTGAAGAAACTCCATATATATACACATGATTCAAACAGAAGGGCCAACACCATTGTGTATTTGTATCTTTTATTGTAAGCTACATCCCCTACATTACTTGCTCCATTACCTGCTTATTTTAAGCCATTTCAAGATGAAGATAAAAGCCTCCTCAAAGTTATTGTTCTGAAAAAGTGCCCCTATCACCTACAGTGCTTGTTCCTTGTGGCCAGGGTTGCCCAGTGCTAAGTGGAATGGTGTTATAGCACTGGATAGTATTTCTCCTTAATTTATAATTAATTTCAGATATTATAATACAATAAAAGCTACAAATGCACAATGAATTCATTGACATAATTATGAGGGCACTTTTTCAGAACAATAACTTTGAGGAGGCTTTTATCTTCATCCTGAAATGACTTAAAATAAGCAGGTAATGGAGCAAGTAATGCAGGTGATGTAGCTTACAATAAAAGATACAAATACACAATGGTGTTGGCCCTTCTGTTTGAATCATGTGTAAATATATCAAGTCTCTGAAATCCCTCTGTAATCTGCTGTGAGATTTTTTGTGAAACCACAGATGATCACACTTCAAAGCATAACCCCCCCCCCCCCCCCTAACCATGAGACGTTGCTTACGACTATTGGTAAATATGCGGATATCACAAAGACAATCGATTATATCATCACGAAGAGAACCATACTTATCATTATTAGCGTAACTGTCCTTCAACGGAATTAGATGAAGAGAAACACAAACAACAATTGATGGAAACTCAGGACCAACCCAGAATGATATGGAACTTTCAATGCTTTGATGATTGATCCAATTCAGAATCTTCTTTCCTGGTACTTTAATATCATATCTCTCTCCAAAATCAACACCAAAAGATTTCAAAGTTTTGATAGCAATAGAGCTAACTTCTCATCAGACACCTTAACTTCAATACAAGCTCCCAAGGATGCAGCTAGTCTTGTAGCTAATTGATGCTTACACTGTAAGAAACAGGTAAAAAAGAAAATGAATTAAATACAAGAAACTTGTTGCAAAAAGAAAAGGAAAGGTTAAAGGATTTGACTTCATAATTTAATGGATAAGCAAGAATGATGATCTTACACATAGTTGTTCCCCTCTATTTAAAATGTCATAGAAGAACGAATAACATGCACAATAGCATTCAGCAAAGCAGAAATATTCCCCCTTCCTCCGTGATTCTCCCACAACCTAACCAGACCAAATAAGTGGAGAAACAGTTTTAGATTTCATCTTCCTCATTACCTGGTCAAAATTAACATGTTTCTTCAACCCAATCCATCTTGGCCTCAACTACCAAATTGGCAACTTTTGGCTAATCCAGCTTTTTCAAATTTCTCATTACTTAGCTGATGTCATCTAAATTTCTAAATATTTTCTTTATAATTTCACCCAGATTGATAAATGCATGAAAAAAATATTGAAAATTTTCAAACTTTTGGACTTGAAATTCCCTAGAATCAGCTAGAGTTCCAGATTCACAAAATGAAAAAAAATGTCTAAACAAAATTTAACCTTAAGACAACTTCATGATGCGGATGCTTGTTTTGATCTGGATCAAACCATCTAGTTGTCAATTTCGTAAGCATGTCTATCTTTAAGGTAACAAAACGTGTATGCAAGTAAAGAAATAATCTTCACCTGAGAGATGAACCGCCCGCTAGGCTCGCCAGAAATCCTCTTGACACCTCTTTGATCTACTATCCTTGTGGCTCGCTCAAAGTTCTTACCAAACAAGAAAAGCAAGCCGCATTTATCGCCCAAAAATGAAAACCCCAAAATAATTCAACCACATTACAAAACAGTACTAATATTTGCAACAGAGTGTTGAAATGGATATAGAAATACTAACATGGAGAGCTGATCATTGGACACTGCCCCATTTCAATTTGTTTTGTGCTATCAAATTAGAAATAGTGTTCGATTGGCTTGGTTTTTTTTTTTTTTTTTTTTTTTTTTGCCGGCAACATGTGGTAGTGGAACGATGGTGGAGGAGCAATGGAGGAGGAGATAGAGAGAGAGAAATGTAGGTTTAGAGAGAGAGAGAGAGAGAGAGAGAGAGAGAGAGAAAGAGAGAATGTCAGAGGTTAAATTTTGTTGGGTTTAGAAATATGTTTAGAAAATAATAAATAAGGGTAATTAATGAGATTTTAATAAAAATACCGTTGGATTTACTTAAATCCAATGGTTTAAAAAAGGTGTAACTCTTTCAAGTTACACTATATAGACACACTGATTCGTTTGAGAATTATTAATCCGAATTAAGAGGCAGACATATTACGTATTACAGGTGTTTGACTTAGTTCTCTTCTTTTTTGAAAAAGTTTTGACTTCTTTAGTTCTGAACACCGCAAAACGTGTATACAAGTAAAATAAGGACAATTAATGACTCAATGAGCAACCCAACCACTCCCAAGAAAATAAAATCTTTTAGTTTAAATAAACTTCTATATTTTATCTCATTAAAAAAAAAAAAATCTTCTATATTTTTAGAAATATATGTATTGAATTCACTTTGGTTTAGTGATATATATATATATATATATATATATTGTTTTTGAGGAAAAATGAAATATATATGGTATAAAAGTAATAAGTGAAAAATAACAATGTTGTAGTACAAAACTTAAAAGCAATTACACCAGCCTTTGTAAAACTTTGCAAGATACAAAAAAAATAACAAATTTTACACATTTTACCTCAAAAATCTTTCACGTCAGTCAAGCTAAAGTTGTCTAAATATCAAAAGTTGCTACAGTAATCGTGTATATTTACATGGTTACTGTTCATTTACATTTTATATTTTATTATTTTTTCTCTCTCCACATATCTGATCTCTCTCTTCACTTTCCCTTCAAATCTGAACTCTTTTATTTATATGTTGGCGCGTGTTAAAGTTGGTGGGCCATGTGTAAGTGTGAAATAATAAAAAAAATGTTATTTAAATAAAAGAGTGTGTAGAATAGACAAATTGATGTGAGTGTTTTGTAAAAGTAGGTGTATAAAATAAAAAAAGTATGTTTTTTTTTTTTTTTTTTTGTGTGCAAAATATACAAAATTTTTACATCCACTGATGCGGATGCTCTAAGAGTCGTTACTTAAACTTTCACACAAATATATAATAAGTTTGAAACTTTAAATTCCTGTACTAAAATATTCCACAATTTTCTTGGGGGTTTCAATCATTTTTCTCCTAAGAAAGTGAGAGTATAAAAAAGCAAAACGAGTTGCAATCCTATAGTCAACCTAGCTAGAAGTATTATAATAGCACCAGGTAAGTAACTATATAAAATGTATATATTATAATTTTTAAAATATTTTTTAGTTTGATATAATATAGTTTTATAAAATTTAATAATTTTAATTTAGTATATTAGTTTACGTATATTCAGATGCTAATGTTTATGATTATGTATATGTATGTTTGTGTTGTTTAGCAACATAAGTAGTTCTAAGATGCGATGGAGAGTGACACATCCAATGCACTGTTCTCACAAGATTTCCTAATCATCTTCCGGTCGATGAATTTTGTTAGAAATAAGCACAACAACTTTTATTGACCATTAACAACAAATGAGAAAATGAGACCAAATGTGATTTATAAAGCATACAAAGTAGTGTGGGTCCCTTCGAAATTCCAATCAGAACCTCAAAAATGTAGATTGGTTCCTAAACCATTGTGAAGTTGACCCAAAAATAATTATTTCTAGAGACCTAGTTAGAACCATAACTATGGTTCCAAAGGTGAAAAGGCATCAACAATATTTGAGGTGATGTGATCTATCTATCTTCATCACTTGTCCAAGTTCCGATGATGCCTCAAAACCATGAAAATAATTGTAAAAGGTACTATATCATTTTGGAGCCATCTTTTGTTTTTGTTTTTGTTTTTGTTTTTGTTTTTTGCTTGATAAATACTTTATTACTCAACCCAAAAAAGGGAAGAAACAAAAGAATTGGGCCAAATTCCATTTCTATCCAAAGTTCGCAAAATTGAAGAAGGCAGATTTAAGATGCGAACCAGCCCAGTCCAGCTTATAGGATAATGGCCTTAACAACATTCTTGTTAATGCTCTTATCTGCTAGAAGCTTACCTACAAGCCCTGATGTTGCAAAAGTCTAAAGAAAGCACACACGATGATTTCTTGGTGGAACAGAAACTAAACTATTAGCTTCTGGTAGTAAACATCGAATCCACAAGGAGATAAACTGGAATCCACTAGAGAAAGAATTTGACAAAAAGTCTGTGTTTATTGATAATAGTATAATTTGCCTTTGATGGCTACAAAACATATAAATACTGAGAAAAACATCTAAAACCCTAATTCGCACTAATTACGCGATTAGGTGACAAAATACTGAAATTTACCAAAAAGGGAAAAATTGAGTTAAATGCTTGGTAAAGGCATTAAACCTTTATTCCAATCCTGGAGTTGCTCATAATTCTAATAAGAATAATAACTCCAATGCTAGAGTTGCATCTAAAAGGTTTTGGATGTAAAAGGCTCAATCTAATTGAGTCTTTCTAACATGGTCATTGTGCTTCATCTCTTCACTCTTTGTGACTATTCTTCTTTGTTGTTTTGTTTTCTTTGTTCTTAGGATTTGCATTGCATAACATTCATGCATTTCATGATAGGTTGTTTTTGTTATTCTTTTTAAAAATAAAAAATAAAAAAATGGTGGAAAATGAAGGAAAAATGTGTTTTGCATTATTTTTCTTGGATTTGTAATCAAGGCTGGCCATATTATCTTTACATAACATGTTTATGTATGTTGTTTAGCTTGGATGAGCTTATTTTACTGCACCTTGCTAGTTTTAGCTTTGTAGTGCATGTTGTGCGGGAGTTGTTTATAGTTTTTTATCACGTGATCTTGATCTTGAAGTCACATGCTTTTGATTGTAAGGACTAAAAAATCCTAAGAGAAAGGCATAAATAACCATCTCACCACTGTTTACTAGCCAATCATGAACACCTTAGTGCATATCATATGATTTTGTACTCGAGAAAGTGTAGCACATGCACAAAAAGAACATAAAGTGTAACCTCAGTTTAAATAATAAAATTGATATATACATTATTAGGCTATAATAAATTCAAAATTAAATAAAAATGGTGTGTACATTATGAGGCAAAACAAGAAACTTACATGATTGTAAGCTTGTTTTCTAGGAGATGTGAGAGTAATATGATGTACCTCTTTAGGTGATAGTCACTTTCAAACTTATGTGATGAATTTTGTAGAATTTGTGATTAATCACTATTTACTTATCATCTCACATGTATTTCATGCTATTGCTAGTTGCACACACTACACAAGTTATTCTTTGCTAAACTTAGTACATGATATTGTGTGTGATCTTGTTGTGGCCATCCAAGATTAAAAGTTCCTTGATTTTAATGCAAAATTTGTTTAATGTTTGAGCTTTAAGGACAAATTGAGTGAAAATCCTTTTTTTGGAAGATCTAGGTTGAATTCAAATTTTTTTGAAAAACTTTTTATCTCATACTCATGCATTTTATTCATAAAACAATGTGCTTTGAGTAGTTTCCGCATTAAAATGCTTTGTTTTTCAAAAAATTTTTTTTCTAGATTTTCAATTGATCGAACCTGTTGCTCGACTGATCGAAAATGCGATAAAAATTAAGGTTTGAATCTGCCTAGCTCGATTGATGCTGGATCGATTGAAACTGCCTTTTTGATCGATCAAATCTATTTTTCGATTGATTGAAATTCAGTTTGAAGGTGTTTTAAAAAAAGGTTTTCTCACGTATTCTTCATTGCTTTTAAAACACTCTCTTGACTGTTCCTCTTCGATCGATCCAATCCAAGCCAAATTTGTCATTTTCTTCCTAATTTTTCTTAAGGGTTTTTGTCTTCTTGTGCTAGTAAGTCTCTTTTACCCTTTCTATTTTAGTTTATTCACATTTTTCATGCATTTTACATAAGAATTTCGAACCTAATATTTTTGGGATTTTTTATTTTAGGGTTGTTTTTAATCATATTTGACCAATGGGTTTTTGTTCTTAGATGTTGTAAACATGTTTCCCATGCATTAATTTGATGATTTGAGATCAATTGAAATTTCTAGGGCTTGAAACTTTGAAAATTTTGGGTTTTTGTTCTAAAACTCTATGTTCAAGTCAATTGTTGGGTTATAATGTATAATTGAACAAATTTCATTGCATTAGGGCATGCATCATTTGTGCATTCATTTCATACATCATATAGATTGTTATTTTCTATATTTGTTTTGTCTAACCCTCTCTAATGCAGTCTGCTTTAGGTTTTCTTTCTTTTCTTCTACTTTGGTTTCCGTTTTTTTTTTTGGTTGTTGTTGTTGTTGTTGTTGTTGTTGTTGTTGTCTTTCTTCTCCAATCCTTAGCACCATGGTTAGGAAGACTAGAGCCAACAAGAAAACCACCACCACCCCCTTTACCCTGGCTGTCAATAGTGAGAGGTTTAGGTTTGAGAAAAACCCAAGAGACCTTTGAGAAGCTTAATATATTTAGGTCTATTTGGGCTGAGCGGAAAGTGATTTTAGATGAGCTTGATGGGGAGATTAGGAGGAATTTTGAGCGTAGGGGCTAGTTATCTCTTATGGATATAGAGTACCCTTTTTCGGCTGCCTTGATAAGAGAGTTCTATTCGAACCTCTCTGTCCACTCCGATGATTCCAACACTCACTACGTGATGAGTTGGATAAGGGGTGAAGAGTATGGCATTACTCCTTTAGTGGTGGCCTCTGCTCTTCGGGTACCTTTGGTATGACAGCTTGTCTACCCTTATTCTGAGACCCTTCCTCTTGATGACATTATGTCATATCTCAGCGGTACTTCCATTAGACGGGGTACTGATCCTTGCATCACTTCCCATAAGTTTATTGAGCTCAATTACTTGTTTTTTCGGATTTCTTGTTATTTGATTAGGCCTATCTGTTATTTGCACACCATTCCTATTGAGAGATGTGCTTTTTTGTATGCTTTTGTGATTGATGCTCTTATGTGTGTTCCGTCTCTTTTCATTCGTTCTTTAGTTGAGGTTCATAAGAGTAGTTCTAAGTCACATGGTCTTTTCTTCCCTTTTTTATACATCGAATTTTGTTACATTTAGGATTAGAGGAGTTTCCTGCTTCTGTGCCTGTCCATATTATAGTTCCCATAGGTGCCACCTTCCTTAGGCATAGAGCAGCTCAGATGAAAGCTAGCTTTAAACGCCCTCGAGTAGAGTCTTCCACAGGTGCTGCATCTCATCCTCCTTCTTCAGGTGACCCTACAGCTGAGAATTTTGTCGACCCCACTGCTGCTGTTGATCCTCCACCTTCTGCTTCGGGTGATTCATCCATTCGAAGTATGTTGGATATTGTCATGACCATTTAGGCGGTACATGGACAGCTTTTGGTGGATGTGCTCACGAAGCTTCAGGCATTACGTGCAGATTTGGCAAGTATTCAGCGGTCTTCTCCACCACCTCCTTTTGATGATGAGCCTTGATTACCCTTTGGCAATTTGTCATAAAAGGGGGGAGTACATATTGAGGGAGATAGGTGGAGATTTTGAGTTTTTGGAGCTTTAGAGCTTTAGATTATATCTAGGTGCTTCATGATGTATTTATTTTTTTACTTATGATGTATTTTATCTTGATGTATTTAATTTTATGGGTTGTATATGTTAGGGAGAGATACTTTGTTATATGTTTTTATTTCTATTATTATTTCTTGTTTCACATGTGCTACATTGGCTATTGATTTATATTATGAGGTTATTCATGATATATGTCATTTATTTTTTCTACTTTGTGAAATTAAGAATTTATTTTATTTTACTTGTATTTTCCACACATGCGTTTATGTGTTTATTGAGTGTTTTAGGAATATACAAGTTTATTCAGTCGTGCTGCTATTTACACTGACAACTGATAGATAGTAGTTAGGTTAAATTGTTTATTGGGCTGTTTTGTAACTTTGAGCATTTCAATTTTGTTATGTGTTTTGCAAGGATTGCCAAATAAGGAGTTTGTTAGGTTCTAAGACTTTAGGATTTAAATGTATTAGAAATTCAACTTGTAATGTGTTGGTAAACCATGATAAAAAAAATTTAGTCTAGATTTAGGCTGCTTAAAGTGTATTTATATGTAAAGTTGGAATTGAGTAATTGCAGAAAATTACTATTCAATTTCTGCAAGGCTCGATTGATAAAAAATTAGACTCGATCGATCGAACCTTGTGCAGATTGTTTTTTCTACAGAATTTCCAATTCAGCCCAAGCCCATATGACGTGTAGGGTTTTATGTATTGCTTCAAGTATAAAAGGAAAAACTCTAGCCACGTTTTAAAGGTTGTTGATATGCTCTGTGTGTGAATCTTCTGTGAAATCTAGAGGTGTTTACCTTCATACACACTTAAGGTTATCAAGATTAAGATTGATGTCAAGAACTTGATGTTCACTTCGGTTGTTGTTTCGAGAGCTTAAAGAAAGCACAAGTGGGAGTACTTGTGGTTGCTATGGATCAAGGAAAGAAGTAGTCCGTGGACTCGGAGTTGTCACGTTTTCGTGGTAGTAAATTTTCTACACGAGGTAGCAATAGGATGTTAGTGGTCTAAGTCTTATTGTAAAACTTCAATTCTTTCATAGTGGATTTGTTTTACCTTAAGGATAGCTAGGTTAAATCCCCCCTAGGTTTTTTACCGGTTTGTAAAACTTTAATTCTTTCATAGTAGATCTCTAAGCCATATTCATCAAATATCAACAATAAAATGAAAGTTAAAAGAGTAGGGAAGAATAATGCAAACACAAGATAACACCGCGATGTGTTATCGAAGGGGAAACTGAAGAACTCGGTGAAAAACCTCTCCGCCGCCCTCCAAGCAGTAAATCAATCCATTAGAGAATAAGTTGGAGTACACGAATAACAAAAGACCCTCCAAGCCTAGTCTACCCCATGTACTTGAGCCCTCTAAGCTCTTGCTACCAACTGACTTGACGAAGCCATGTCTTCTCTAGCTCTCCGGATCACGCAATTCAGCCCGATTGCATCCACCAAACAAATGGCTTCTTCCAATGCTTTCCAGTAGCACCAAAGCCTCACTTTACACTCAGGATGGGTGTGGTAAGTGTTTGGGCTATCAACCTCTCAAGGATTTGGATATGGAGAGGTAGGAGTTGAGGAAAACCACAATGGATTGTGTACAGGATTGTGGGTATGACAATCTCTACTCTCAAGGGTTATGGCTAGGGTTTTCTCTTTGAAAAGCACTCACATCAATATGTGGTAATGATAGTATATATAGTGTGGGTGAAGACATAGTGGAGCAGATATGCCAAAATTGCAAAACAGAATGTTTCGCGGGTATCTTGCGAGAAGGCCTTACTCGCGAAATACTTTCGAAAACTAGCTGTCATGACTCTTCGCATTCCTGTCATGTTCTGTGCACATGGCTTCACTTCGCGAGAAGTCTTCTTGTGAGCTATCCGCGAGAAGTCTTCTTGCGAGCTATCCGCGAAAACTCTTTTGATCTTCAATGTTATCTTGAGTCTTCACACACTCTCTCACACACAACCCATACAATGAAATCCCACATGAAATATAGGGTACATAAGATTAAAAAAAATTACAATCAAATTTAGCACGAAATTAAAGTCAACACAAATAGTTGTAGATAACAACTTTACAAGTTTTTTATATTTTTCATGAAAGTTGTGTTAAAACTTTTCTAATATGGTTTATTAACCATTACATAAAAACTCCCATTAATAGGACCCAATTATAAAAACTATGTTTTCAAAAATACAATTTTAATTATAATTGAGAATGATGAAAACAGAACAACATAGGTATTTAATCCGTATACACAATGGCTATCACTATTCCTTGGTTTGTTTTGGGTTCACTGTTTGACACGTGGCCAATACTTCCAAGTTGAACAATAAATTTAATTTGTCGTATCACGACTCGCATGTCCCTATGTGAGCGTTTGGATTGTGCTCAAAGTCATGTTTGCGTTTTGTACTTCACGTTTCAGACCTTTTTTTTTTTTTTTTCCAGGCGCTTTGTGCGGCTACTGTTCATAAACAATAGTCACATTTGTTGACTTTTTGTTTATGAACAGTGCACCCGTGCATTATTCACGAACCCACAAATTTCACTTTTCAACAAATTTTTCATTAAAAATGAGTCCCACGGCACTATTCACACATTTAAAAATTATTTTGCTACAGTGTTCTCAGTTTTCAGTTTTCAGTTTTCAATTTTCAGCTATATCCAAACGGACCCTATAGAGTGCTTAAGCTCCAGTGGCCATTGATACTACTCTAAGATATATGTGAGTGAAAGTGTCTTATATATCTACTTCATTTTTAAATGTAAAATAGGAATCTCTGAAGATGAATAAGAAAGTGAAGCCACAGTCTTCTTCAATATTTGCTTATGGTTACTGTCTCCTGTTCTTCTTCCTAGAATCGTTTGACATCTCAAACGCCCAAACTGCAACCACAGACCCTTCTGAAGGTACTACTCTCTCTCTCTCTTTGTATATTTTGTAATAAATTCTTCATTTCATTTCATTTCAATATACTGATATAACCTCTCAAATCTGTATATATGAATTGTAATAAACCAAATCTGTATAGAGTTGGCTCAATATGAAATTGCAGTAAAGCAAGCACATCACATGGGGTTTAATTTAAACGTTGGCAAAGCCAAATCTGTCCATTTTTATTCCTAGCTTTGTATGAGATATTAAGAGATTTTAGCAAGGACTCACTCATATAGAGAAGCTCGTAGTACATGTTTACCTGCACCGACATAAATTAACACACTTTAGTTCTCTCTCTTTTTCTCGCCTCTATTAGTGTTTCTACTTTCTAGCATGAAGTTTTGTTAGGATAATGAGTTATTTTCACTTCAAAATAAAACATGCAGTTTTTAAGACATCAATTTTTTTTTTTTTTCAAAATATAATTACTTTCGCACTAATAAATTGATAAATAAGTTCATTCAAACACACTAATTACATTATATTTTCTTAATCTTTGTTTTATTTTACTTCATATATGTACCTTAACGAAGAAACGTGGCATCTTCATGAGATGTGCTAGAGATTGATAGTTTTAATTTTTAATTTGATTGATATATTTTGGTGCGAACTTGATATCACGTCGTCAATTATTTGTTTCTTTAATTGCATCAACTTTTTTCTTTTCTCAAAACCTCCATGCAAAATGTATCAATTTATATGTTATGAATTTATTAATTTACCAAAATTTATTAATTTAATTTAAATTGAATGAAGTTTATTATAACTTATTGAGGACAAAGTGTATGAAATCATAAGGATATAAACGACCACTTTTCTTATTTTTAGTCACTACAAAAATCATACTAATTAAATGAAGAATTATGCACTAAATGGAATTTTACAAGATTTTAGCCCATATGTTGAGATTTTTAAATTCTTCTTTCACTACAGACAATGCTTAATTGTTTCGAGATTGAAATGCCTAGCTATTGAAAAATAAAAATATAAAACCTCATTTCATAGATGTTTATTTATTTATTTTCTTCCCGGTTAAACAATTCATTCTACGTTCAAAAAGTGAATGTTGATTTGAAAAATCTTATTAAGCATTTTGAACAAAATTCAAAGCAAATTATTCTTTGTCATCACCACCAACGCCTATGTATTGACAAGGCTTCCTCTATCGCATCACATTGGAATTATTTGAGCATGACAGTCAAACTTTTGAAAGATGGCATTGACATTTGTGACAACACATGACCAAAAAAATGAAAAGAAGTACTACTATAGTACATAATGCAATTTTTATCAAAGGCGGCGTGTTTAGTCAAACTTCATTCTTGTTAATTTCGTAGTTAAGACTTTAAGAATAAAGTAGCTTGAACTTATCCAAAAATAATAATAATAAACTAAGTAGCTTCCTTCTTTTTATTTTTTTTTTAATTAAGAATAAAGTAACTTCCTTTAACATTTTGATAGTTAAGAATTATTATTTATAATGTACATTTTCTGAAAAAAAAAAAAAAGTTGTCTAAGAGCATTTCCAATAGTTTAGGTAAAAGCAAAATAATCTCTATAATAGAGAGTGAAACCAAAAAATAGTCCCCCAACAGCTTCTTTAAAACTCAAAAAGTATTTTGCTAATGAACAGTCATTCTCCAAATCTGATGTGTTACTGTTCATTAGCAAAAGAATAAAACAGAATAAAAAATTAGCAAAGAAAGGATTGGGGATGGGGGTGTGGGGATATGTGTGTTAAAATATGAATAAATAATGAATGAAGAAATAATATTTAAATAAGATAGAGAAATAATAGAGAATCTTTTGGAAGATGTATTTGAAAAAGTAAGTAGGTAAAAGGTAAATGTCACTGTTCACTATCCAAACAGTACAAAAATATAGAGAAACTGTTGGAGATGCCCTAATGACATTATAAAAGAAAGAACATTTGTTTTTTTCTAAATGTAGCTAAGGAAACAAAAACAAGGGTCATCAAAGTCATTATATTTCTTAAAAAAAAAGAAAAAAAGAAGAAGAACTCTAACAAATAAATCTATTATTATTATATAGATTGAAAAAAAAATAGAAATATATGAATTGAGTAAAACTCAAAAGGAAAAAAAAAAGATAATTCATAATCAAATGATTCACTAATTGTCTATTAAAATTTAAACTATGAATTTGGCAACTTATTCCTTGACAAAAGATATGAAAGATATGATGAATATAGAACAAACACAGTCATAAATCAAATAGAAATAATAAAAAAAGATAATAGAACAATATTTGTAACTCTAGAGAGACAAATTAATTCTAGACAAATCCATTTTCACACCCAAATCTACACTCTCCTTGTGTGTCAAGTCTTAATTAGATTTCAATAAACAATTAATGGAGAATGGAGAGATTGCTATTTATTTATTTATATTTATTTTATTTGTTTACTTTTTTCCTTGATAAATAGTATGAGAGGAAAAGGCAATCACAGACATAACTTATGGGATGGATGTTATTACTCGTTAATAGTGCACTATCACTTGATAGGAGACTTTTAAAACTGTTGTTTTGGTGAAATATTTAACGTGCTTTAGCCTTAAGGATTATCCAAAATAGATCTTGGGCTACATAGAAAAAAAAAAAAAAAAAAAAAGGTGTACTGGGCCTTGGCCATCTATAGTTTTATACTAGATTTGGGCCTTGGCCATATATTATATACTAGATTTGGTCAGGTCCTTTTGCAAGAAATTTTGAATTTGAATTTTGGTTTTTTTGGTTTTTTTTTTTAATTATTTATTACATCAAAGTGTATTTTAGAATTTGGAACGTCTTTATATTTTGGTCATATCATTTGAGTATGTGATAGTGATGTGATGATATTGAGAGTTGTGTTACAGTAAGGGCATTGAACTCAGTATTCCAACAATGGGATGCACAAGTAGTGGCATTATGGAACATAAGTGGAGATCCATGTAGCGGAACTGCCATAAATGGTACTGATTTGGAGGACCCAATGAATAACCCATCTATCAAATGTGACTGTACTTACAGCAATAGTACCATCTGCCATATTACACAGTTGTATGCCTCTCTCTCCCTCTCTCTAATAATAGGACATGAAAAGGGAATAAATGCTAATTTGCATTTTAATCACCAAATTCCATCCATAAATTAGCCTTGGGTCTAATGTTCCAGTGTAATGGACCCCACATGATGCAGACAAGTCACAAGTTTTGGACACGTGTTCTTGTCCTGTGCCCTAGACCCAATACATGTCCAAATATCTTACCTTCTTCTGCCTATTTCTCTAATCCAAACTTCCATTCATGGGCAATTAACAGTTATTTGTTATAGTGTAACCAAGGAAATGGACTTCATTTTTCCATTTGAGATTCACACATATGGGCAGTTAAGAATTAAGATTTACTCAAACTCTGATAGTAGATTGTAGAGTATATTGTCTCTTTCCATGTTGACCCCTTGAGATATATCACTACAAATTCAGTTCCTGGAAAGCTAAAACATATTCAATTCTCTTAGAGAGGCCATGAAAAAATGTTTGGGTGCCATCGCCCATCAATAATGTTACACCTCAAGAGATTCTCACTCAACATTGAAGAGTGGAGACAAGTCTCCTAAGTCCTAATAGATACATAGTTCCCTACTTTCATTCCTCATTTCTTCTTAGGCCCAACCCTCCTCCTTAGTATTCTAAGGGATTTAATTCACATTTTACCACCAGTTTAAACTTTTGTGGGACAAAGGGTAGTTTACTATGGTATCAGAATGGATACTCTTGGATTTGAGTCTTGTCTCACTATACCTTGCATTTAAAAGGTATTCAATATGCTGGATCCTATTTATTGAAGGCAATTTTGAGTCCATATGTAAACTGATTTTTTGGCTTAAAACAAGTGGGAGAAGGGGGATTTGAACCCAACTTCTCCTCGTGAGAGAGAATCGATAGAGTCACTGAGCCATAAATCTCTTGGCACGTGATGGGATTGTTAGGATAATGGTTAAGTGATTAGATTCACCATTTTTCAATCAATTTAAACTTCTGGAATAAGTTGTAGTCTATCACATACTAACCTTAACATATCTTTTTGAATGCATATCATTTTCTTTACTTATTGCAAGCTTGCTGTTCTTATATTTTTCCAGGAGAGTGTATGCCTTGAATAAACGAGGAGTGCTTCCAGAAGAACTTGTGGCTTTGAAATTTCTTACCTTCTTGTATGGATTTCTTCACTCTCTGCATTTGATTTATGATGGTTAACTCATTTTTTCTATGTCTTTTTTAAGGTGGGGAAAGAAACTTATTGTTTATTAGATTGTTAAAATTTTCATTTGAATGAGAGATTTAGATTTAAAGATGATAATTTTGTTCTACATCTGTAGGAAGATTGATCGAAATTTCTTCACGGGCCCCTTGCCTACCTTTATTGGAAATTTATCTGCATTGCAGTTATTGTAAGTATTGAAAGAAGGCATATATATAGTTCAAACTTTGAAGCAAATATTTGACTTTATGCTTGTCATCTATTAGAGTAGGTTCACGTTTCTGGAGTGACTAAGGTAACATAAGGACATTGTTAAATTGTATTTATATTCAGTAAAAACAGGTGAAACATATCCAAATTATTAAGTGCAATATAAACTATCTGACCATGAATCATTTTGGTTCGGTAGAACCTTTGCTTGTGTCGTGGATGAATGCAAGTACCCATCATGTGGATGGAGAGAGGGAATGAAATGAAAGGCCTAAACCTTGCCTTCTATTTTATTTTAATAGTTGTTAAGAGGAGAATTAGTTCATATCTAATTTTCGAAGGCCTTCTGCATTACGAAAAGGGGTTATAGAGAGTTTCCCCAGCAAATGAATTTCAAATAATATGAATCTTCACAACAAAAAATTCAAGTAATTATCAAGGCTCCTCAAAATCCTCTGTTACCCTTGCTTCAAAGAGGTGAAACCTTACATGTAACAAGAATTATCATGCCTTAGCACTTCTATTGCTACCTTAGACAGTTACACATTAAGCCAGCAACGTATGCTGTCTTGGACATTTTTCATACCAAAATTCTTTTGTCCTTTCCAGTTATAATCTGTTTACTATTTGTTCATTTTAACAATTATTTCATTTTCTTAATTATGCTTTTTGATACTTCCATATAAGTATAATGTGATGTTATTTATAGAAATAATTGATCAACACTGGCGGGTAAATTATAAAGTATAATTGCTGAGAATATCTGGTTGTTGATTCGTAGATTTATTGTTTTTTTAACATTTTAGGTCAGTTGCCCACAATATGTTCTCTGGGACCGTCCCAAAGGAGCTTGGAAACCTGAAGGAGCTAAATATGCTGTAAGACACGAAAGCACCCTACAGTGAAACATCAATTATTCTGTGAAAAGAAAGCATCAATCAAAAGTTTTGTTTTGTAAATGCATGGCCTTATTTTGATGGAAGTTAATTGCTTCTCTGAATTCTATGGAATGAAGATTCATTTTAAAATCTTGCAAATAATATAATAGAAAGTAAAAGTGAGTTTTAGAACGGTTTCATTTTGCAAAAAATACTACCTGTTGTTATTGGTAATGACTTAACTGAAAATTCTTAAAAGGTAGCATTCTGGGCCTGGATACTAGCTACCCTTTCTGAGTTGTCACTTTATTATTCCTATCCAAATTATGTTTTGCTAGAAATGTTAAGAGTTTTACATAAATATTCAAGTGATCTAGATTATAATTGTGAATTTTTTGATATGATAATAGGCTCATTGTCCAAAAGGTACATAAACAGAAATCTAACTAGGACTATCTTTGATATTATCTCACTTATTTCATTGGAAACTTAACAAATATAAAGCTTTCATAAATGCCAACTTAAAAATGAAAATTTTACAAGGCTCATTCTATCTAACATTACTACAGAAGTCAAGAAACCTCTTAAATGGCAGTGATAACTTGTATTTTAAGATATTAGTCATCTAGGATCATGAACTTAAAATAAATTTCAGCTGGTACTGTTCTTGACATTATTTTACTAGTTTTGATGATTTACAATCCTGATGCTTAAAATATGATAATATCAAAATTATAAATTTTTATATGGCTCATTTTGTCTAACATTATTTCATAATAAATAAAAAGAAGGCCTCTTTTACTACTAGATTGAAAAAGCTCTTGAATGTTAATCAGAAGTTGCATTTAATTAAATAGTCAATGAAATCAGTTTTGAAACTGACTACTGGGAGGAAAAAATACACCATATGAATTTTGATGATTTCTTTGTCATATAACTTCTCTGGATATATGTCATGCAGGTCTCTTGGTTCAAATAATATCTCAGGAACACTTCCTCCAGAACTGGGTAATTTGGTCAAACTTGAGCAAATGTAAGTTCTAACGTTCTTTTACTTCAATTTAATCATATGCAAGAGTGTGTCAAATTGCAATGTCTAAATCATATTGGCTTGTGAATTTTGCAGTTACATTAAGAGTAGTGGATTGGGTGGTGAAATCCCTTCGACATTTGCCAACCTTCAAAACTTGCGAATCATGTTACGAGGACATCACTTTTAGTTATTTATTTTACTCATGTAGATGAAGATTTTATCATGGGCACAGCTTACAATTGATATGCTTGGGTTTCAGGTGGGCGTCAGACAGTCCTTTCACTGGAAGGATACCAGACTTCATTGGAAACTGGACAAAGCTAACATCTCTGTAAGCCATCAAAATTTCTGGTTACATCTTCAAGTGTATTTTACGTGGATGATAAGTTGTAGTCATCTCTAGATTTTTATGCATTCCTCCAAAGCAGAGAAGTATGGCTACTATAATACTACTGTTGAAAGCCAGTTAAATGTTTTTGTAGGAGATTTCAAGGAAACTCTTTTGAAGGTCCAATAGCATCCAGTTTTTCTTACTTGACCTCATTGCAAAGTTTGTGAGTATATTTTTCAAATTATTGTAATTTCTATCTCTCTCAACAAGACTAGTTTCATAATGTTTGTGTATACGAGTAGGCGAGTCAGTGATATATACAATGTGAGCTCCTCCCTTGACTTTATTAAAAATTTGACGTCCTTGACTGACTTGTAAGTTAACTTACCCTGCCATTCGCTCATATACCATCCAACATTGTCTTTTTTTACCAAATATACAATCTAAACTCATTCACCTATGCACTAATTATCCATTGTTATTTCTCTCAGAGTTCTAAGAAATGCATTGATTACTGGAAATATTCCATCTGATATTGGAGAATACAAAATTTTACAAAAACTGTAAGTTCCAATATATGGACAGTCAAACCTTAAACTCTAAGAAATGCATTGTTCTATTTATTTCTCTCAATTTGTCACTTACTTTTTCAGGGATTTGAGTTTCAACAACTTAACAGGTGAAATACCAAGTGGTTTGTTCAGTATAAGTTCTCTCAAATTCTTTTAAGTATGCCCTTGCCTTCTTGTTTTTCCTTTCTTCTTGCAACAAAAGGATTCAAAGTTACAAACTTAAGACCTACACCCAACCTGCCCCTCTACCACCTAAGCCAGGGCTGAGCACTTTGTCCCCATTGCTTGAAGATCTTGATCTATGCCTTCTTTTGTTATCATCGTGGACTTATGTTTTATCCACAATTGCGCCCCCCCCCCCCCCCCCCAAGTCCTTTCTTAATTCTCCTGTGCTCTCTTACACTATCAAAATGGTTAGGTTTCTTGGAAACAATAGTCTCTCTGGAACACTTCCTAGCCTAAAGAGTGAAAAACTTCTGAACATATAAGTTCTCATAACATAATAATATGTCATCTTAATCTCTTAATGTTTTCCCTTTCAGTATGATTTAACATTATTCTTAGGTTCCATTGAGATTATAATAATGTCATCTTAAATATTTAATGTTAACCCTTCTTGTTTTTTAGCATGCTTTAACATTATTCTTTTTTATTTTTTATTTATCAAGTGAATCTTCTGGGTATGTGTATCTTTTTCATTTCAAGCAAATCTGTGTGATTGTGTGTGTGAGTGAGTATTTTAGTATCTTTTAACAATATTCATCCTTGGAAAGATGGCTAACTGAAATGGTCAACTAGGTAGAGTAGCATTACTTGAGATCCTATACTTGTTACAAGCCTAAAAAGTATTCAGATTGGTTGCCCTTGGCTGAATATTGGAATAATAGCAATTTTCAAACCTCCATCAAGACTCCCTTTGAAGCCCTATATGGGTTTCCGATTTCCACCCCTGGCTCATAGACTACATACCTAGTACTAGAAATTTATAGACGGTTGAAGACATAGGACCTAATCTTGTCTATCCTCAAAAACAATCTTGAAGCTGTCCAATAAAGAATGACTATACAAGCTGACAAACACATAATTAGTTAAGAATACTCAGTGGATGATTGGTTGTTCTTGAGACTCCCTTATAGAAAAAAAATATTTGGGACTTCAAGGCCATTTGAAGCTGTCACCGATATACTTTGTTCCATTTAGATCCTTCAAAGGATTCCTTTGAATTTCAGATCCATCCAGTCTTTTGTGTATCTACCTCAAGCCAAAATTGGGACAACATACCACTCCTTTGTCAACATTTCCTCAGTCAACAAAGAGGGGGATCTCTCTCCTGAACCCGAAGAAATCTTACAAAGAACAGTGACCAAGCTGGGCAACAAGGTTTCTATAGTGGTGCTTGTCAACTTAAGGCACTCATGCAGATTATGTTACATGAGAGTTATTCCATACCTTGCAGCTCCAATTCTCTCACCTTGTAGGCAAGGTGCTTTCAAGGGGAGGGATATCTTGGGAGCCTAGTAAGGTCCTTGTGCTATGCATGCCAAGCAACCCCAACCCATGTGTCGTGTGCAAGCAAGTCAACAGCCAAGATTATGTGTGTAAGCGTGTGAAAGTAGCATCACGTGTAGGAATTATGTTTGAGAATCATGGCATGTGAGGGAAATAGGCAAGTAGGAAGCTAAAGATTGAATTTCATTAAGGTAGTTGTTAGAGCACTTTGTTACAATTGGTTCGTTGATTAGAAGTTATTTAGGCGAACCGAAGTCACTTTCGGAACCATACTTCCTACAGCTAACACGTGCCCAGTCCAGCGGGAACGCGCAGCGCAAACGAACGTGAGCTGCTATACGGAATCCCCCGTTGGCCATCGGGGACCAAGTGGTAAGGCCATGATCTGCAGGGAACGGATCACTCATTCTTCCATTGGGGACAGGTGCACGAACGACAACTCCAAACGTCACACATCCGTCGCCTACCTACCGTTTAGGTGGCACCAGCGAGATCCAGCTAAGGTAAGGAACTTCGTGTCGCGGTTCTTGCTTAAAAAATACCAAGATCTCGAGTATAAATAGAATCATGTATTTGTGCTTGCTCATTATGTGAATGATAAGCCAGTTCTCTCTAAACTCTCTCTACCTTCTTTTGGGAGTCCACAACTACCTTGAATTACCCCCTTCAGTTCTTCATTCACTAGTTAGGATCCATACAACTGCTAAGCTTAGGGACTAGTAGAAAAATTACACTAGGAATAGAATAGTACGATGGGCCTAAGCTCACACATGGACTTGGGTGAATATA
Organism: Quercus glauca; assembly: GCA_023736055.1. Classification (NCBI taxonomy): domain Eukaryota; kingdom Viridiplantae; phylum Streptophyta; class Magnoliopsida; order Fagales; family Fagaceae; genus Quercus; species Quercus glauca. The sequence goes on along the minus strand of CM043319.1, from coordinate 65,221,084 downwards.
ACCCTAACAATGGAGAAAGTTCCCTTTCCCTGTAAATGGAGAAACACCCCTTCTTTTTTTGCTTAAATAATAGTATTATCATATTCTAGTATTCTACTTTCTTTTCTTTCTTTATTTTTATTGCATAACTACCCTTAAAATATGTAAAATATACCAAAAATATTAATTAATTAAGTAATTTCTGTTATTATCATTTCAAGTTTGCATAATTCTTAATTTAAATTGATCAAGGGGCAAAAAAGAGAAGAAGAAGAAGAAACCTTTCTACTTTGTTTGGTATCTTCTAAATTTCATGCAATAAAGTGTCCAAATCAGAATGTTTTGTGTTAGGTTCTAAAGATTTAAGATTTCATGTATTTAGAACTCTAATGTGTATTGTTGGCCAACCATGATCAAAATAAGTTGTTTAGTCTTGTTTAGGCTTGCTCAAAGTTGTGTTTTTATGTAAAGTTGGAATCGAGTGGCTGCAGAAGTATTAGTTACTTTCAGCCTGGCTCGATCGATCGAAAATTAGACTCGATCGATCGAAAGTCGGCCAGAATGTTTTTTCTGCAGAATTCCAACTCAGCCCAAACTCTATTTAAACGTCTTGGGATTCGAGTAAAACTCTTATATATATAAGGGAAACCCTAGAACGTTTTTGAGACTTTTGAGAGAGAGATTAGAGTGCCTCTTGTGCCTCCTTTTATTAGGGTTTTGTACCCAAACTTCTCTAAGTCTTTGTTGCTCATATTGCGGCTTGTATGAATCTCTTGTGAGATCCTTGAGGAGTTTCCTTCATATAAACTTAGGGTTTTCAAGGTAGAGATATTATCTACATCTTGATGATCAACAAGGTTGCTATCATTGGAGCTTAAAGAAAAACAAGCGGGGAGCTTATATCTTATTGAAGAATCCAAGAAAGAAGGAGTCCGTGGATTCGGAGCTTGCACGTGGTCGTGTCAGTAAGTTCTACTGGTGGGTAGCATTAGGAAATCGAGCGGGGAGCTTGTAAGTCCTTTTGTATGAACTTTGATTCTTTCATAGTGGATTCAGGTTTGCCTTGAGGATAGGTGGGTAAAATCCTCTCCAGGTTTTTACCGTGTGGTTTCCTGGGTGATCATATCTTGTGTTATTTATTTTTCCACTGCTATATATTCTTGATATGATTATTTAATTGTGTTAACCTAGATTTGCATAAATTGGACTAAGTAAATCACTTGACTAATTAACTAGGTTAATCTAATTGTTGTTTTAAGGGGTCTAAAAACCCAACAAGTGGTATCAGAGCAGGTAGCTCTTCTTGTTGTAGATCTTTTGATCTAAGAGCTGATCCTTGACTCCTGTTGTCATGGACAATTTGAAGTGTTTTTCTGATTATGTTTCTGCTCATGCTTCTGTTGATTTTTTTGATGCTTTTGAAACTCTTCGTAAGGAATTATCTAAATCTTTGAAAATTGCTAAGAAATTTAAAGAAGAGTTAAAATTGGCTAATCTTGAAAAAGAGGAATTGCTTGTTAGATTAGATGAATCTAATAAAAAGAATGAATTTTTGAGAAATCAAATTTCCTCTCAAGATGAGAAGATGAAAAACTTGGAACAAGAGTTAGTTGAATCTAAAGCTAAAATTGAAAATTTGACTAGTTCTAAGCCTGCTGATGATAATAGAAGTGTTTGTTTTTCTTAAGCCTAAAACTGAGAAAGTTTATATCCCTCCTTTTAAGAGGAATAATAAAGAAAAGGCTTATCTTGCTAGGTTAGACAAAGGTAAAAGTTCTGATATAGACGCTGATATTTCTAAACCTAAGTCTAAACTTACTGTTAGAGAGCATAATAAATCTGTTTTTGTGCCTACCTGTCACCTTTGTGGTGTTGTTGGTCATATTAGACCAAATTGTTTTTTGTTGAGGCAAAAACAAAAATCTGAGACTAGATTTGCTGTTAGGAATACTGATGTTCCTAAATTTGTTCCTGTTTGTTACTTTTGTGGTGTCTCCGGTCACATTCGTCCTAATTGTCATAAGTTGAAATTTAGCATTCTGTATGTCAATTTAGGATATGTGATGATATTTCTCTTGCCATAAGTTCATATAAATTGTTTCATATACTTTTGAAAAATTTAAGTTTGTTGGCTTGTGAAAGGAATTTGCAGGATTTTAATCTGTCTCAGAAGATTGGTGTAATTCCTCAAATACACTCTGCTTCTCGTGGATTTTCACCTATAAAGTCGAAGACTCGTGCTATATGGGTGAGAAAAGATCCTTTACGGTGAGTGTTGCTGACTTGTCCCTGTTTTAATTCTTTCTATTGTTTGTGGACATGTCTTGTTTCTGTTTTTGGTTGTTTTTTTTTTCTAGGTTTTTTTTTATTAAAAAAAAATCCAAAAACATTGAAAAATTCTCAAAAAGACAAAAATATTTTATTTTGTGTCTTGTTTTATTTTTCTTGAGGATTACATGAGTTTTAATATCGCTCTTGATTTAGAACATGCTTGACATTGTGGTGAAACTTGAATAGCGTGTGTTATAAATGTGCTAAGCTATTTTTGACTTTATGTACTAGTTTGTACGTGTACTC